>CM076684.1:141279469-141654469 GCA_038501925.1 Xenopus petersii | reverse complement strand
TTGCTAGCCAGGAGCTACAGAGTCAGAACAAGCCCTGTAACCACAAGCACAAAGCAGAATAAACACAATGTTAATGCAACTAAAGTCTCTGATGGTCGGACAGACAGACGCCTATTAATCCTGGGAAACGTTGTCTGATCCGTTTCTCTATTCCCCTAATAAAGACCTGTGTGCAGTAAATTCAGTATTAGATTTAACCTTTCCTTAATGTTCCTCCCCAGTCCCATAGAGCAAAGCTAAGGATCTGCTCCCCATCCCTCCTTGTAATTCCAGTCCCGACTCGGCAGCCCGATTGCATCTAAATGATATTCATGGTCTGCGCCTTCATTTCATCTCTCAATAAACCTCAGACCATTTCCCTCAGGAACAGCCACTTGGCCTTGGAATACTGAGCCGACAGTTGGATATGGAGCTGGCAGTCCCTTAATTGGGATCCAAGATCTTTAGGCAGATAATTCCATGGACATTCTCTCTGACTTTCTAGAGACTTTCTCTCTCATTTGGCACTAGAGAAGTTCTTAGGCCTCCTCTGAGCTGGCAAATCTATATTTTGGTCAATAAATTGGGTCAGAACAAAAGTTGCAGCAACATCATATTGGAATCATACATTTCTGTTACATTGGGGCTTATAAAGAACTAAATCCTCCCTCACACCTGCATTTTTACCTATACAGACCTGTTACCCAATCCAAACGCAACAGTTTTACCCATTACCCAACTGGTTTCATGCTCCCCTTAATAGAACTGGAAGTGACCTGATCCAATGGCAAGGCAAGATGGGAAGCCTGTTTTATAACCCATGACCTCACCCATTAGCCACTGCCCAGACCCACATCCACATTTTTACTACCTGCAAACCAATTATTTTATTTGTTTGTACAGATGGTTAAGTGACTCTCTTCAAGGTTCTAAAACAGGGTGCAATTTTATTGATACTATCCCATACATATCTATCAACACAGCCTTATTGTTAGGTCCTGCTACAGTTCCATCATCCACTATTTTTTCCATCTTCCCCTACTGTCTCCATCTTTTCCTACTGTCTATATCTTGTCCTACTGTCTCCATCTTCCCTTATCATCTCCATCTTGTCCTACTGTCTCGTCTTGACCAACCATCTCCATCTTGTGCTACTGTCTCCATCTTGCCCTACTGTCTCCATCTTGCCCTATTTTCTCCATCTTGTCCTACTGTCTCTATCTTGCCCTACTGTCTCCATCTTGTCCTACTGTCTCTATCTTGCCCTACTGTCTCCATCTTGCCCTACTGTCTCCTTCTTGTCCTACTGTCTCCATCTTGTCCTACTGTCTCCATCTTGTCTACTGTCTTTATCTTGTCTACTGTCTCCATCTTGCCCTACTGTCTCCATCTCATCCTACTGTCTGCATCTTGTCTTACCATCTCCATCTTGCCCTATTTTCTCCATCTTGTCTTACTGTCTCTATCTCGCCCTACTGTCTCCATTTTGTCCTACTGTCTCCATCTTGTCTACTGTCTTTATCTTGTCTACTGTCTCCATCTTGTCCTACTGTCTCCTTCTTGTCCTACTGTCTCCATCTTGCCCTACTGTCTCCATCTTGCCCTACTGTCTCCATCTTGTCCTACTGTCTCCATCTTGCCCTGCTGTCTCCATCTTGTCTACTGTCTTTATCTTGTCTACTGTCTCCATCTTGTCCTAATGTCTCCATCTTGCCCTACTGTCTCTATCTTGCCCTACTGTCTCCATCTTGTCCTACTGTCTCCATCTAGCCCTGCTGTCTCCATCTTGTCTACTGTCTTTATCTTGTCTACTGTCTCCATCTTGTCCTAATGTCTCCATCTTGCCCTACTGTCTCCATCTCATCCTACTGTCTGCATCTTGTCTTACTATCTCCATCTTGCCCTATTTTCTCCATCTTGTCCTACTGTCTCTATCTTGCCCTATTGTCTCCATCTTGCCCTACTGTCTCCATCTTGTCCTACTATCTCCATCTCCATCTTGATCCATACTGTATCCATATGGCACTGCTATACCTGCTATGCCCCAGTCTTTCTTCCATTTCTCTGTGTTCCCCTAAACATATGTGTAGCCCTGGGCAGTCCATTTGGACCCCTGAAACCAATTGGGAATGTGTATTGGCTCAGAGGCTGCAGAATGATCACATATATCCATTAAAGGATTTTCATGCAGCAATAGTTAAATTAGTAATAAAGTTGATGTTTCGTTCATTAGCATTGCCCAGGTTTAATGATTCCCCAAAGAACATGATTTGTATCTGAAGATTAGAATTGATGACAAAGTAGCAGAAGATATTCCAGGATCTCACTTGCCCCCTACGTGGGCTCATAATACATTAAGCCTCTCTGTGGTATCACAGTATCAGGAAGGTTTTTGTTGGGATAATCCACATCCGTCTTTATCAAACGACTCTCCTGTCAGTGTGTTACCACGTTTGTGCGGCAATATCATTATCAGCTGAAATATAATGTTTTATAATTGGTTTCGTTTCTCCCGTCACTCAAGTCACACAAGTCCCTCATCTCTGATGTTCTCTGTGGCCCCTTCACAGCTTCCTAACCTCTCTCTCTCTCTCTCTCTCTGGAGGGCCCCAATGCCCCCCCCCAGTTGGCAAATTCTGGGTGTTGCTGGTGCACAAACCTTGTCAGGGACCAAAGGCCTATTGTGCTGTTATCAATATAATTGTATTGGAGAGTAATCAGTGAGGATCTGCGGTGCATTTGAGGGATTTATTTTGGTTTTCACTTGAGGCACCATGTTACTTGTTGGCAGGGTCCACCACCCAGGTACACAGGTGACCAGTGAGATAGGGTCATGCTAATGTAGTAGTATGGGGGCCCATGATTACCTATGGCAACTCTGGTGCCCCATGCTACTAAGTCAGGAGACCTCATTTCAGTTGGCCCCAGTTTAAAGCCCATGGGGTTCCTTGAGTAGTAGGTCCTGCCAACAAATTGGAAAAACAAGTCTTGTGACTTTTCAACAAACTCCAACCCATGATCTGCACATGACTTGTAAATCACATATTTTCAAATGTTGTGGCCCATATACCAAGGACTGGGGTAGCACTGTACCTACCTGATGTCACCCTGCAGTCTACTCAAAATAATCATCCTTGGAAACAGTGGCGTAATTAACAATCGGCAGGCCTGGGTGTACCTGGCCCCCCTCTAAAGGATTGCCCCGGAACAGACACAGAGAAATCCCCCCCCCCTGCCTTGCCACCCACGATAACACTTATGGTGGTTCCAGTGGGCACCAAGGGGGTGAGGGTGGTATGATTGTGGCCCGGTAGTCACCCGCTGCTTGGAAACTAATGCTCTAGTACCTAAATGCACCACCATAATGACAAGCTGAGTTCTCTGGAGGCCCATAGCCCTGAACCCTGCTGGGGGGCTTGGTGACCACATCCCAACTGGACCTTACTGTCTAGCAGCCTAATTTTTCATGGTTTAGTTTCTCCGTGTTGCCGTGTATGTCATATGTATACTGTACTTCCAAAGCCAAAACTCCTCCTTGTGGCTAAAGATCCCCAAGTTTAACCTGCGCTCCCCTGGGTCCATTCTAACTGCTGCACCCGTCTCAGAGAATGAGTCAGTAAATAAAGAGGGGCCTATGGGTCGGATCCGGCACTTCTCATTTCTAAGCATTGAAGTGTAAGAGTCATTTATCAGAACTAAACCAGGGAATCAACACACGTTCTCGTCATCCATTAATTACCATGATTTAGTCGTTAGCAAGTGGTACAATTCGTCATGTGCTTATTAACTGCTAATTCATAGCGTCGGGTTTAAACGATGATCCATATAGTCGAGTGCTGATGGCCAAGATTGGAGTCATTTGGCACAAAGATGAGCCGCCATATTGATCTCCGCGAGTCTCTTGTGATCTTCATTAAACATGGAGGCGTTTATCAGATCCAGTTTATCAGGAGGCAGCTGGTTCTTAGAATCTCAATGGGGCAGGGAATGGAAGTTGTGCTTTATTAGAGGCCTGGGGGGGGAGTCACGCTCTCTGCTGCTCATTGCTCCCCCCGGGGACCACAAGATGCTGCTTTTTTTCTCTCTTGTCGTTGTTTCTGTTTTTTTTTAAGCCACAGACAGAAAAGCAGCTCATTTTAAGTGAATTTAGAATGGAACCACCGCTGCCAGTGTTTCAGCCGTAGGAACCAATAAAGTGCACTTGCTGCTGAGTTTTAATTCCTTTCCAAATGTACAACTTCATGTTTTTGGGGCATTTGCCAAGAAATATGTAAGATTCCCGTGGAAAGGGACTTCCTCCCGAGCCAAGTTCCTGCAGGTGGCGGCCATTGCAAAGTGTCATTTGCGGGGGAAGAAACTGCCGCCAGCTGTTCTCTGGGCCACATGTTGCAGTCGCTCACCATCAGCTGAAACACAAAAGTCGCCTCCACTGTGCCATTCGTTTTGTGTTTCCGGAGAGTCGTGGGCTTTCAGCCTCTCTGGCCGCTGTTAGCCGGTGGGCATGGTGTGAGAGGCCCGACCTTGTCCCTACCAATCAGAACTATCAAAACAAAGTGTCGCTACACACAATTGTCCCAGGGTGCCAGATAGAAACAGTGATCCATGAACTGACCCGTGCTCTGGAGCTGTGTACCAGGCGTCCATGCTAGAGAGTGAAGTTGCCCAACCGGCACCATCAAGAAGAAGAATAGAATTGGCCACCATTGGACTCGTCTCTGACTTTCTAGCTTGTCATTTTTAGTGCTCATAATACAAAGGCCATTCATTTTAGTGACAATGAGCATCGTATCTAACAAGCTGACCAGGCTCTCTTTTTGACATTACCTAAAACCGTTCTCAACTTATTTAAACAAAAGCAAAATCTCGCATTTCGGAGCGGAAATCTGTAGTGTCTGCCTGTGTAGGTAATAATTCCAGGCTCGGGCAGCACAACAGAAGAGTGGGGCAGGGGGTTCTCAGCCAAGATCCGTGTCGTGTGGCCCTTGCCTAAGAGCCCCTTCCCCAACTGCCCACCCTCTGACAAGCCAATGGGGAATAATATGAACAATGATGTCAGACTGAAACAGTGATGTCACACGGTTTCCTGGAATCTTGGACCCATTGCTTGAACCAATAATATCGGACTAAACAAAGTATAAAAACAACATTATTGGTATGTGTATGGTGTCCCTCTGGTCAGAGTCGGACTGGGTCAGTGGGAAACTAGGAAAAAAATCTGGTGGGCCCCACCGCCCACACCTGCTCCCCATGGCCTCCTGAAACTGAGCCCTCCCTGACTTGCCCCAATGAACAATGAAATAGTAGGTACGTGCTGGTGAGGGGAGCACTGGAGGGGTTCGCGGCTAGGGCAGGGGGCCCATGGAGATTGGGCGAGGGAGGTTGGGGGCCCAGGTTTTGTGTGTGTGTGTGTGTGTGCGAGCCCCTGATGTAGTAGCCCTGGTGGGCCTGACCCCCCCATTCTGATGCGGCCTCTGAGCCTGACTCATATTCATGTTCTATAGATATCAGTAGATTCTAGAATCAGGTAGGTGTCTGCCGCAGCTCCTTTTGGGCTCCCCTCCATTGAGGTTGACTGGAGGCTGCTGGAGATCCTGGGACAGGAGGCTTCAGTCAGACTCTAGTTGGACCTTAGTGGGAGTTGTAGGAAGAGAAACTATTATTCTCCTCATCCCAAAACAAGGGGTTGTCAGACTTCTTGAGGTCGGTCTTATAACACCGTTACAAACCTATGAACCTTTTATTGCTCCGAGAACTTGGGAGACATTAAAGTGTTTACCCAATATCTTATACAGCCCCGGAGTGTTTAGCAGAGCAAATGGGCTTTCCCATTAAATATGTCCCTAACAGTGTTGGACTCAGCACCCCCCATCCAAGGCTCTGAGACCTCCAGGGGGGAGGGACCCTCCCCTAAATTCACCTTTTTAAAGTCATGCCGGGGACGGGTGTTCACTGTATGACTTCAGGACATGTTGGGGGGCAATAATGCAGTGATATTGTCCCAGGGAAGTCAGATCTGTATCTCTCAGCCAAATGGTGAGAGCAGCATTAAATCTCTCTCCGTTCCAGGTAACAAAATAAAGTTAATAAGAGCCGCCCGTGTAACTTTAATAACCCGGCTCTTTGCATCAGCCTCCATATAAATGCAAATTGGTCCCTCTCACCTGGGGCCTGGGCTTCTGTTGCAGATAAACACGAGTGTATTAATAGGCCATTGATCTGAGCAGACACAATCGCCTGACACTTGTAACTGTCACTTTGCCCTAAGTGCCACATTTCATCCCTCATTTCCTCCGTCCTGTTTATTTGTCTGATATCTTTCTCTATATCAGTGATACAAAGTAACAGCTACTTTATTCTGTTGCTCAGCTCACAAATGATTGATTTGTTGGGGCAGAAAAGTTCATTGCTGGGGTTTATTTGAAAAGCTCAAAAGTATCTGTTTATACAAACCCAGCAGCTGGCAGTTGTTCTTATGACAGTTGATCATGCGGTGAAGCAGGGGGTGCATAGCAGGGGGATGGGGGCTTCACATTGCAGCCAAACACCATAAATAGTGGTTCTAACTATAAAGTGCTGTCCATATGTACTCAGATATAATCTGTTTCCTACAAATACTAACAATGGGTGTAAAGCTGGCCATAGATGCAACAATCCGATCGTACGAATCGTGGATTCGTACAATTTTTGGACCGCGTGTGGAGAGTCCCGACATTTTTCGTCCAGCGGAGATCGGTTGTTTGGTCGATCGGAGAGGTTAGAAAATTTCTGTCGGCTGCCGATAATATCTCTGTGTATATTGGTGATCGTACGATTTTCAGTGGGAGTCACTAGCTTTGGTTGGACATAGATATCGTACGATTGCTGTCAGGGGCAGAACATTGCTGGTCTGTTCTTTAACTAATCTGACTGGTAAGACTTTGATCTGAATGGTTAGTGGCGGGTCGGGAGATGGGAAAGTCCGATTGTATGTTGATTCGTACGATGGGATCTGCATCTATGGCCAGCTTTAGTCAGTTTGGGGATCGGCAGGAATGAAAACGTCATCTGCTGAGCACCGTGTTGACCAGCGCATGTCGCCCACATTCATGGACAAATAAGAGATATGGTGAATAAGAGATATGGTGAATAAGAGACATGGTGAATAAGAGATATGGTGAATAAGAGATATGGTGAATAAGAGATATGGTGAATAAGAGATATGGTGAATAAGAGACATGGTGAATAAGAGACATGGTGAATAAGAGATATGGTGAATAAGAGATATGGTGAATAAGAGATATGGTGAATAAGAGATATGGTGAATAAGAGATATGACGAGCACTACTTACACTCTTCAGGCAGGGCTGCTTCTGCCATGAGGTGAAACCCTTGCATCAGGCGGCAGCGAATGGCCAGTTACAAGGGGCTGCAAAAAGCCGCCTCTTGTAACTTTAAGAGCCAAATGTCCGGGTTTTAACCCGGAAATTCGGCTCCGCTAGTGCAAAGAGCGATATTGCGCTCAATGCACTAGCGATACTGCCCCCTGAAACCCGCTCCGACACTAATTTTTAAGCGTGGAGCTCAGGCGGCAGCAGCCGCAGAATTAGCGCTGTCTTCAGGTGTTGTTACCTACGGTGGTGTTATTCCTTAAACGTACGGCCACGTCGGCATTCAGCAAAATTTCCCAGGAAAGGCAAGTACCTCTTCACCACTTAATCCTTTATTTTTTTTTCGCCCGAAGGGAGGTGCAAACCCCCCGAAACGTTGTTCTGTACTTGGTGTGGTATTTGCACAGCAAGAAGTGGTGAAGTGATTGCCTTTCATGTGAAATTTTGCCCAAATTCATGGGGCATTGGCACCACCATGTCAGCTCCTCGTTTCCTCCTATAGATCTGAACGTTCATGCACTGTGCACCAGGGCTGGAACCAGGGCCACCATCAGAAATCACGGGGCCCCATACAACAA
This sequence comes from Xenopus petersii, assembly GCA_038501925.1. Classification (NCBI taxonomy): domain Eukaryota; kingdom Metazoa; phylum Chordata; class Amphibia; order Anura; family Pipidae; genus Xenopus; species Xenopus petersii. The sequence continues at coordinate 141,646,545 of CM076684.1, read as the reverse complement.
CATTTTCTGGGCCCCCTGGTCCCCGCCCACCCCAGCCTGGCCCCCAAGCCCCATCCCAGATCCCCATCGTTTCTTTGGTTTCCTTCTGCTCCTTTTGTGGCTTTGGGTCGCTTCTCGGCTTTGCAGCTTCAGCTTTGGCTCCTTTCGTGGCTTCAAGTCTTTTCACAGCTTCAGAACTTTAATTGGGTCTTTCCGTGGCTTTGGCTCCGTTTGCGGCTTCTGGTTTTCGGGACTTCAGATCTTTGGTGCGTCTGGACTTTGGGGGTTCAGCACATCACTTCGCCGCTGTCAAGGGGGCACGGCTAATTCAAAAAGTGCAGAACAGTAGGGTCTCTCTTCAGGCCCAGGCCCAGTAAGCCTGTACCCCCTGTGCCTCCCTGATGGCGGCCCTGGCTGGAATTAGGAGAAGGCAGAAGAGACACATACATAGGGTGCAGAGGCTGAGGGTGCCAGGCACGGACCTATTCTGCCACCTTACCCTAGTTCAGACCCTTGTGTCCCCCACCTCCAGCAGCTCCCTGTCCCGGAACCCACATGGCTGGGAGAGCAGTTCATTATTTATTAGAAGGAAAGCAGAATAAAAGACAAATGGCCATCCCGGGTGTTTCCAATATTCTTTCCAAGCATCAATGTTCCTTTAGATCCAGAGCAATGTACCCAATTGTTTTCTGCCGCTGGGCCCATTACTGTTTGCGCACAACGAATGTCAGGCGTAATAATGACGTTAATGGTGAGGATCCGTCTCTGTGCCGTAATGGGGCTCCACTCGCTGCAGAATAGGAGCAATTTGAATATTTCAATTTTCTGTTCAATGATCATTTTCTGTTCATAAAAATAACTCACTGAGCTCCGTCACCTGACGGTAAATGAAGTGGAAGATGAGTCTGTCGAGTTGCGGGTTATTGACTCCATGAATGTATTGGATTTACTGTTTGAGACTGGGGATCGGAAAGAGGCGAATGTGTCCAAGAAAGGAGACAAGTGATAGGGAGCAATTAGCCTCGATTATTATTATTATTCCTGTGCTGCTCAGAGGTTTTCCTTGGAATCTAATGTACGGACCCCAGTTGCCTCTACAGAACATTGTACAGACCCCTAATAACAACATTGGGACATAAGGACATTGGGGATGTTCCTTTGCCTCCAAATAGTCTCAAAGCCTCTCTCCCCATTTCTTCACCTGTTCCTCACAATCTCACTCCCCAGTTTCGCTCTATGGGGAATATTAACTGACATTTAGAGATAAATATCACTGGCCCTGTTTCCCATAGCAACCAATCAGCAGAGTTGAACAGTCACCTACAAGTAAGAAAACAAAAGCAAAGATCTGATTGGTTGCTATGGGTATTGCCCCTTTGTCTCAGGCCAGGGGTACACAGGGCAATTTTCATCACTGCCCAATGTCTGCAACTGCCATGCGGGGCCTTGACCTGTAAGAGAACTCATGGGGTCAATTTCAGCACGGTAATGTGAAACAATGCATTTAACACTAACACAGTTGATTATGTATCTACTCCTAGAGTGCCTGGCTTGGCATGGGTCTACTTCATGCCCCCTCTTGGCACCACTCGCTTAATTCTCTCCTTTACTTCTTACTTCAGGTCAACTCTTCCCTCTCTCTCTCTCTCTCTCTCTCTCTCTCTCTCTCTGCTTCTTTTCTCTTTCTTTCTCTTGCTTTTGTCTTATCCTCTTGCAGTTCCCTTTATCTAATTAACTTCTCTCTCTCTCTGTTACTCTTCTTCACTCTACTAAAGCCCCTCATTCCCTTAATCTCCATTTCCTCTTCTTCCCCAGATCTTTAGACTTCCTTCCTTAATCAAACCAACTCTTGCCTCTCTATCCTTCTTCTCTCCTTTACTTTTGTTTTCTTCCTCCCTCGTGCCCCTGATCTAATCACACTTCTCCAACTCTCTCGTATCACCCCCTCTCTCTTTTCAAATGACCCCACTTACCCTTGGCCTAATCAGCTCCACTCATTTTCCCTTAATCTCCGAACCTCTCTTTACTCCCCTTACTACCCCAATGCATTTATTCTTTACTCTCCCCATACCCCACCCCCATATGTACTGGTCATTTATCGCTAGAAATCCATTTCTCCCATTTAGACAAAGCCTTAATCTCATGCTGAAAAGCAGCAGCAGTAATACAAGCAGGTGTCTTACAGAGAGAATAAGCTTCTCATCATAACTAGTACCCCATGTAATGCTCAGGTGCCTCACACTTGTCCTTTATAAAACAATTACTCCCAGGCACCTTATTTGCAGGGATAAAATGGATTCAATAAAGGGTTGTATTAATACAAATAGAACAAGTCTGATCTAGGGACTTCTTTAGATAGCAAGCTCTTGAGTCAGTAATGGAATTATGCGGGTCATTATGAGGCTACACATAAATTGTTGAAGGTATTACAATGCTACAATGTATCACTCCATGGTGAGAGTTACTATGTATCTTTGCAGCTGAATGACTGGGCACCTACAAGGATGCAGGGGGTTGGCAGAGAATGCTGGGAACTATAGTTCTGCAGCAGCTGCAGGGAACCAGATGGACTGTATAATGAAATGATCCTCCCCGCTCATCAGTTGAAGCATGCAGAGCGATGAAGCTGTTGCAGAATGTTAGGGCGGCAGTTGCTGCGTAGGAAATGGGTAAATACCCTGATGATGATGATGATGAGGAGGAGGAGGAGGAGGAGAATGTGTAATATATTCGCTTCTTGCACTCGCACAGAGTCTGTGGCCCCAAGGGAGCAGGGAGGATACACAAGGGGGGCACATTAATAACCGGATTTATTGTGACATGCGGGAACAAAAAACTCATTTAGCAACGAGGCCATCCATAATGTGTCTTCATTTCAGCCGAGATTAGATTCACTGAATGAGTTTCCTCTGTTTGGCTTTAATGCATTTCCCTGTAACATTATTTCTCAGCAATTGTCTCGGAAATATCTTCATAGGTCACTGGCAACATGAACCTGCAGCGCCAGCCTATTGCCTCTAATACGGGGTCACCCTAGCCCTTTGCCCCCAATATAAGCCCTACAAGCTGGCAGCAGGGAGTGGATTATTACTGGGTTACTGGCCAGGTGCAAGTTTGCCCAGTGTTAATAAATGATTCCCTGTAAGGCTCCAGCTCCAGAAACAGCTGCCATTCTCATTGGTGGATTCTGTTGCATTTTAATGAGGCTGCTGGCGCTAGAGATCTGGGGAAAGGTTTATACAAAGCAATATTGCATTTAGAATACAATCACGGTGTTGCTGGACTATAACTCTCAATAATATGTTGTAGACAACTGAGAAGGGGTGCCGCGTATGAGTGAAGGGATTTGGGCCTCATTGCTGCTCTTTGGGCTTTGATTGGGCTCGAGAATGATGCTGGTGGCCCAGGGAAAGATTTGTTGCTGAGCTGCACATTTTCTAACTATTTAATGTCTCTCCCCAGGATTTTGTGATGCCTCAATGGTAACTGTCAGCAGGGAACAGACTGTCAGATAATAAAAGTGCCAATTACCACCGTGACAGGCCCTGGCAGGGTTTATGGAGCTTCACAGGGAACATTATATTTACTGCCCGGCAGGTCACTGACTCACTATCAGATAATAACATATTTGCCGTCCACGTGCTGTGAGGTGATAATTCATGTGCAGGTCTAGCAGTGAAGGTGTTAATTACTGTGTAGAGCGACTGACTCTATTCTACTGCCCCCTCCTCACACATAAACCCAACAAACAACTGGTTTATACTCTTTATGGTCAGTATGGGGACCCTTGTATCTCATTCCCAACCCAAGGGGGTTAATATGAAGTTGCCCCTCCCTTTGCTGCTATAACTGCCCCGGTGCATCTGAGAAGGTTCCACTAGATTTTGAAACATTGTTGCTGGGAGTTGTTACTGGGAGTTGTTTCCATTCCGCCACTAGAGCATTAGTGAGGTTGAGCAGTGATGTTGGGGATCAGACTCACAGTCGGGGTTCCAGTTCATCCCACAGGGGTTCAGTTGGGTTGCTCCTCCCTTTGCTGCTATAACTACCCCGGTGCTTCTGGGAAGGTTCCACTAGATGTTGAACATTGTTGCTGGGAGTTGTTGCTGGGAGTTGCTTCCATTCAGCCACAAGAGCATTAGTGAGGTTGGGCAATGATGTTGAGGATCAGGCTGTCAGTTGGGGTTCCAGTTCATCCCTCAGGGGTTCAGTTGGGTTGCCCCTCTCTTTGCTTCTATAACTGCCCCGGTGCTTCTGGGAAGGTTCCACTACATGTTGAACATTGTTGCTGGGAGTTGTTGCTGGGAGTTGCTTCCATTCAGCCACAAGAGCATTAGTGAGGTTGGGCAGTGATGTTGAGGATCAGGTTCACAGTTGGGGGTCCAGTACATCCCACAGGGGTTCAGTTGGGTTGAGGGTTCTGTGCAAACCTATTCTGTAGGGACTTGATTCTGTGCATGGGGGGGGCATTATTGTCCCTTGTGTATTATACAACAGCGAGTGCCAGTGTTATAGAAAATAAATGGGTAACTGGGGGCAATTTCCTCGCTCTGTCTAACACGTGTCTCACTGACGCAGGCATCGAAATGCAGAAATCAATTGCAGGAAAGTTGATTGCGACTCCAGCTGAACAGAATAGAGGGAAATGCTCCTCTGGATGCGCTGCTGCCTGTGTTGCTGACATATATGGACGAGTTGTGTCATTTGTGCCAATAGGAATTTGCCTTCCCAGCACCACCTCAATACGGGGCCCAGGACAAATGCCCCTTCTCCCCTATCCTATAAGCAGTTTTGTATGAAAAAGTCTTGATCAGATCTGGGAATGAACATTAGACACTATACCCAGAATTGCTTGACAATAGGGAACGGCAGTTTAGATACTGCAACATCTTCATTATTCAAATTCATGAGAGTTTGACCATTCACACAAATGATTGATTATCTAGGGGATCACTTGTACTGCTCCAGCTGTTTCGGGGTGCTGGGACATGATCTGGGAAACTGCAGCTGGATTTTCTCTATTCTGGTCTGTTAGTGTTGCGGCTCCATGTGCTGCTCATGTACAACTGCCAGTTTTGCTTTATAATGAAACATTAACACCTGCATTCAGCACATTCAGTAAATATGGAGTCTGTAAATGTGTTCTGTTGTTTTAATTAAAATGTTCTCATTAGTTGCACTGATTAGAACATATCAGTTATATTATCCACTTGGTGCCACCTAAATGGTTCCTCGCAGCTATGGAAGGGGCAAGAAAAGCAATTAAAAGGGGTTGACCATTTTGTTCCCCGTTACTCTCTAAGGGGTGGTGGCAGATTTAATTACAGACTCAAGAGGATGTGCCAATGAGAATGTGGCCCATTGACCCTGTTAGTCTCTTCTTCTTCTGATGTACAGAGCTTGCAGATCAACATTCCATTGTAATCAAACTTCAGAAATAAAAACAATTACAGCCAGCACTATTCCCATAAAGTCTCCACCATGCCCTACTGTCTCCATAATCTCCATCTTACAATACTGTCTCCATGTTGTCCTACTGTCTCCATATTGTCCTACTGTCTCCATCTTGTCCTACTGTCTTCATTATGTCCTACTGTCTTCTATTTGCCCTTCTGTCTCCATCTACTTCTACTGTCTCCATCTTGTCCTACTGTCTCCATCTTGTCCTGCTGTCTCACTTTGTCCTATTATCTTCTTCATGCCCTACTGTCTCCATCTTACAATACTGTCTTCATGTTGTCCTACTGTCTCCATGTTGTCCTGCTGTCTCATTTTGTCCTATTATCTTCTTCATGCTCTACTGTCTCCATCTTGTCCTACTGTCTCCATCTTGCCCTACTGTCTCCATTTTGTCCTACTGTCTTCATCTTGTCCTACTGTCACCATCTCACCCTACTGTCTCCATCTTGCCCTTCTGTCTCCATCTTGTCCTACTGTGTCCATCTTGTCCTACCATCTCCATCTTGTCCTACCATCTCCAGCTTGCCCTACTGTCTCCATCTTGCCCTACTGTCTCTATATTGTCCTACTGTCTCTATATTGTCCTACTGTCTCCATCTTGCCCTACCGTCTCCATCTTGTCCTACTGTTTCCATCTTGTCCTACTGTCTCCATCTTTCCCTACTGTCTCCATCTTGTCCTACTGTCTCCATCTTGTCCTACTGTTTCCATCTTGTCCTACTGTCTCCATCTTTCCCTACTGTCTCCATCTTGTCCTACTGTTTCCATCTTGTCCTACTGTCTCCATTTTGCCCTACTGTCTCCATCTTCCTATATTTCATTACTGACTTTCTGAAAAGTTTTCCACATGCAACTGTAGTTGTGAGTGGGGGGGGGACCACACTAAAGGCAGGTCTGTGCTGCAAACGTCTGTGCAAATTCTAATTAGCAGCAAATTTTATTTTAAATGACTCAAGACTGGGTGACTATACAGCTAAGGATGCTGGGAAATGTAGAATGGGAATAAGCTTATTTAAAGGTGCAGCCTCTGACATAACTTATGTGTCAGTCTTACAATAAACACTAGGTTTATAGCAGCTTGCAGAGCTCTGTTTCTTTGCATAGGGGGATATTTTGCTAGAGTTGTAACCACATTCCCTACTTGATCATTTGGGAAGAAAATACAGTGATTCTCCTACAAAATGCAATGAGTTAGGCTTTGCTGATGTCACTTAATTGAAATGCGATGACTTTTCCTTGCAGTCGAATGCCGTGTGGGACCAGGTTTATCCACAAAGCTGAACCTTCTCTGGACCAGTTCCCTATGAAACATACAGACCAGTGAGCTCTGTGGGTAAGAGAGGACATTTAAAGAGCAGTAACAGACAGGGGCTGTAGGGGGCAGTCTAATGCTACAGCAGCTGATTGTTGAATATAAAACACATGTACCCCTGAACCCCCCCCCCCCCGTGCAGTAGCCGTTATTGCTCAGTATCAGTCAATTAACTAAGAAACATCCAGGCTCGGCGCTTTACTAAGTGTCATCCAATCATACGCTTCTTATTCTCATACAGAAACATATAAATATATCTATATTTACACTTCCCGGGTTATAATGAATGGTAATTGGCCCCTCTGCTACAGAGTTAATTGCAGCCATTTTTACTGTGTCTCTGTGTTAGACTTGTGTGTGTATTTGAGATATTTATATATATATTTGTCCTGCATGGCATCTCTCCTGGGTCCTGGGCTTGGATGTGTGAGTATGGCACAGGAATGAGATATTTCACATGATATAATCGGGGTGCACCTTTAAGTAAGCTTTTGCCTAGTTATATAGGTAGAAATGGACCTCTGAGCTGCCTTGCTGAGGCTGATGGGAGCTGGAGACTAAACTGAGCATCTCTGGGAGGATGGGAAAACATTGAGAATATTAAAGCTCTTTTAAGATGAGGGCCACACTGGTCTCTAGAGTCTATGAGATAATTATCAATCCCTGCAGATCACTGAGGATGCTGGGAATTGTGGTTCCAGAGTCCTTGGGACCCACTGGATCTTCCATTTCACTCTCTACAGTTACCTGGTTACATTCCGGCACTCGTGTGATTACAATATATTCTGTGATTTGCACCAATGACGTGGGGGCTCTCCCTGATTGTCTCCCTGTGACATGTAATTAACTCTTACGTTAATGAATGTAATTTGCTGTATTTTTATTCAGCACCCACTGTGCCTTCATGCCGTCCTATTACTTGCCCTTCCCACGGGGGCACCGGTGTGTTTGCAGCACCCGGCACTGGGGGTGCTAAATTGACGCTGAAGTGTAAAAGGGGCGTCAAATGTCAGCGAGATGCAACAAGAACCCCAAAGTGCTGATAATTCTCATCCAATGGCTGCAAAGTGCTTTGTGCTGCAGGTAATTGGATTTACAGCAATGAACAGCTCTTATGTTTTAGATGCACCGGTTAATGGGATCTGCCATCCGAGTGCCAGCGAGAAACCAAGAGCCATGGTATAATATAGTAAACTGAGCAGTATATTACTCTAACTTGTAGCTTTACCCATATAATTGCTCTGGGTGAGACCTATATTTCTCAGGGGATGAGCCCTCCCAATGGTGTGTAGGCAGGGTGTTGTACAACTGTAACTGTATGCAGTGCACAATAATTGGGTGCCAGTAGTTTTTTTTAACAATAACTCAACTGATTTATTAACACAACGATACAGAAGACAAGCCTGGTGTAATTGTCTGTAAATACTCACAGTTTCTCCTTTTTCCTCTAAGGACACAACTTATATGGAACTAGGTGAGGTCTATCTAAGTCCCTCTTACCTGTCTCTGGTTCCTCTACTCGCCTTTGGGATCTAATACCTTCTAATGTTTCTCGGTGGAGCCAAAAGCTACTCCATAAGGTAGCCCTAATCTAGAGAAACTATTACAAGCTTTAGCTGCCTGTTACTAGTCCTGACTAATGATGGTTTCATGGGAGGCTTAAATCCAGTTAGGAGAGGTCCTGGCAAAAGCCTCCTAAACCCACATGGCTCATTCTTTATATATTATAACACAGCGACACCTAGCGCCCAAGCTTGGGATAAGTAGGGGTCATACTATTACTAAGGTGGCCATAGATGTCGCCAAACGAGCGGATCTCTCTCCCATATGCCCATACTGAAGTGGGTGATATCGGGCTGATCCGATCGTGGGCCCTAAGGCCCAACGATGGGATCAGAACAAAGGCCAAGCGGGTGGTCAGATCGCTGGACCGCATCAACCAAAATGTGCGGCCACAATCCGATGCGATTTTCTAACCTACCCGATCGCCATCTGCCTGACTTTTGGCCAGATATCGACGGGAAAGCCCATATGGGGCTCTACACACGGGCCGATAAACTGCCAACTTGGTCTGTCGCCAGCTTTTATCGGCCTGTGTATGGGGGTCTTTAGAATGAGAATGAGGAATGAATGGATATTGGGAAGTTGTATCAGGAGTCAGAGGCAGCAGTGCAGAGAAAGGGACAGACACAATGACAGTTACACAGAACTATAAACCCAGTGAGAATGAGGAATGAATGGATATTGGGAAGTTGTATCAGGAGTCAGAAGCAGCAGTGCAGAGAAGAGAAAGAAACAGACACAATGACAGTTACACAGAACTATAAACCCAGTGAGAATGAGGAATGAATGGATATTGGGAAGTTGTATCAGGAGTCAGAGGCAGCAGTGCAGAGAAGAGAAAGGGACAGACACAATGACAGTTACACAGAACTATAAACCCAGTGAGAATGAGGAATGAATGGATATTGGGAAGTTGTATCAGGAGTCAGAAGCAGCAGTGCAGAGAAAGGGACAGACACAATGACAGTTACACAGAACTATAAACCCAGTGAGAATGAGGAATGAATGGATATTGGGAAGTTGTATCAGGAGTCAGAAGCAGCAGTGCAGAGAAAGGGACAGACACAATGACAGTTACACAGAACTATAAACCCAGTGAGAATGAGGAATGAATGGATATTGGGAAGTTGTATCAGGAGTCAGAAGCAGCAGTGCAGAGAAAGGGACAGACACAATGACAGTTACACAGAACTATAAACCCAGTGAGAATGAGGAATGAATGGATATTGGGAAGTTGTATCAGGAGTCAGAAGCAGCAGTGCAGAGAAAGGGACAGACACAATGACAGTTACACAGAACTATAAACCCAGTGAGAATGAGGAATGAATGGATATTGGGAAGTTGTATCAGGAGTCAGAAGCAGCAGTGCAGAGAAGAGAAAGGGACAGACACAATGACAGTTACACAGAACTATAAACCCAGTGAGAATGAGGAATGAATGGATATTGGGAAGTTGCTTAGAATGAGATTTTCTTTCATTAGGCAAAACTTTTAATACTTTCTCATGTTCAGTGTTCAGGGAGATGGGAATCAGAACATTCATTGGTTTAGTTAAAGTTCTGGCAATATATTTATAGTGAAATTCTATTGTACAGGGAAAGAACCTCCTGTTTATACAAATCTCTCTCTGTTTTTTTTCCATTTATAGGATCTCGTCTTTATTTCCCAAACCCTTATCTCTATATTGCGCTGACAGTCTCTCTTCCATTGTGTCTGTCGATATCGACTCAGAGATACTTTATATAACTGGATGCAGATTTCTTGTACAATATGAATATCTCTCCACTGCTACACGTTTCTGTATGTTTGTGATTATCTTTATTATTATTTTTATGATTATACAGGTTCTGTCTGTGTGTATATGATATGGGGGTGTCTATATATTATACACACACTGTCTGTTTGTATATGATATGGGGGTGACACTGTGTCTATATATTAAACAGTTACCTTTTTTAAACCCCATCATTATATTGTATGATGCTTATATAGTATACAGACAGTAACTGTATAATATATAGACACCCCCATATCATATACACACAGACAATAACTGTATAATATATAGACACCCCCATATCATATACACACAGACAGTAACTGTATAATATATAGACACCCCCATATCATATACACACAGACAGTAACTAGGGATGTAGCGAACTGTTCGCCGGCGAACAAGTTCGTGCGAACTTCGACTGTTCGCGTCCGCCGCAAGTTCGCGAACGGCGTGCGACGTTCGCCAATAGGCGTTCGCGTCAAAAATCGTTCGACCATTCGACCATTCGATTCCTTTGACCGCTAAAATCGAAGGATTTTCGTTCGAATCGAACGATCGAAGCCATTGGATTGAATGAAATCATTCGATCGAATGGCTTCGATCGTTCGATTCGAACGAAAATCCTTCGATCGAACGATTAAAATCCTTCGATCGTTCGAATCGAACGATTTTCGGATGTTCGAAGTTCGCGAACTGTTCGCGAACTGTTCGCATTTTTTGCCGGTGTTCGCGAACGGCGTTCGCGAACACATACTCGGCGGTTCGCTACATCCCTAACAGTAACTGTATAATAAATAGACACAGCACATTATCGGGGGTATTTAAGTGAAAGTGTTGATGTGAATCAGCCGTTGTTATATTTTAGGAATCACACAAATGGTGCCTGTGGAATATTAGATATTTTTGTGGAAACAATTTTGCTTTTTCAGGACGGAGGGAATAGAAGAGAAAGATCAGACACATTAGGAAAGAGAAACATGATGGTTCCCAGCCGAAGGCTCTGAGAATGATCCTCACAGCAAAGTAATGGGATTTGCAATGTACAAAAGCTACAAATTAACAGAGAGCCGGAGAGAGTGGCGGAATATTGATGGTTTTTCGTACAGGCGCAATCATTATTGTATCACTACAGCCGCTAACGGCATCACAACATTGGCAGCTGATTAACAAAATGATGGAAATTTTACTGTTAAAAAGCCTCCAAATCTCCTTGTTTTACATACGGGGGGGGGTCTTTTGTTTGTGTTGAAATCTTTAATTTTAAAGTGCCACCATATTCCCCAGTGCTGTATAATAAAATGCACATACAGTATCAACAGGAGGGAGTAATGGCCCTGCCCCTCAGAGCTTACAATCTATAAGGACAATTGCTAAGAGACTCACTAGGGTTCTGTTAGTGGGTTGTCACTTCCACTCAGCGAATCAGATAATAACGCTGGTACTGACCCTGGAAGCGACACTCTACAACCGCACGTGTGTATGAGAGGTGAGGTCATGTGACTCATTGTGATCAACAGGCTGTGACTCAGTGTGACACACTCGACAAACACTCGACAATCTCTCCACTCGCTCCTTCAGCAAAACAAAGTGTCCTGCGTGCGCACACTGAGCCACTCCATCTGTACAGAAACTACTGCTCCTCTAATGGCAGAGAACAGCACGACTGGTTCTGGGTGAGCTACAGGGAATATGACTTTCAACTGAGCCCACTTCTATCTCAAACAATTACTAAATATTCTACTGCAATAATTCTATTATACCCTTCTTAGAAATACTGTGTGTAACTGGGACAGAATGTTCTGTTATACAGATATCTAGAATCTCAGCTGCCATAAAGCAGGACAGCACTGCTGCTTACAATGGGATCAGATAGGATCTGTGCAGCCACTGGGACAGAATGTTCTGTTATACAGATAGCTAGAATCTCAGCTGCCATAAAGCAGGACAGGACTGTTGCTTACAATGGGGATCAGATAGGATCTGTGCAGCCACTGGGACAGAATGTTCTGTTATACAGATAGCTAGAATCTCAGCTGCCATAAAGCAGGACAGGACTGCTGCTTACAATGGGGATCAGATAGGATCTGCGCCTCTTGAAATAGAAAACAAGAAAAAAATCTTGTTATAAAACAAATATTACCGCACAGACTCAGTCATCACCAGCATTGCAGGCAAGTAATTGTTGTGGAATATATATATATATATACAGTACTACAGGCATTCTTTCCATTGAAAGTGTGGGCTGTAGAGAAAGTTAAGACGTAAGTGGGAACCTTTTATTTCTCTTCTGGAGCCTCATTACACAAGTTCCCATATCCAGGGGTGGAATTGAAGCTGCGCTGAGTTATTGATTGGCCTCACCAAATATTCTCCATCTCAGACTGTTGGGGGGAAAGGATCCCGGGGTACAATGATTCATAGAAGCAACACAAAAACAAAAACATCATTCCGTGTCTGGCCTGGGATTCAAGTGCAACATTGTTACTTTTTTTCTACATTTCACTTCCGTTTTGGTTCATAAAACAAACATCAACTTCGATACAAATGAAATGGTTTCTAAAGACACAAAGTATTGGAATGGGAAGTCCCGGTTCATATTGGGGCACAGTTGGCTTTGGGGGGTCAGTGATTAATATTTTCATGAAACATAAAACATTGTGTGAGATATGGCATTTTTGTGTTTGTGCCCCTGTGTTGGCAGTTTTGGAAAGACACGATGTGAGAGTTTATTGCTTAGATACAGAGAGATTCAGGGGGTTATTTACTAAACCCCGAATTTATCTGGTCGGACTTTTTTTTTTTAAACTCTTTTTTTTTTTTTTTTTTAAAAAAACTCTAATTTTTTGAGATTTATTAAAGCCCGATGGTACAAAAAGCCTGAATCCGAAAATTCTCCATCTCTGACCTGCCGAAATGTATTAGTCAATGGCAGAGGTCCCTGTCCTATTTGGAAGTTTCTGTGGTCTGTGTTGGAATTAGCCTGAAAATCTGACCATTTGTGGGCTTTTCAGACAAAAATCCCAAAAATTCTGACTTTTTTCGGGAAAAAATCCCAGAAAATCCAGCGATTCCGGGACAAAAATTGTGCGATTCGAGTTTTTGTTCGATTTTATCTGGGTTTTACCCCAGTCGATTAAATCAAGTTTTTTTATATAATAATAAATAAGGTAAGATTGGGTATTGGAGTTTGGTTGTGGTTTTTTATTTAAATAAATAGAGTTTAGTAAATAACCCCCCTAGTGTACATATGGGCAGTTACAGAGCAGTGAGGGGCCACTTATAATTCTCTGAGCAATTCAGCTTTCCCTGGCACAGACCCGTTATTAAATCAACTCTATGTGGGACAGATGCCACTGCCCTCCTGCCTTTTAATTTAATCCTTTCACTATTACTGCCTGGCCCTGCGCTGCTAAAATGCCTTTGGATCAAGAAATGTGCGTCGCTCATAAAACAACACAATAAATAGCGACTTTCAAACTGTCGCTGAGACGGAAGGGACTGGACCTTGGCGGGTGCAGGATAAAGTCTATGGCTGCCGCTAGAATTCTGATTCTGTACATTGCAATCTATACAGGCGATATCTCCCATATCTACATCTATATCACTAAATTGTGAGATTTTATTAGAGCAGAGGTTGTGAAATATAGACTCGGAGTGTAAATTGCTTGTCGCGAGGTTTCAAGTGAGTCACGCGAGCCCCTTAATGACCTGCAACAATAAATTATCATTCAAAAAAACCTTCCCAAGTGATGCTAATATATACACTATATGGCTGAAAATATAGGGGACCCCTCCTGTTCAGCATCGCATTTCCCAACCAAGAGGGGTTAATATGCAGTTGCCCCTCTCTTTGACGCTATAACTGCCCCGGTGCTTCTGGGAAGGTTCCCACTAGATGTTGGAACATTGTTGCTGGGAGTTGTTACTGGGAGTTGCTTCCATTCAGCCACAAGAGCATTAGTGAGGTTGAGCAGTGATGTTGGGGATCAGACTCACAGTCGGGGTTCCAGTTCATCTCACAGGGGTTCAGTTGGGTTGCCACTCTCTTTACTACTATAACTGCCCCGGTGCTTCTGGGAAGGTTCCACTAGATGTTGGAACGTTGTTGCTGGGAGTTGCTTCCATTCAGCCACAAGAGCATTAGTGAGGTTGGGCAGTGATGTTGGGGATCAGGCTCACAGTTGGGGTTGCAATTCATCCCATAGGGGTTCAGTTGGGTTGAGATCAGGTTCTTCCCATCTCAGTAAAGCCATTCTGTAGGGACCTGGCTCTGTGCATGGGGGGGATTATTGTACTGAGACAGGAAGGGACCCCCCAAACTGTTCCACAAAGTAGGAAGGATGGAATTGTCAGGAATGTAATTGTACCTATATCCACAAGGTACCCCAGACACAAGGACCAGATTAATCACTTTCCTCTTGTCTCTGTCTCAATATATAAGGCACCTATGGAGAGGGAACTTAAGGTGGCCATAGACGTAACAATTACGATCTTTCTTGGAAAAGATCTTTCCAAGAAAGATCGTTCGTTTCAATACACACGTGTAGAGCTGAATCGGCAGATATACAGGTAGATATACGGGAAGAAACAATAGAATTCTACCTGTATCTGACGATTCAGCACTAACAATGGCCGATGTTTGGGTCCCTTCAAAGGCACTCAATCAAAATTTTCCGTCCAGCCCGATCGACGAGCCCACCGATATCCAAGTCTTCTGCCGATATCGGTCGGCTCTTTTTCCACCATACACGCAACGAATATCGGACGAAAATTCGTTTCGTACGATATTATCTGTGCATCTATGGCCACCTTTACTCTTTCATCTTCATGAACATGCCCTCATCTCAAGGTATGTACTTATTGTATGTATATGGCTCCCTGGCACTGATACTGCTCCCCTCTCTCTTTCTGTAGGCTGGAGGTGCAGCTTTCTGGAGCCTGGATTCAGAATATGAATATAAAGAAAGTGTGATGTTTTTGTTGGGTGATGGAATCTGGAGGAGGTTGGTCCAGGAAAGACATTTCTGGAATGCTCGTTTGGGTTGGTGGTGGGGGAAGGGAGGCCGTATGGACAATCCAAGACTTTACAAACTGGCCTTTGATTTGTTGTGTTTGATGGAAAAGTTGCCAATGGACAGAGGGGTGGAATCTGCGGCTGGAGGGTCTATGGGTGGGTTTGTGGGATTTTCAGTTATTTTTATTTTGTTGTATGATTTGTGAACTGATTATGAAATGATGATTATTTAATGTAAAGTGATCTTATAAATAAAAAAATTCCAAATATTAGGTACCTATCCTTATGTGCGGCCTAGTTCAGTACCCCATTAACCTTATGTATTTCTCATCCCAACTGACCGTACACACGTTGCTGTTATAAAATGTGTGTGAGATTTTCCACAACTTTTCTTTACTCTGTATAAAGACAACGTATGAAGCCCCCTCGGTGTCTCATGGCTCATAACATTGAAGAGAACATTTGGAATTAACCCACGTGGGGCTTATAAATGAAATCCATATTTTGTTTTCTTTATCGAGAAGATCCGAAGGGCCATTAATCATGTAGGAAACTTCTCCGGGAGGATAAAACTGTAGCGGCAAGAAATGAAAAGGGTCTTATATGTGATGAGAAGTGACCCCTCTGCTGCTGGGAGGGATTAGAAAGAGAAATTCTGGCCAGGAGGGTTTATTTTTTTGTGATGAATATTTTCTCTCCTGAAGGTGAGATTTCTTTTATCGTCAGCAAATCTGTAAATGTCTTGACATTTTATGCTTGTTAAATAATTTAACTGGATCTCCAGCAACTTTATCTTTGTGATTAAAACTTTTAATATTGAAGGAGAAGTTCAGAAATGAGAAAAAATATTTTTAAACATTTAATTCTCTTTCTATCAGCGGCTGCTCACTGGGGCCTCATTGGGGGCCATTAATACAATACAAAACAATACAATCTTTTAGAATTTTATTGAATAATATGTTTCTATCAAAGATAATGCTGGCAGCGCAAATAACAAGGGGCTGGCCTTTAGATAAGAGAGATACTGATTGAATTGAATAGTTTAATAGTAAGCTTGCAGCAGAGTGTTCTAGTTCAACCCACTCCATAAGTCACAGACTTCCTGCCTCACCCCTGTAAACTTCCATCAAAGAGTTGTAGCCCCACCAACTTCCATCAGAGTGCTTTAGTCCCACCCACTCCTTAAGTCACAGACTCCCTGTCACCAAAATGTTCTAGCTCCACCTCCTTCTTAAAGGGCATGTAAAGTCTAAAATAGAATAAGGCTAGAAATGCTGTATTTTGTATACTAAACATAAACATGAACTTACTGCACCACAAGCCTAATCAAACAAATGATTTCTGCTTTCAAAGTTGGCTACAGGGGGTCACCATCTTGTAACTTTGTTATACATCTTTGCAAGGCTAAGACTGTGCACATGCTCAGTGTGGTCTGGGCTGCTTAGGGATCATCATAAACAAAGCTGCTTGAGTTCTGCATGGCTGGGAAGTAAGGCGGGGGCTCCCCCTGCTGTTCATAAGTATGATTGTTTCCCTGCAGAGCAGTTAGGGACCGTCTGACAATTCCTATCCACAGCAGTAAATGAAGAGAGAATTTCACTGCATACAGTCAGGTTTCTTATAAAAACTGTACATATTTTTTAATTAAAGTATATTGGAGATAGGTTTCTTTTTCATTAAAGAAAGTAAAAATGGGATATTGTTTTTTTGCCTTTACATGCCCTTTAAGTCACAGCCTCCCTGCCCCTCCTCTGTAAACTTCCATCAGAGTGTTCTAGTCCCACCCATATTATGTCACAGACTCCCTTCCCTACTCCCTTAAAGTTTCCACCAAAGTCTTCTAGCTCAACCCACTCCTTAAGCCACATACTCCCTGGCCTTGCCCTGTAAGCTGCCCTCAGAGCGTTCTAGCTCCACCCACTCCTTAAGCCACAGACTTCCTGTCCTACCCCCTGTAAGCTTCCATCAGAGTCTCAAGCTCCACCCAGTGTTTGAGTTATATTTCTTCTTTGGTCCATCAGTGTTAAACAACATATGAAGATGATGAATATGATGATTATGATTTAGATCACTGTGTTCGGAGCTCTCGTGAATCCCATTGAGAGGTCTCGTATCTGTTTGTCAGGGTGCCCTTATACCATTATATTACTAAATGGATTTTTTTCTGGATCAGTATTCAGCAAATACACAATTGTACCTAATTATGCACTAAACCTCTATCAGCAGAAAGTGGATAAAACAATTTCCTCCCAGTTCCAATTAACCCCCTCCCTCCCTGCTATTTGCACACGCTCTGACGGAGCCTTGAGAGCCAATATTTAACAATACATTTTGCAGGAGTCGTTCCGTGAGTGTTTCATTAACTTCACAAACTTAGCGGCTTCTGCAGAATAAATACCCTCCCGGCTCTTTTGATATTGAAATGTGCTGATGGGTCTCCTGGATGTGACCTTGAGAAGGGAACGGTGGGTCGGGCGCATCTTTTTATAGTTAATTGCGAGAAGTTGCAGACTGAGGCGCATACAAATAATGAGCGGCGGAACGGAATATTCTAGTCTTGCAACTCGTCGCTGGGTTGAACATGAACAGCATAGTGATTTAGAGGCTTTATCATGTATTATTTACTGGCTTCACATTGATAGACTCATCAGCTTAGGAATAACTAATCGCCAACTGCTGCTCCACTTCTGCCCATTAATGGGGCAATCTGATTGCCAGCCCTTCCACTAAACCCAATAAGGGGCAGAGAAAATTCTGTTCTGTCTGTTTTGGGTCTGGACTCTCTAGTTCCTAAATCTCAGCCTGTTCCTCTTTAGGCAGTGGCGTAACTAGTTGTTACTGGGCCCCATAGCAAATTCAATTTAGGGCCCCAAAAGTTCGCCTATTTTACCAAGATATATTAAAATTGCTAATTAATTAGGGTCTCACTGGGCCCCCTACACTCCTGGGCCCCCCCTGCAACCGCAGGGTCTGCTTCCTCTATAGTTATGCCCCTGTCTTTAGGGTTCCCTACCCAGTCCTGTGCCTCAACTTGGCTACACTTCTTGCCTATTGCCTTTTACCTTCCTATTAGACTGAAACTCCCAGTACCTGCTCCTCCTTAGTCCACATCTTCTGGTCCTCACAGCCTTGTGGCCCTTGATACAGCAAATCTGAAAGGTAGTGGAAAGGGGAAACTCTACTTTGGGCAGGTGGGGAATACTGTGGTTTCATACTGTCATACTGCGGTTCAGCACTTTGGGCAACAACCAGCACTCACGTGGTTAATCAAACAGCCTCGTCCCTACTATACACAGGGAAACAATACAATCAGCCGGAAAAGGTAAAATGAGAGAAATGAGAAACTGCTGCTGAAAGGAAAAGATATTGATTTCCAGCCAAGAGCCCTCGCTGTCTGGCACCGCTCCCTGTTTTATATTCGCACAAACCATCCTTCACCCGGGGAATTTCTTCCAGAACAGACTGTTTGTGCACCAGGACTTCTGCCATTTCTACTCCGAGCGACAGTTTGGTTTGGGCACGGGGAGCCAGGGAAGGAGCCAAAAAATACCTTCGCTCTTAAATAAAGAGTTTGTTAAACCAGAAACTATTCACAAGTCTCTTGTCCTACCCAAGGCATTGTGGGTATAGATATTCAAATCATTCCTTATATGCCCCTTCAGCCAACTGCGCCCCCAGATCTGCTGGTTTAAAAGGGTTGCATCAACTATAACAGTTGCCTTTAATAGCACAGATACCCCCATAAATTCACAGCCATGTACCCAACGTGCAGCCAACTGTGCCCCCAGATCCGCTGGTTTAATAGCACAGATACCCCCATAAATTCACAGCCATGTACCAACGTGCAGCCAACTGTACCCCCAGATCCACTGGTTTAATAGCACAGATACCCCAATAAATCCACTGCCATGTACCCAATGTGCAGCCAACTGTACCCCCAGATCCGCTGGTTTAATAGCACATACCCCAATAAATCCACTGCTATGTACCCAATGTGCAGCCAACTGTACCCCCAGATCCACTTTTTTAATAGCACAGATACCCCAATAAATTCACTGCTATGTACCCAATGTGCAGCCAACTGTTCCCCCAGATCCACTGGTTTAATAGCACAGATACCCCAATAAATTCACTGCTATGTACCCAACGTGCAGCCAACTGTACCCCCAGATCCACTGGTTTAACAGCACAGATACCCCCATAAATTCACTGCCATGTACCCAACGTACAGCCAACTGTGCCCCCAGATCCACTGGTTTAACAGCACAGATACCCCCATAAATTCACTGCCATGTACCCAACGTACAGACAACTGTGCCCCCCATTCTGCCCTTAATGGAAAAAAAATTAAGTTTTTTTCAAATACTTTTTTTTTCTAAAATCAAACAGAAAATAAATTCTTATTCCATATGGACTTTCCTTCCAGCCGGATCTTATGTAGTGAAATGTCCTACAAATCCTCATCAATACTACATGAAAGTTTCCGTTGGGTACAAAAGGTATTAAAGCAGAGGAGGAGCATTTCAGGAAACGGTCGGCACGTTTGTTCCAGGACACGCGGGAAATGAAAAAACCGGCACTGGGGGAATTTCTGAGCTTTTGGACCTGGAGGTCATTGAAGTTGTGGGAATCACTAAGGGCCGTGACACGAGTTCATCTCTTTAGTCATTTCTTTCAGAACTCGCAGCCAAACCCAATATATAATAAGGTCACGGTGGTGGGAAGCTGCTCTGGGGGCTTCTTGCTTCTCTGCAAGGGAAATGCACAAACCCCAAAACAGTTCAAGGGGTATCACCCAACTTAGCAGAACCAACTTGCCAAGGGTAAAAGAGTTACTCTACTGCCACCCTCTTACTCTTGGGTCTATCTTGCCCTAGTGTCTCCATTCTGTCCCGTTCTCACCACGTCACCCTACTGTTTCTTTCATTATCATTTCTAATACATATTTATAAAGCGCCAACATATTCCACAGCGCTGCTCTATCTTGTCCTACTGCCTTCAACGCCTGACAATATTCATATGTCATCTATAAACTATGTGGAAGCCAATAACTGAAACCATTTCCTTATACAGATCCTCCGTGTAACCCACTGGGCTGGAATGGCTGGAATTTCAGTGGGGGCTGTTAGTGAACTAATGAGGTGGGAAAGTTGTTTCGAACATAATTTGTATCCTCTGCGTGTGCCCGACGCGTCCAACTCTCTCCTTGTGCGTCAGCAGCTTCTGCCACTTTCATCTCAGAGACAAAGTCTGCGGCAAACACACGTACTAACTGGCCTTCAGACTGGGCCCCCTTAGCTCATAACAAGGTTACAGATATATAGAAACATTGGGGTGTCACCCTGCTATAGTTCCAGGGGTACCCAGGGTACAAATAAACACTCACCCCAAATCTCCCCCTAACTGACCTTCAGACTGGGCCCCCTTAGCTCTCAGTAATGAATAGTAGAACCCCTTATCCAGTCTCCCCCTAACTGACCTTCAGACTGGGCCCCCTTAGCTCATAACAAGGTTACAGATATATAGAAACATTGGGGTGTCACCCTGCTATAGTTCCAGGGGTACCCAGGGTACAAATAAGCACTCACCCCAAATCTCCCCCTAACTGGCCTTCAGACTGGGCCCCCTTAGCTCATAACAAGGTTACAGATATATAGAAACATTGGGGTGTCACCCTGCTATAGTTCCAGGGGTACCCAGGGTACAAATAAGCACTCACCCCAAATCTCCCCCTAACTGGCCTTCAGACTGGGCCCCCTTAGCTCATAACAAGGTTACAGATATATAGAAACATTGGGGTGTCACCCTGCTATAGTTCCAGGGGTACCCAGGGTACAAATAAGCACTCACCCCAAATCTCCCCCTAACTGGCCTTCAGACTGGGCCCCCTTAGCTCATAACAAGGTTACAGATATATAGAAACATTGGGGTGTCACCCTGCTATAGTTCCAGGGGTACCCAGGGTACAAATAAGCACTCACCCCAAATCTCCCCCTAACTGGCCTTCAGACTGGGCCCCCTTAGCTCATAACAAGGTTACAGATATATAGAAACATTGGGGTGTCACCCTGCTATAGTTCCAGGGGTACCCAGGGTACAAATAGGCACTCACCCCAAATCTCCCCCTAACTGACCTTCAGACTGGGCCCCCTTAGCTCATAACAAGGTTACAGATATATAGAAACATTGGGGTGTCACCCTGCTATAGTTCCAGGGGTACCCAGGGTACAAATAGGCACTCACCCCAAATCTCCCCCTAACTGACCTTCAGACTGGGCCCCCTTAGCTCATAACAAGGTTATAGATATATAGAAACATTGGGGTAACAGTCACCCTGCTATAGTTCCAGGGGTACCCAGGGTACAAATAATCACTCACCCCAAATCTCCCCCTAACTGACCTTCAGACTGGGCCCCCTTAGCTCATAACAAGGTTACAGATATATAGAAACATTGGGGTGTCACCCTGCTATAGTTCCAGGGGTACCCAGAGCACAAATAAGCACTCACCCCAAATCTCCCCCTAACTGACCTTCAGACTGGGCCCCCTTAGCTCATAACAAGGTTACAGATATATAGAAACATTGGGGTGTCACCCTGCTATAGTTCCAGGGGTACCCAGGGTACAAATAAGCACTCACCCCAAATCTCCCCCTAACTGACCTTCAGACTGGGCCCCCTTAGCTCATAACAAGGTTACAGATATAGAAACATTGGGGTGTCACCCTGATATAGTTCCAGCGGTACCCAGGGTACAAATAAACACTCACCCCAAATCTCCCCCTAACTGACCTTCAGACTGGGCCCCCTTAGCTCATAACAAGGTTACAGATATATAGAAACATTGGGGTGTCACCCTGCTATAGTTCCAGGGGTACCCAGGGTACAAATAAACACTCACCCCAAATCTCCCCCTAACTGGTCTTCAGACTGGGCCCCTTAGCTCATAACAAGGTTACAGATATATAGAAACATTGGGGTAACAGTCACCCTGCTATAGTTCCAGGGGTACCCAGGGTACAAATAAGCACTCACCCCAAATCTCCCCCTAACTGACCTTTAACCTTGAAAAAATTGGGCTGTTGGGGTCAAAACTGGGCTGATGCTAACTCTACTCTATGGTGTTGTGGCCATTCCCATATCATAAAATCATTATCACATATATATATTATATATTATATATGCAGCCAGATATTGAATCGAGAATTCCTTTCTATGAAACCATGCACTGAAAGAATTTCCACTGAATGAGCCCAGAATACATTCCTTTTAAATGTATTTTCTCTTATTTATTCCTTATTTCTGTATTCCGTAAAGATAATAAACACATGCTGTATATACACAACCGTATGTATATATATATATATGAATGAGGAGTCTCTAATCTCAGCGTCGTGCCGTGTTCTTTATCAGTGGGAGGTTTTTGGAAGGAGGAGCTGAGCCGGTACCTGTGGGTCGGTATTGGACAGCAGGTCAGAAGTGCTGCTATTTCTCAGTTCTGAGAAGGTTTCTCAGGAGGGAAGAGCAGAGATTCTGAAAGCTTCAAATGAAATGATCAAATGGAAATACCCTGCGGATACATTGCACTGGTTTCTGGCTCGGCTCATGTCGTCTTGTGGCTGATTTTGCCTTTAAAGAGAAGATCTGAGGAGCTGAGCCGGGACGGGCGCATATTTAGCCACTAATACACTTCATTCTCTGCTTTGTTTCACATCCGGCACCTGCTGAGCCTGGAAAAGGCCAATATCCAGTTTTATCTGCAAAAAGCAGAAAAATGATTAATGTAAAACAATAGGGGGGCAGGTATTTCTCGAACCCCAGATTCCGTAGTCAGGGGATCGTGCAGTTGGGCTGAACATGTGGTTCTGGAACAGGTGAGCTGACAGTTGTGTTTCAAGGCGCCAGTAGGGTTGTCCACATAGACAGTGAAATACTAGTCAAGGCCAGGGTCAGTATTATATATTGACCAGCAATGTAAATCTAATCCCTAGCCCACCTCTAACCAATTTCTTTCTCCCCTTCTTATTTCTTAAACCCACCAAATCCCCAGCAGATTCCACACTTGATGTTGTGACTCCGCCCCCTTGATGCCAGAATTCCACCCATCTATGTCATGATCCGCCCCCAGCAGACCTGCCCCGGCCGGTAAAGTCATTTTAAAAAGTTGGCAAGAGGATCTTCCAGAAGGACCTTCACCTGGTGGCCTCAATAATGACAATTCCCATCAGCCCTTTCTTATTTCCCCATAGATCTATATTACACCTATTTCATTGGCTGCTGTCTGCATCTACTTCTTGCAAGAGAACATGAGGTCAGTTTCTCTGGTCTGGCTTGAAAGGTCCAACCCATCACTATGAGGCAGGTTATAATAAACTACAATTAGCATCTGCCATAGAGTCCATTTTAAACAATTCTTTTCTCTATAATAATAGATATATAATAATATTATTTTCTCTATAATAATACAAGTTCCTATTAAGATGCTTCAAACCGTATTGTTGTCAAACATTTGGGTTTATTTCATATAAACATTTTTTTAGTAACATTAATGAAAGGTGACCCAAATAACAAAATGACATAGGCAGCACTGGATCTGTTAACTAATAATTTGCTAAATCTTTTGCAGAAACATTGCTGGGGCTTTATACTGTCAACTTCTGCTGGGTCGGGCTCAATGTCTCAACCATTTGGCCAGGTGATCAGACTGCAGGTTTACTATATATGTTATCTGACCTCTGCAGCCTCAGCCCAGCAGTCATAAGGAATGACCATGAAATAAGCCAAATGTTTAGCAGCATAAGGGGCCACTGACACCTGGGCCCACCGGGAGTTTTCCTGGTATCCCTGTGGGCCAGTCCGACACTAAGCCGTACTGTCTCCATTTTGTCCTACTGTCTCCATCTTATCCTACTGTCTCCATCTTGTCCTACTGTCTCCATCTTGTCCTACTGTCTCTATCTTGTCCTACTGTCTCCATCTTGCCCTACTGTCTCCATCTTGTCCTACTGTCTCTATCTTGTCCTACTGTCTCCATCTTACCCTACTGTCTCCCTCTTGTCTTTATATCTCCATCTTGACCTTATGTTTCCATCTTGTCATACTGTCTCCATCTTGTCCTACTGTCTCCATCTTGCCTTACTGTCTCCATCTTGTCCTACTATCCCCATTTTTTCCTACTGTCTCCATCTTCTCCTACTGTCTCCATCTTGTCCTACTGTCTCCATCTTGCCTTACTGTCTCCATCTTGTCCTACTGTCTCCATCTTGTTCTTCTGTCTCCATCTTGCCTTACTGTCTCCATCTTGTCCTACTATCCCCATTTTTTCCTACTGTCTCCATCTTGTCCTACTGTCTCCATCTTGCCTTACTGTCTCCATCTTGTCCTACTGTCTCCATCTTGCCTCACTGTCTCCATCTTGTCCTACTGTCTACATCTTGTCCTACTGTCTCCATCTTGCCTTACTGTCTCCATCTTGCCCTACTGTCTCCATCTTGTCCTACTGTCTCCATCTTGCCTTACTGTCTCCATCTTGTCCTACTGTCTCCATCTTGTCCTACTGTCTCCATCTTGCCCTACTGTCTCCATCTTGCCTTACTGTCTCCATCTTGTCCTACTGTCTCCATCTTGCCCTACTGTCTCCATCTTGTCCTACTGTCTCCATCTTGCCTTACTGTCTCCATCTTGTCCTACTGTCTCCATCTTGTCCTACTGTCTCCATCTTGCCTTACTGTCTCCATCTTGTCCTACTGTCTCCATCTTGTCCTACTGTCTCCATCTTGCCCTACTGTCTCCATCTTGTCCTACTGTCTCCATCTTGCCTTACTGTCTCCATCTTGCCTTACTGTCTCCATCTTGTCCTACTGTCTCCATCTTGCCTCACTGTCTCCATCTTGTCCTATTGTCTCCATCTTGTCCTATTGTCTCCATCTTGTCCTACTGTCTCCATCTTGCCTTACTGTCTCCATCTTATCCTACTGTCTCCATCTTGCCCTACTTTCTCTCTGGCTCTGCACAGTCCAGTCATACAAACTTGGAGGCTGCCCAGGTTCATCCATAATGTTCTGTATGTCCCGGGGTAGAGACCCGCACAGCTGGAAGAGGATCCTATATATATATATATATATATATTCAGCAGTTCTGTGTCTCTCCCTTCTATCCTCATTTTTCAGATCAGTTAAACCTGGGCCCCCTGAGAGCTGCTCTGTGATGTTGATCTCATTTCCATTCCCAGGGTTCATTAATCCATTCACTCATCTCTAAAAGCCAGAATAAACCTTATTGGGTCAGGAAAATTTCTCTTTTTCTTTGTACTTTTTCCATCTTACTAATTACCAACCCATATTAATGCATTTTAAGAGCAGTACTTGCTGGAACAATGGCAATTACCCCAGGTCAAGAGCTGTTATGGGTTAGTAACTATATTTCAGTTCAGATATTGGAATAGTTTTATTACATGATAGATATACAAATAAGAAAATTGGGCAGAACTGAAAGAACATGAAGCTGTTCTGTTAATAAGAATGAACATATTCTTCTAAGTATATTTACGTCTTGCTCACATTGTTTATGGCAGGGATTTTAACCCTATCATGTATTTTGCTACAAAGTATCACAGTTTTTCTCTTCTATTGTTTATTAAAGGGGTTGTTCAGCTTTAAATTAACTGTTAGTATGACACAGAGTGAGAGGGATATTCTGAGACAATTTGCAATTGGTTTTAATTTTTTATTATTCGTGTATTTTTAGTTATTTTTAGTTATTTAGCTTTTTTTTAATTCCCCTAGCAACCATGCACTGATTTGAATAAGAGACTGGAATATGAATAGGAGAGGCCTGAATAGAAAGAGGAGGAATAAAAAGTAGCAATAACAATAAATATGTAGCCTTACAGAGTATTTGTTTTTTACATGGGGTCAGTGACCCTCATTTGAAAGCTAGAAAAAGTAAGGCAAATAATTAAAAAACTATAAAAAAAGAAATAACAAAGGCCAATTAAAAAAGTTGCTTAAAATTAGCTATGTTATAACATAGTAAAAGTTAACTTTAAGGTGAACTACTCCTTTAAGGGGGGGTTTATTTGGAACAGGGACACCCACCTTCGCTCTATATCTCCCCCACCTTCATGAGTCACATTAAACGAAAGGCAATGTAAAAATGATGTCTAATGGACCCCTGGTGCATTATTTAGGAAGGGGGGCCCCGCATGGTTAATAACCAACAAATTAGCATCCCCCCCAATAAATCTAGGTTTCCCCAATGTTACTAAAAATCTGGGTGCCAGGGCATTAGCCCCTTTTTGGAACCCCTCTAAAAAATTTCTTTTTTCGCAATCCCCCTTTATTTTCAGAAGCACAAATAACTGAACATTTCTTGGAAACCGCCAGAAACATTCCCGGTCCCATATTTGGGAATGATTTTCCTGATGGGAATCACTGGAATGTTGCTTTGAGCAGTGGAATAAAGGCCGGTTCCCGTGGGATCTATTTAATGAGCAGACGCACTTTGCCGAAGAGTTTCCCGTTATTCTCGCTGTCTCACTGCGGTTTGGGACGGGCCCAAGAAACTGCGCTACAGACGCTGAATCAGACAGACAATTTCACAGCCAAATATTTTCCTCCCCATAAACTGAGACATTGGGACGTCATGCGCCTCTGAAATAAAGGGGAAATCCAGAGAATTTCAATTTATATCTGTTATCTCCATTAATACTATGATGGCTGAAGGAAGAGCAGAGCTGGCAGTGCCCAGGGCTCATCAGGAGCAGAATGGGGCACAATCTGGGCAGTGGTACTGGTGGGTCACCCTTGCACATACATTTGGCCCATTCATTTTTATACCCGCTATGAGAATTTGGCCCCCAGTCCCCCATGCAGCTCCCTTGTTTTTAATAGTAGTGGTTCCATCAGCGGAGCACCTGCAGAGTTTGGCGATTGCCCCTCCCCCATCCTTTTCATAGAAACTACTGATAAACCAAATATTAGATAATTAAAGCACAAACTCATTAGTACCTGGGTAGTTAATGATTGGGTTATTAAACAGAGCAACTAAGGATTCATTTGCAGGTGAAGTTCCCCTTTAAGGCTAATGAAGTAGAGCACAGAATGCAGGAGAGCTGCCTAATGAGCTGCGCAGAAAAGTGCTGAGCTGTGAGTATTGGACGCAACAAGCTGCTCCCCCAGCCACAAAATATGCTTTGCATTAAAAAAACATTAAAATCCCATTAAATTCCTATTATATAAACAGAGCCGGAACGGGAGTCGCTATTGTTTTATTTTAATTCCTTCAATTACACAAACGGCTCTGAAATACTCCGCCCCTGGGGGCCACATTTAGAATTTTTATATTTCTATGCACCAGTCACCTGAATGGAATACAAAGTATCACTGAGGCTCGAGGATGGATCAATATCATGCGGCTGCAGGGGAGCCCAGTAGTGTATAGGGCCCGTTGGGGTCCTCATTCGTCAGCAATTAGGGGCAACAAGTGAAGTTTCGAGTGGGTTTAAGTTAAAAGGGTTGTTCACCTTTAAATTAACTGTTAGGGGCACATTTACTTAGCTCAAGTGAATGAATAGAAGAAAAAATACTTTGAATTTCGAACTTTTTTTTGGCTACTTCGACCATCGAATTGGCTACTTCGACCTTCAACTACGACTTCGACTTCGAATCAAACGATTCGAAACTAAAAATCGTTCGACCATTCGATAGTCGAAGTACTGGCTCTTTAAAAAAAACTTCGACCCCCTACTTCGCCAACTAAAACCTACGAACATCAATGTTAGCCTATGGGGAAGGTCCCCATAGGCTTTCTAACAAATTTCTGATCGAAGGAAAATCGTTCGATCGATGGATTAAAATCGTTCAGTCAAACGATTTTTCCTTCGATCGTTCAATCGAACGAATTGCGGTAAATCCTTCGACTTCGATATTCGAAGTCGAGGGATTTAACTTCGACAGTCGAATATCGAGGGTTAATTTAACACTCGATATTCGACCCTTAGTAAATGTGCCCCTAATGTGATATATTGTAGAGGGATATTCTGAGACAATTTGCAATTGGTTTTCATTTTTTATTATTTGTGGTGTTTCATTTATTTAGCTTTTTATTCAGCAGCTCTCCAGTTTGCAATTTCAGCCATCTGGTTGCCAGGGTCCAAATTCCCCTAGCAACCCTGTACTGATTTGAATAAGAGACTGGAATATGAATAGTTGAGGACTGAATAGAAAGCAGAGTAATAAAAAGAAGCAATAATAATAAATGTGTAGCCTTATAAAGATTTTCTTTTTTAGAAATTTGAAAGCTGGAAAGAGTCGTTAGAAGAAGGCAAATATTTAAAAAACTATAAAAAATAAATAACGAAGAACAATTGAAAGGTTGCTTTGAATTAGCCATTCTATAACATGCTAAAAGTTAATTTAAAGGTGAACCACAACTTTAATATGCTGTGGGCCCAGTGAGGGGGGAGCTGATCATATTTGCCCCCCATCTGTGGTGTCCAACAGTTCCAATGCCCCCCTAAACTATCTAACCTGTATCTTGGGGTGGCTGTAAGATTTAAAGGTACAGGCATGAATTGAGCTGTTGACATGGAACATTAAATTAAACTTGTCCATGAATGATTAATATGTTGTTTTATCTGTGTTGCCTCTTCCAGCCCCCAGTGTTCGGGCCTTGGAATAATGTACCACATTGTACCATATATCCATTGCCTAATGAAGACCTTTTTCAATTTTCACAATAATGGAATCATATTCATGAGCCGTGCGCACTTACCTTATGCACTTCACAATGCGCTTGCCCTTGCCTAGTTACAATGCTGACGTCACAATGGAGCTCGTGCTGAGCAGAGTGACATTGGTGCACATAAAGGCACATCGCTGGGTACAACCTTGGGGGATTTCATTGTTCCTGCATGATTGGTTTATGGAAGTCACATATTTATCAACCTGTTTAGACCTTCATTTGTACCAGGATAAATCAAACTGCGAGATGTGCAAGTCCCCATAGATACAAATAAATATGTATTGTAATTATTATTCCATTTTCATAACAGTGCGAGCAGCTCCATCCCTTGCACCCCCAGCTCATACATTCTATGGGGATATTAGATTTCATCAAATGAGCCTGGAATAAGGTATCATTTATCATTAGCTTTGTGCATTGTATAAATGACAGGGCCCAGAGACAAAAGGAAAGTGTTGGAAGGGTTACTGTCTGCTCTCTCTCATTCCCTACAGAAATAGGGATTGGTAACACTAGATAGGTACCTAATATATAGAGACAAGAGGAAAGTGTTGGAAGGGTTACTGTCTGCTCTCTCTCATTTCCCTACAGAAATAGGGATTGGTAACACTAGATAGGTACCTAATATATAGAGACAAGAGGAAAGTGTTGGAAGGGTTACTGTCTGCTCTCTCTCATTTCCCTACAGAAATAGGGATTGGTAACACTAGATAGGTACCTAATATATAGAGACAAGAGGAAAGTGTTGGAAGGGTTACTGTCTGCTCTCTCTCATTTCCCTACAGAAATAGGGATTGGTAGTACTAGATAGGTACCTAATATATAGAGACAAGAGGAAAGTGTTGGAAGGGTTACTGTCTGCTCTCTCTCATTTCCCTACAGAAATAGGGATTGGTAGCACTAGATAGGTACCTAATATATAGAGACAAGAGGAAGGTGTTGGAAGGGTTACTGTCTGCTCTCTCTCATTTCCCTACAGAAATAGGGATTGGTAACACTAGATAGGTACCTAATATATAGAGACAAGAGGAAAGTGTTGGAAGGGTTACTGTCTGCTCTCATTTCCCTACAGAAATAGGGATTGGTAGCACTAGATAGGTACCTAATATATAGAGACAAGAGGAAAGTGTTAGAAGGGTTACTGTCTGCTCTCTCTCATTTCCCTACAGAAATAGGGATTGGTAGCACTAGATAGGTACCTAATATATAGAGACAAGAGGAAAGTGTTGGAAGGGTTACTGTCTGCTCTCTCTCATTTCCCTACAGAAATAGGGATTGGTAGCACTAGATAGGTACCTAATATATAGAATTTTTTTATTTAAAAGATCACTGTACATTAAATCATCATCAATTCATAAACAGTTCACAAATCATACAACAAAACAAAAATAACTGAAAATCCCATAAACTCACCCATACACCCTCCAGCCCGCAGAGTCCACCCCTCTGTCCATTGGCAACTTTTCCATCAAACACAACAAATCAAAGGCCAGTTTGCAAAGTCCTTGATTGTCCATACGGCCTCCCTTCCCCCACCACCAACCCAAACGAGCATTCCAGAAATGTCTTTCCTGGACCAACCTCCTCCAGTTTCCATCACCCAACAAAAACATCACAATTTCTTTATATTCATATTCTGAATCCAGGCTCCAGAAAGCTGCACCTCCAGCCTACAGAAAGAGAGAGGGGAGCAGTATCAGTGCCAGGGAGCCATATACATACAATAGGTACATACCTTGAGATGAGGGCATGTTCATGAAGATGAAAGAGTAAGGTTCACCCCTCTCCATAGGTTCTGATTTGATGTTGATCTCTTTATCTCAATTCCCTTCAGGAAACTCAACTG
This sequence comes from Xenopus petersii, assembly GCA_038501925.1. Taxonomy (NCBI): domain Eukaryota; kingdom Metazoa; phylum Chordata; class Amphibia; order Anura; family Pipidae; genus Xenopus; species Xenopus petersii. The sequence continues at coordinate 141,615,849 of CM076684.1, read as the reverse complement.
AGCCAGAGCTGCCTTCACTATATTATCAGGGGTACCACCCAACTGGCCATAAGATCTCCTGCATCTATGCTGCCAGATCTGGTACCGTGTGCATGCAAGTATGATATAAATTGTCTCACGGTCCAGTGGGTGGTTTATAGTGGGAACCCCATAGGCTGAGTCTGCATAGTTCAGACTGTTCAGGAGTGGGATATTAAGAGCTGCTGCCATCTGACTATAGACATCTCATAGTCTAGTCTTGGGTCTCCACCTCCCCACACCCCCAGGGACAATCTTTGCTGCCAATGGTAAGATAAGTCAAGTTGCCTCGGACATAAAGTTTCCCTTGGAGTGAAAGCCAACAGTTGTCAAAGAACTTAGGGGGGAGTCTCTTGCCATTAAGAAAGTGAAGGCTTTTCTGAAGGATGTTCCCTACACAGTCTCTCAGAGCAAGAGGAGCAGCAAAATAGTCCCTGGTGGTACAACTGCCTTTGGGAAGATGTGACCAGCTCACCCACCCTGACATCCCACCTCTTCAGAATCCACTGAAGAACCAGGTATAAGGGAGGGATCCCTGTACTATCCGAAATCTCTTCATTCTACCGCCTTGAAACCATGTCCCTACAAAAGGCGATACCCAATTCCTGATACAGACTTCCCACATGGAATCATTTCCTTGGGCCAAACCCCCAAAGTTAAACTTCAGGAAAAGTGACCCAAAGAAAGCCACTGGGCACAACATGCCCAAACCACCCTCCTTCCGCTGCAGGTATGTTATCCCCCTTTTGACTGGATTCAGCCTGTGTCCCCAGAGCAACTGGAAAAACAGACTGTGGACCCTGGTGTAGAGAGATTCTGGCAATGGATACACGTACACTACAAACAAAAACAGAGGGATCAGGTAGGCCTTGATTTTGTTGCTCCTCTTGCTCTGAGAGACTGTGTAGGAAATATCCTTCAGAAAAGCCTTCGCTATCTTAATGGCAAGAGACTCCCCCTAATTTCTTTGACAACTGTTGGCTTTCACTCCAAGGGAATCTCTATGTCCGGGGCAACTTGAATTACCTTAGTATTGGCAGCAAAAATTGCACCTGGGAGTGTGAAGAGGAGGAGACCCAGGATCACTTTCTGGTCAGTTGCCCTGTGACTAGAGATGTGTATGGTCAGTTAGCCGCAGCTCTTAAAATTCACATATTAAATAACTTGACCTATACAGAGTCAGACTATAGGGTTTCTGTCAGGCAACATCTACTGGACCATGAGACCCTCTCTGCCTTGTCCTCTCACTCCTCCTCACTTCTGCACCATCACCTCCAGCTTCAGACATTGTGCTCCCCTTGCTTCTCTTCTGCCAGGCAGGTTGCAGGGTCTGGGGCTCCATGTTCTTCTCACCTGCCTGGGCTTCCACTACACCACAACGTCTGTGGGATCCAGCTGGGGACTCCTCCATACTCACTGCCTGGGAAGCTCCCCCAGCAGCTGACAGTTGTTCCACAGATTCAAACTCTGAGAGTTCTAATGGGTTGGGTTGATAAAACAGTTTTGCCAGTGCTGTGCAATCAGTTAATGTGGAGAGAGCAGGTGGATATGATTCTGTGGGTAAAAGAGATGAAAGGGCAGAAATTTAATGGGTTTCGTGTGCCAGTGGGGCGTTAGCAAGAGTCTCATGAGCAGTTGGGATTTTGTACAGTGTTTATGGGGTACATCATAAACTGACACCCGAGAAGTTAGGTGCAATACTTCCCTGCTTAGAGCCATAGTGAATGCAAACCAACACATAAGGGGGAAGGGTTAGTTGGGGGTCCTGTGTTCCTCTTTGCCAATGGGTAGGTTTGGGGGGCAGGTTCATTTAGATTATCTATAGAATAAATATAACTATCCCTGATAGGGAAAAATTCTTCCATTCATATGGGACATCTCATGCAACGGGCCAATTCAATGTGGGAGGATTTGGGGGGTATGGTCGAGTCTCCTGAACAAATTCAATGGTAAGGGGGGGGCAGCAGAGATTGGGGGGTACCAAGGAGGAAGATGTTACACTGACAACTGACCACCAGAATAGGTAGAGAAGAACCTCATTATTTCCAGATCTAAACACAACGGGGTTGGCTGTTCTCCTGTGGGGTAAGAACTGGCCAATAGGAGGGTGGTTTTTGGGTCAGCAGTTCAGCCCATTGTCTCTTTGTGTGATGCTTGCATTGCTAATTATTATAAATACATAAACAAAGGATTTATTTGCCCTTTAAAAAGCAAAAATGAGTCAATTTCTCTGCTTCTTTTCATAATTTCTGTAATTCCTATAATATATACATAGTCGCGGAAGGTGCGAACATTGACTCTCCTGTAACTGTGAAACTGCACATCTAATCACTAATTAACATGTATCAGTCTGAATCTGTTTAACCTCCTCCAATGATCCCAATATTGACTTTACTGTATGGAGGGGGGGGCGTGTGTGCACCCACACAACTCGCAGACAGGCCCCTAATACCCCCTCCCCTGTTTCATTATATCTTAATGGGAATGTTAGGAGAATTCCTGTTCCTTGTTACTCGTCTCTGTGTCAGGTACCTGGTACCCCTTCTCTTTCCATTCTTCTCTTACAAGTTTAGACTCCCTTGTCTGGTCCCTTCTTCTCCCCTGTTTCTTCCCTTACCCTTTAATCCTCCTTTTTGTTTTAATACCCTTCTTCTTCTTTCCTTTTTTTCCCCAACTGTTTGGCCTTACTCTCCCCCATCCTCCCTCTTCTCTCCCCTTCTATATTTCTCCTCTCCCCCATTTGTCTCTCTACTCCCTAACCCCCTTTCCCTTCTCTCCTTCTGTCTCTCACCCCATCTCCTTTCATTTTCTCCCCCAACTGTTTGGCCTTACTCTCCCCCATCCTCCCTCTTCTCTCCCCTTCTATATTTCTCCTCTCCCCCATTTGTCTCTCTACTCCCTAACTCCCTTTCCCTTCTCTCCTTCTGTCGCTCATCCCCTCTCCTTTCCTTTTCTATTCTCCCCAACAGTTTGGCTTTACTCTCCCCCATCCTCCCTCTTCTCTCCCCTTCTATATTTCTCCTCTCCCCCATTTGTCTCTCTACTCCCTAACCCCCTTTCCCTTCTCTCCTTCTGTCTCTCATCCCCTCTCCTTTCCTTTTCTCCCCCAACTGTTTGGCCTTACTCTTCTCCATCCTCCCTCTTCTCTCCCCTTCAATATTTCTCCTCTCCCCCATTTGTCTCTCTACTCCCAAACCCTCTTTCCCTTCTCTCCTTCTGTCTCTCATCCCCTCTCCTTTCCTTTTCTCCCCCAACTGTTTGGCCTTACTCTCCCCCATCCTCCCTCTTCTCTCCCCTTCTATATTTCTCCTCTCCCCCATTTGTCTCTCTACTCCCTAACCCCCTTTCCTTCTCTCCTTCTGTCTCTCATCCCCTCTCCTTTCCTTTTCTCCCCCCAACTGTTTGGCCTTACTCTCCCCCATTGTCCCTCTTCTCTCCCCTTCTATATTTCTCCTCTCCCCCAATTGTCTCTCTACACCCTAACCCCCTTTCCTTCTCTCCTTCTGTCTCTCATCCCCTCTCCTTTCCTTTTCTCCCCCAACTGTTTGGCCTTACCCTCCCCTATCCTCCCTCTTCTCTCCCCTTCTATATTTCGCCTCTCCCCCATTTGTCGCTCTACTCCCTAACCCCCTTTCCTTCTCTCCTTCTGTCTCTCATCCCCTCTCCTTTCCTTTTCTCCCCCAACTGTTTGGCCTTACTCTCCCCCATTGTCCCTCTTCTCTCCCCTTCTATATTTCTCCTCTCCCCCAATTGTCTCTCTACTCCCTAACCCCCTTTCCTTCTCTCCTTCTGTCTCTCATCCCCTCTCCTTTCCTTTTCTCCCCAACTGTTTGGCCTTACTCTCCCCCATCCTCCCTCTTCTCTCCCCTTCTATATTTCTCCTACTCCCTAACCCCCTTTCCCTTCTCTCCTTCTGTCTCTCACCCCATCTCCTTTCATTTTCTCCCCCAACTGTTTGGCCTTACTCTCCCCCATCCTCCCTCTTCTCTCCCCTTCTATATTTCTCCTCTCCCCCATTTGTCTCTCTACTCCCTAACTCCCTTTCCCTTCTCTCCTTCTGTCGCTCATCCCCTCTCCTTTCCTTTTCTATTCTCCCCAACAGTTTGGCTTTACTCTCCCCCATCCTCCCTCTTCTCTCCCCTTCTATATTTCTCCTCTCCCCCATTTGTCTCTCTACTCCCTAACCCCCTTTCCCTTCTCTCCTTCTGTCTCTCATCCCCTCTCCTTTCCTTTTCTCCCCCAACTGTTTGGCCTTACTCTTCTCCATCCTCCCTCTTCTCTCCCCTTCAATATTTCTCCTCTCCCCCATTTGTCTCTCTACTCCCAAACCCTCTTTCCCTTCTCTCCTTCTGTCTCTCATCCCCTCTCCTTTCCTTTTCTCCCCCAACTGTTTGGCCTTACTCTCCCCCATCCTCCCTCTTCTCTCCCCTTCTATATTTCTCCTCTCCCCCATTTGTCTCTCTACTCCCTAACCCCCTTTCCTTCTCTCCTTCTGTCTCTCATCCCCTCTCCTTTCCTTTTCTCCCCCCAACTGTTTGGCCTTACTCTCCCCCATTGTCCCTCTTCTCTCCCCTTCTATATTTCTCCTCTCCCCCAATTGTCTCTCTACTCCCTAACCCCCTTTCCTTCTCTCCTTCTGTCTCTCATCCCCTCTCCTTTCCTTTTCTCCCCCAACTGTTTGGCCTTACCCTCCCCTATCCTCCCTCTTCTCTCCCCTTCTATATTTCGCCTCTCCCCCATTTGTCGCTCTACTCCCTAACCCCCTTTCCTTCTCTCCTTCTGTCTCTCATCCCCTCTCCTTTCCTTTTCTCCCCCAACTGTTTGGCCTTACTCTCCCCCATTGTCCCTCTTCTCTCCCCTTCTATATTTCTCCTCTCCCCCAATTGTCTCTCTACTCCCTAACCCCCTTTCCTTCTCTCCTTCTGTCTCTCATCCCCTCTCCTTTCCTTTTCTCCCCAACTGTTTGGCCTTACTCTCCCCCATCCTCCCTCTTCTCTCCCCTTCTATATTTCTCCTACTCCCTAACCCCCTTTCCCTTCTCTCCTTCTATCTCCCAGTCCCTAAGTTTGCTCATAGTCTGTACAGAGAGATAAAACTATGGCAGCATAGGGTACAGTGAGGCAGATAAATAAAGATTTGATTTTCAGTAAGTTTGTTTCCAGTTACATAGTTACTGTAATTATATCCTGCAGTGGTTTTTATGTGTATTTGCTGTAACATCTGCTAATGAATAAATATTAGATTTGCCTGATCCATAAATATGGGAAAGAAATGGCACAAATATGTATTAACCTGCCCCAATCACATTGCTGGGATGTTGCACTGGAGCAGAGAGGAGTCCGAGTGCCATTACTTTGGGAGCCATTAGCAGCAGCTTGTTATTATGGGATGGCTGAAAGCTGTTTATCCAGGGAAGGGGACGTTCTGTAATGACAGAAAGAAGCGCCGCTGCCTCTGATGGAACTCAGCAGCTCGTTAAATATAATAATGTTGCCATTAATTTCTCCATTTCACCATAAGTGGTTAGAAGTGCCGCGACTGGGACATTTCTATAAACAACACTGTCGGATGTAGATAAATTTCATCTGTTACTGACCCTCATTATTTCTCTGCCTCATGTTCCCTTTCACTGAATGGGATGGTTCGCCAATTCCAAGCGTTAAATAATAATGACTTGTTACTGCAGGACAAGAGTATGAATAATATTTATGTCCTTAATCGATTCCTACCCTCAGTATAATGTGAGGCAAAGGCCATTGATTGGCTGGAATCAATTCCTATAATGTGTTTAACAGCCATTTATACACAGATTCTGCCACTAGGGGGAGTGTGCAGGGAAAAATCAACATCAGAGGAAAAAGAATCCTTGGAAAATGGCATTGCTGCAAAAGTTGTTCAACCTCTTCCTTCTAGATAAACTGCAGTGATTGCAGCAGCTTCATCATTATCATTATTTCTGATTGCATTGACTATGGATTATCCCATTGATTTCCACACCGTCAGATTCTTATGGAGGGGCTACAAATGGAAGTTTTGGAAACACTCATTGCCTGAAGTGCCTCAAGCTGTCTGATGGCTCAATGTTAGACCCTTCAATGATCCAACTGATGATTTCCTTCAATCAATAACGCTGGGGGCTGCTGAGGATCCATAATGATGAACTTGTCTCAGTAATCAGAGACTCTCATGTCCCTTTGTTCCTCCCTGACCTCTGAGAGCTGTTATTATTATTATCTGCTTGTATCCCACCAATACTTCATTATCACACCCCATAGCCAATCTATTCCTCCTGCTACTGCAGAACCCACAACACTGTGCTACAGAACATACAAGAAGGATGGTCTCCTCTCATGTAACAATTTTGAACCAACACTAAGGGGGTTATTTACTAAACTCCAATTGCAAAAATCACCAAAAATTTGCGTTTTTTTTTTTTTTATAAAATCAGACTTTTAAAAAAATCCAGAATTTTTTGGAATTTAATAAACCTTGAGAATGGAAAAGTCTGTATCTGAAAATCCGGCATCTCAGACCTGTCGAGGTTGCATATATGGGAGAAGTCCCAATGATTTTTTGATGTGCACTGGGTTTCGTGCAATACCACTGAGTTTTTGGGTGATGCATGGTGCTGAGACCCATATCCATGGTGCAGAGACCCATATCCACTGTGCAGAGACCCATATCCATAGTGCAGAGACCCATATCCATAGTGCAAAGACTCATATCCATGGTGCAGAGAGCCATATCCATAGTGCAGAGACCCATATCCATAGTGCAAAGACTCATATCCATGGTGCAGAGACCCATATCCATAGTGCAGAGACCCATATCCATAGTGCAGAGACCCATATCCATGGTGCAGAGACCCATATCCACTGTACAGAGACCCATATCCATGGTGCAGAGACCCATATCCATGGTGCAGAGACCCATATCCACTGTACAGAGACCCATATCCATAGTGCAGAGACCCATATCCATGATGCAGAGACCCATATCCACTGTACAGAGACCCATATCCATGGTGCAGAGACCCATATCCACTGTACAGAGACCCATATCCATGGTGCAGAGACCCATATCCATGGTGCAGAGACCCATATCCACTGTACAGAGACCCATATCCATAGTGCAGAGACCCATATCCATAGTGCAGAGACCCATATCCATAGTGCAGAGACCCATATCCACTGTACAGAGACCCATATCCATAGTGCAGAGACCCATATCCATAGTGCAGAGACCCATATCCACTGTACAGAGACCCATATCCATGTGCAGAGACCCATATCCATGTGCAGAGACCCATATCCACTGTACAGAGACCCATATCCATGGTGCAGAGACCCATATCCACTGTACAGAGACCCATATCCATGGTGCAGAGACCCATATCCACTGTACAGAGACCCATATCCATAGTGCAGAGACCCATATCCATAGTGCAGAGACCCATATCCATAGTGCAGAGACCCATATCCATAGTGCAGAGACCCATATCCACTGTACAGAGACCCATATCCATGGTGCAGAGACCCATATCCACTGTACAGAGACCCATATCCATGGTGCAGAGACCCATATCCATGGTGCAGAGACCCATATCCACTGTACAGAGACCCATATCCATAGTGCAGAGACCCATATCCATGATGCAGAGACCCATATCCACTGTACAGAGACCCATATCCATGGTGCAGAGACCCATATCCACTGTACAGAGACCCATATCCATGGTGCAGAGACCCATATCCATGGTGCAGAGACCCATATCCACTGTACAGAGACCCATATCCATAGTGCAGAGACCCATATCCATAGTGCAGAGACCCATATCCATAGTGCAGAGACCCATATCCACTGTACAGAGACCCATATCCATAGTGCAGAGACCCATATCCATAGTGCAGAGACCCATATCCACTGTACAGAGACCCATATCCATGTGCAGAGACCCATATCCATGTGCAGAGACCCATATCCACTGTACAGAGACCCATATCCATGGTGCAGAGACCCATATCCACTGTACAGAGACCCATATCCATGGTGCAGAGACCCATATCCACTGTACAGAGACCCATATCCATAGTGCAGAGACCCATATCCATAGTGCAGAGACCCATATCCATAGTGCAGAGACCCATATCCATAGTGCAGAGACCCATATCCACTGTACAGAGACCCATATCCATGGTGCAGAGACCCATATCCACTGTACAGAGACCCATATCCATGGTGCAGAGACCCATATCCATGGTGCAGAGACCCATATCCACTGTACAGAGACCCATATCCATAGTGCAGAGACCCATATCCATAGTGCAGAGACCCATATCCATAGTGCAGAGACCCATATCCACTGTACAGAGACCCATATCCATAGTGCAGAGACCCATATCCATAGTGCAGAGACCCATATCCACTGTACAGAGACCCATATCCATGTGCAGAGACCCATATCCATGTGCAGAGACCCATATCCACTGTACAGAGACCCATATCCATGGTGCAGAGACCCATATCCACTGTACAGAGACCCATATCCATGGTGCAGAGACCCATATCCACTGTACAGAGACCCATATCCATAGTGCAGAGACCCATATCCATAGTGCAGAGACCCATATCCATAGTGCAGAGACCCATATCCATAGTGCAGAGACCCATATCCACTGTACAGAGACCCATATCCATGGTGCAGAGACCCATATCCACTGTACAGAGACCCATATCCATGGTGCAGAGACCCATATCCATGGTGCAGAGACCCATATCCACTGTACAGAGACCCATATCCATAGTGCAGAGACCCATATCCATGATGCAGAGACCCATATCCACTGTACAGAGACCCATATCCATGGTGCAGAGACCCATATCCACTGTACAGAGACCCATATCCATGGTGCAGAGACCCATATCCATGGTGCAGAGACCCATATCCACTGTACAGAGACCCATATCCATAGTGCAGAGACCCATATCCATAGTGCAGAGACCCATATCCATAGTGCAGAGACCCATATCCACTGTACAGAGACCCATATCCATAGTGCAGAGACCCATATCCACTGTACAGAGACCCATATCCATGTGCAGAGACCCATATCCATGTGCAGAGACCCATATCCACTGTACAGAGACCCATATCCATGGTGCAGAGACCCATATCCACTGTACAGAGACCCATATCCATGGTGCAGAGACCCATATCCACTGTACAGAGACCCATATCCATAGTGCAGAGACCCATATCCATAGTGCAGAGACCCATATCCATAGTGCAGAGACCCATATCCATAGTGCAGAGACCCATATCCACTGTACAGAGACCCATATCCATGGTGCAGAGACCCATATCCACTGTACAGAGACCCATATCCATGGTGCAGAGACCCATATCCACAGTGGCAGATTATGGGTATAGTTAGGGTGTACTATGGCTGGGGCAGATCAGAATCACGGCCATGCATGCACAAGTCATTTTTTTTAATTGGGCCCTCTTCTACTTGTTGGAAGCACCCACTGCTCAGCAGGGGGCCAGGTGATAAGTGAGCTTATTTTTGGGGCTCCTGGAGTAGTATGGGGGTTCATAAAACTCCTGGAGTAGTATGGGGGCTCATAAATTCTCACTCAGTGCCCCCTAGTGGTGACATCATGGAATTTCATTAATTAAATGCTTTCTTTATGACATTTATAAGGGGACTGTTTCCTTAAATGGATCTAGTCCAATTAAAGGGGACTTGTCACCCTAAGAAATAATTGCAAATACTTTAACAATATAAGTTGTTTCAATCTTGTTACAGGTATGGGACCTGTTATCCAGAATGCTCGTGACGTGGGGTTTTCTGGGTAATGGATTTTTCTGTAATTTGGATCTTGATACCTTAAGTCGACTAGAAAATCATTAAATAAACCCAATAGGATGGTTTTGCCTCCAGTAAGGATTAATTATATCTTAGTTGGGATCAAGTACAAGCGACTGTTTTATTATTACACAGAAAAAGGAAATAGTTTTTTTAAAAATGTTTATTATTTGATTATAATGGAGTCTATGGGAGATGGACTTTCTGTAATTAGGAGCTTTATGGATAACAGACTTCCGGGTAATGGAGGTGGTCACTGTTATATTAGATCATTCAATTCTTATAAATCAGGTATGTCCAGGCTTCACCCATGTAGGGTTTACTTCTAGCAGTTATAGCATGAGAGTTTGGTAGCCCATAATCTGCCTTTTCATTGCTTTGCACTGACCCCCAAATCTGCAGTTCATCAAGCCATTGAATTTCAACTTGGAATGGATTGTAAGCTCCTGGACGGGATTGGGCTGCAATGGACTGATAATCATAATGATCTACAAGTTGTAGTTATACAACCAGTTATAATGTTACCCTCCTGTATATGGTGGGAATGGCAGTGAGTTTGTTTAGGGGGTGTAAGGAGGATAAAAATTATTTTACATTTTTTTTCCCAAAGTTACTTGGGTCGATCGGCCTCAACGTGATGCCCATCTTGTTCCTATAGTAACGGGCTCTGGGGAGAGGATTTCAGGTTTTTTATGTGACCAGATTCATTTCAGGGTCTGACTGCAGTGTAACGACTCAGATTCAGCGGAATTTTGCCTTTTAATTACATTCCTTCTACAAAGAGGTTTGTTAGGTTCCCAGGGCAACAGTCTATGCACATCTGCCCATTGTAACGTCGGCTATGATGGAGAGTTGTGTTTAAAAAGGGGCAATTAAAATGTTCCAGACTCCACTCCCCCAAAACAAAAGGTAGAAATGCATATTCTTCTATATATAATCAGATATCAGACTGTTCCTTATAGACTTGTAACCCTATAGTCTCAGCCCTTAAAGGGCCACTGCACGTTCTCTTCCAATCTCCCCTTCACTCTCCCTCTCCACTTGCTTTGCAGTTTCAGTATAGCCACATCCATTCATATCTCTCCCATAGCCCCCCAGTGGGTTACAATCTCTTAAAAGGATTGGCAAAGGATTCACAACCTGCTTGAAAATGGGGGGCAAGGGAAGGTGTTAGGTACAGTATTAACAGGTTAACATCATGGGCCATTGGTTTCCCTGTTACGCTGATGAACACACAAATTGAATAATTCCATTATTCTTACCTTACTTTACCATAAGCCCATTATACCTATCCCTAGATATCCCCTGACTAATAAATCTTGTGCTGCTGGGCATGCGTTACTTTATACAATAGAGGAGCAGCCTAACTTTGATTAAATCTGTATTTTTATAGCAGAGAACAATGAGTCTATAGCTGAGCCGGGGAAACAACACTTTCAATCCAAAAACCACGTAAAAGGCTTTAGACAAAGATTTGGCAGCAATTTCTGAAGGGAACTTTGGGCTTGTGCATATTTCTCCCAGTATAGGATTGGGATGTTGATCAGCCAATCAGAAAGCTTGGGAATATTAAGGCACTAAGATAAGAAAGGAAATTGAACACTGACTTCTTTCCATCACAGCCTGAGACACTGCTTTCAACTCCCCGCACCCTTGCTCATAATAAGCAATGATTTACAATGCAAATAGGCATTCGGCATTCCCTGCATACAGATAATATCCCAATGTTGTGAGACCGGGACCCTCCATCAGCAACAGCTGCACTGCTGTCCCCAGTTTTGATAATAATGAAGTTGTATTGTGCCCAGTCACTGTCCATGGTGCTGATTGATATGACCATATGCAACAGAGCATTGTGTCTCCAGAGATTCTTGCCTAATGGGGTGGCACCCGACATTGCCTCTTAGGGTGCGTCTCCATGACCCCCCTTTAATATATTCGCATGCACCTTCTGAATAACTAAATAATTCATTCTAAACTAGTTCTTTGGGTCATGAGTTTCCAGGGTTCCTTTTGGTGCTGGAATTTTCATGAATTTCAGTCTAATAATAGTAATAATACATTGATAATTAGATTAAAGTGTTATAGATCTAACATCAAGACAAACCCTCCTACGGCATTCAAAATTCTAGCAGCTATGGGGCTACCACAGAAAGGTCTCATCACCAGACTTTACAATATATTGACTGCCCCTTCAGGTTTGGTCCAACCCTCCCACAACTGATACAGGCCAATGACTGGCCCTTGATATGGGATAATGGAAAGCGTATGGTCACGTGTGTGAGACAAAAGGAACATATCTACAAAATACTGACCTGTTGGTACTATACACCCAAAAGATTGCACAAATTAATTTCCACAACATTCACCTCTGTGTTGGAGGAATTGTGGAGCTTGAGGTTCTATGTTGTACACTTTCTGGGACTGCCCAGTAATCCAACCACTGTGGACTGAAGTGGCAAACCTTTTAGGTCAATTATTGCAGCGACCAATACCAATAGACCCCATATCTTTACTTTTAGGCAAACCTATACCCAAGCTGCGCAAATGTGGACAAGCCTTAGTCAATCAGGTCCTAACAGCTACCCGTTGGGCAATATCATCCAACTGGAAGACCTACACATCACCAACCCGACCGAAATTGTCAACAGAATAAATGTGAACAGGATTTTCAAAGCAGGTATTGCACAGATAACCAACAAAGTGGACCAATATACAAATATTTGGGATATATGGGAACTAAGAGACTTGGCTGCTAGTGCACCACAAGGAATCCGCCCCCCATCTGTCAATCAAACCCGAGAGGTTTACTATCTTACTATCTTAGCAATGTGACCCATAACTTATGACCAACCTGTTTATAAGATATTGTTACAGAATGACCAGTTTTGTTTCAGCTCATTAAGTGCTTAGGTATTCTAGGGATATTAAATAGATAATAGGTATCAACTTTGGTATATTACTTTTACTTGTCCGTAAAATGATATGCTTCCATTGTTTGTACGAAGCAAAAGAAATGGAAAAATGTAATATTTTCAGTATGACTCATGTAAAACTAATAAAAAAATAAGTTACAAAAAACAAAAACCTGTTATAGATCTAAAGTACCATTTATCCGGAAACTCGATATCCAGAAATTTCAGAATTATGGAAAGGCTGCCCGTCTCCCATAGACTCCATTTTATCCAAATAATTAAGATTTTTAAAAAATGATTTCCTTTTTCTGTGTAATAATAAAACAGTAGCTTGTACTTGATCCAAATAACTAATCCGTACTGGAAGCAAAACCAGCCCATTGTGTTTATTTAATGTTTACATGATTTTCTAGTAGATTTAAGGTATGAAGATCCAAATTAATGAAGCAGAATAATCCATAATATTAAAATAATTACTTTCTTATAAACAACTCGTGATATTTCTCCAAAACATGCAGTTTGGCATTAGGAAAGTGTCAGTTTTGCTACAATTTAAAGGCCATAGAAGCAATGAATAATTGTCCTGTAGGAAACAGTATTAACCTTTAAGTTTAGTTTTAATATGTTCTACAATTGACCTATTCTAAGCAACTTTTCAATTGGTCCTCTTTTTTTATAGTTTTTGAATTATTTTACTTCTAATTATCCGTAACTGTCTCTGACCTATTAAAGTGAATTGCCCCATCATTGCATGAAGCACAGTAAATGGTTCATTTTGTCCTACTCAGACATCATGGAAGCAATGTAAGTTTCTTGGCGAGTCGTGGGCCGGGGGGGGGCTAATCTCTCCCAATAGGTCTAATTAGGCCTCATCCTTCCCACGTCAGTAAGAGATAATGAGAAGTACAGCATCTGCAATAAGTCCTGTAATTGTTGTGCTTTTACAGAGTGAGTGGTTGTGTGTAATGAGCGGACGCCAAAAGGTCTAAAATTCACATGAAGACTCCCAATAATAAAGACTCACTGGCGTTTTGCCAGATCTTCCTCAGAATTCTACAGAACGGAGCAGATAAGTGACCATGAGGGGAAGTCATTTGGGCTTCTGCTCCCTGCTGCTCCCGGCTTCTGCTCCCTGCTGCTCCCGGCTTCTGCTCCCTGCTGCTCCCAGCTTCTGCTCCCGGCTGCTCCCGGCTTCTGCTCCCATCTCACTTCCACTTGTATATGAGTTAGAGCAGGTTTTCTAGGGGGCGCTAGGTCACTCTGGTATAATTACCCTTCCTTGGCACAGCGACAAACCCTTAAGTGTCCATGAGATGATACAGTAGATCTAATATAACTGAGGCTGCAAAAAAGGTTGGTAATGAGTATAATAATAACAGCAGGTGGTACCAATTGAAGGGTAAGAGCTGTTACTTTTCGTTGGATAATGATGCTGCAAGTTGCTGATTGGCAGCCTCATACAAACTGCTGAATTTTTGGCTGTTAGCAGCCGGGGGGCAGCCAGTAATTGCGGACCTCCTGCAGAAATAAAAAACTACTTTCCCTTTGTGCTATTGTGGCTCAGTAATTACTGCAATTGATAGACTTTTCCCCGCAGCCTCTTGTACCTGAGCCTCCATCACATGTGATCAATGGATATTATTTGCTTTCTACATTGTAACTGTCAGACAATGGGACTCTGGGTGGCTTTTAGTTACCATGGATATGGGTTCCCTCTATACCGACATCCCCCACAACGGAGGGACGGAAGCTGTAAAGAATTTATTGTAGTTCAGCCAGTTGTTCTACCACTGCATCTCCTGCAACTTGTGCTATGTAATATGGGTTTAAACACAGAAGGTAAATGTTATATGTAGTATAGCTGCACTGCCATGGGGAGAACCCTTGCACCATGAGTTATTTATGGGGTGTCTTGTGATTATAAACTGAACCTCAAAGAGACTTCTGAAATGTGTCCCATAGAGAAGCAACTAGAGATGGAGCCGTGCCGGATACCAGGACAGAATAATGATACCACTGAATAAAACCAAAAAGTAACAAAGTCAAAACCATTGGACCAGGAACATCCCATTTGCCTAGTTCTACTTAGGAAATGAACTGTCAGGCCTTTGGGTTTTTGGCTCTGTGCCTTAACCATTGGGCCAGGTGCGCAGCCTGCAGAGTTGCTCACTATCTATTACCTGGGATTTACAACTTTATCCCAGTAGCAGCCTAATTGGTGGTTTGAGGTCAGCCAATCAAGCCAGCCCTCCCCAACCTCCTTACCTGAGCATTAACTTATACTAGCACTGTGGCATTGCCCCTAGCTAAAGGTTCCTGCCTTACCTTGAACCTTGTCTTGTTACCTTGCCTTGTTCTGATCCTATCTTGCCTTAACCTTATTCTGCCTATTCCTTACCAGCCCTTGACCTGCCTTATCTTCCCTCTTGGTTCTGCTCCAGTCCTGCTTTAAACCTTGCCTTGCCTGTTCCTACTCTGGTTCCATTCCTGCTTTCACCTTTATCTTGCCTGGCTTTAACCTTGTATTGACCTTGCACTGCCTGACTTCCTATTTCCCGCTATTCTGAATCTTGCTTTGTTCCTTGCTCCTTTCCTGACCTTGACCTTACCTTGTTCTATCTTTCCTTTGCCTGTCTGAATCTCGTCTGCCTAGACTAACCCTTATGTTTCCCTTTCCTGTTATACAGTCCTCATGCTCTCTAGTCTGATCTACTCTACGCCCGCTCTGTCCTGTTCTGCCCTATCCAGCCTGTTCTGATCTACTCCCGATCTGTCCTGTCCCGATCTAAGCCCGCACCATCCTGTTTCGATCTACACCCGCATCGTCCTGTCCCAAGCAGTCTGTTCCCGTTCTATGCCTGTTCCATCCTGCTCCTATTCAGTCTGCTCCTGTCCTGATGCTTCTCCCTCATCTTCCTATACAGTCGGACTCATCTCCCTCTTCACCCGGTCCAGACTGATTCTCGTCCTCATCACCCTGTTCCTGTTCTGTCATTCAGTCCCTGCCTGAAAGACTCACCCTTCCCTCATCTGCCTCCACAGCGCCCCCTACCTAATCCTTTCCATGAACCTATTGATAAGCGATAAACTGAAGACGTGTGACGTTTTTTTCAGTCCAGACCCAATGATTACCAAGATTCTCATTGGGAAAATAACAAATTCCCTCTCTGGAAATGAGTGAAAAATCGGTGAAATTAACCCAATTCTACAAGACATGAATACAAATAAGCGGAAGTTAAGGAAACAGTGTAAAACATTAACATTCTCCTACTGTATATCATTAAATAATCACTCCCATATCAACCAATGATTTTTACTTTCCATCCGGACTGATACAATGTTTATTTGATGCTTTGCAAATACAGAATTTGATTTCATCCCAAAGTGCCCAAGTTCAGTCCTGTTCCTCGGGTTTCTAAAGAGGTGCCCATAATCCCTGGTGCCAGTGAAGGTGCCAATTGGGTGCCTTGGGACGTCAATCAGCTGAAGGTAAATACTGGAGAAATCTGGACAAGAAGTGGGAATTCTCATTCTCGGCCCCAACGCACAGCCCCCTGGGTTCTTTTCTTTTGAAGAGGCCGGACAGAGAGAGAATCTTTTTTCAATCAATGAATTCTGATCCTAAAGCTGAAAATCTCTGGCTGCTTTATAGCCGGAACAGATATGTTTGGAGAGAAGACATTATATGGCACTGATACAGACATCATTGGAAGCTTTGTACCCAAAAAGGCAATATATTTATTTATAGTGCTATCATCCTATTAAAGGGGGTGTTCACCTTTGAATTAACTGTTAATATGATGTAGAGAGGGATATTCTCTAATTGGTTTTCATTTCTCATTATTTGTGGTTTTTGACTTATTTAACAGCTCTCCAGTTTACAATTTCAGCAATCGGGTTGTTAGGGTCCTAATTCCCCTAGCAACCATGCATTCAGAGGCCTGAATAGAAAGATGAGAAATAAAAAGTAGCAATAACAATACATTTGTAGCCTTACAGAGCATTTGTTTTTTTAGATGGGGTCAGTGACCCTCATTTGAAAGCAGAAGAAAAAGGCAAATGATTAAAAAAAACTATACAAAATTAAAAATGAAGACCGATTGAAAAGTTGCTAAGAACTGGCCATTCTATAACCCACTAAAAGTTGAACCACCCCTTTAATACAAACTAAATAAAGTATCCAGAATGTTATTGGATATTAATTGAAGTCATGTCACTTATGGGAAAAAATATTTCTATATGAATAATTATTTTACTAATAAATTCACATTAAATTCACAGTCCTTGCAGTCGATACGACTTTGAATCGAAGGATTAAAAATCGTTCGACTATTCGACCATTCGATAGTCGAAGTACTGTCTCTTTAAAAAAAACTTCGACCCCCTAGTTCGGCAGATAAAAGCTACCGAAGTCAATGTTAGCCTATGGGGAAGGTCCCCATTGGCTTGCCTAAGTTTTTTTGATCGAAGGATATTCCTTCGATCGTTGGATTAAAATCCTTCGAATTGTTCGATTCGAAGGATTTAATCGTTCAATCGAAGGAATAATCCTTCGATCGAATTTTCTGCTCTAAATCCTTCGACTTCAATATTCGAAGTCGAAGGATTTCAATTCCTAGTCAAATATCGAGGGTTAATTAACCCTCGATATTCGACCCTTGATACATCTGCCCCTAAGGATCAGAGCAATAGTCTCACAAGACAGGATTATAAACCCTTTATCTGGAAGTCTTGGTTTCGCCCGTCCTTTGGGGGTGCCCACTGTGCTATTTTAGAGGGGCTGCTGATAATCCTCCTGATGGGAGAAACCACAGCATTGTATGAATAATGGGATTATAAGAGGGAGGTCAATATATAATAGAACGGTACCTTTAATCTGCCTCCCTTTCCAGAAATGAAACCCAGGGAAATCAGTGATCGTGTAGAATTGATACAGTTCTGGGGAAATTCTCTACCGGTCTGACCAGGGAACAGTTCTAGGAAAAGCAATATATGATTAATTAGAAACACACAGACGTCGCACTCATTCGCTGGAATAACAGATAAGGACATGAAGGGAACACAATCTGCATATGTCTATGGACTGAATCCCTCCCTGAACCCTAAATGCCCCAGGGGGACACAGACTTCATTTGCTGCTTCTTCCGCTCTCTTAGATCATAGGAAACTGTCACGTTTCATTAGCAAATGTCATTTCACTCCGTGCCCATTGTACCAACCCCTGAGATGTGAGCGTCTTACTGCCCCAGGCTCTTGTACCCCTCTGTACCCCAGATAATACCCCCAATCAACTCTGTGGGTCACTCAAACCTTATTAAAAAGCAGGGAAATTGTACATATGTATCATATTAAACCATAGCCATTAGTTGTACATGTTACATACGTGTAACCCATAGATATTAAAGGGGTTGGTCACCTTTAAATTAACTGTCAGTATGATGTAGAGAGGGATATTCTGAGACAATTTGTAATTGGTTTTTACTTTTTATTATTTGGGGTTTTTTGACTTATTTAGCTTTTTATTCAGCAGCTCTCCAGTTTGCAAGTTCAGCAATCTGGTTGCTAGGGTCCAATTTACCATAGCAACCAAGGAGAGCATTGAATAGAAAGATGAGGAATAAAAAGTAACAATAACAATACATCTGTAGTCTTACAGAGCATTTGTTTTTTAGATGGGGTCCGTGACCCCCATTTGAAAGCTGGAAAGAGTCAGAAGAAGAAGTGAAATCATTAAAAAAAGAAAAAAATAAGACCAATTGAAAAGTTACTGGCAACTGGCCATTCTATAACATACTAAAAGTTAACTTGAAGGTCAACCTCCCCTTTAATTTGAGTCATAAGATTTTCATGAGGCCTTTTACTCTAAAGCAACTAATTGGGTCTTTAATTTCAGATACATGAACCTTCAACTTGCTGATTGGTTGCTACGATTTTCCAGATCTTTGTTACGTGATTATATATATATATATATATATATATATATATATATATATATATATATATATATATATATATATATATATAAAAAAGGCTTGAGTGCAAGCCGAAACGTTGTTGCTTTTTACTAAATAAACACCATTTTTGATCTTGATAAGTCCTGTGAGTGCGAGCTTCTTTACCGTTTTACCTAACCTTTGGGCTTTTTGCACCCAGGCAGCTATGACCATTTGACGTGTTGTGCCGGCTTTCAAACTACCATATCTATATATATATATATATATATATATATATATATATATGGTGACGTTACCCCCACGTGGTTGGACACCTGGTGCCAATGGCCTTGGGCCACTGCTGATAGGCACCCCCTCTCCTCCCATGGGCATTACTGGTGGGACTTTTTATAATGATTGACAAGAAGAATTTAATGACTAATGAAATCATGTGACCTTTAACCCCCTCCCCCCTCACTACTCTGTCTTTGATCAGATACAGGTCAGTGGGGTTGGATTGGGGAGTGTGGGGGAGGGGCCATATTATATATTTAATAATTAGAAATATTTGATGAAATCTCTCTGGCAGAGACATGACTGTAGGTTTGGAAGCAGATTTGTATAAATTACCAGGATTCTAATGTGCCCACAAAGTGCTACTGTCACTTTAAGACAGATCAGAGGCCTGTGAACAAGTCGACATAAAAGGAGATCGAAATGTTCTGTTTTATTTGCTCTTTTCTGTATCAGGTGTCGGGTGCCAAGTGGAGATTGTTCTGCTTTTGTTCTGTGTTAATTGGATTTAATTCAAGGCTTCTGTATTGTAATTAAAAGCTGCCGAGTGACAGAGCGATGCTGACGTTTAATTGGTCCACAAAATGAAATCCGCTCCTCACCTGCCTGAACAGGAGCACTCAGATTTGCCCAATATGTCTCCCTGCAGAGGGTGCTGTCTGTTCTGTAGGGTGTCAGAGGGGTGGGGCCACTGCCTGAGAGGATCTTGCTGGGCCTGTACAACAGACAGACTGACAGATCTGCTTACAATCTGATGGGAATGTGATAGGGACCTTAGATTGTAAGCTCACTGGGGCAGGGACTGATGAGAATGTGATAGGGACCTTATATTGTAAGCTCACTGGGACAGGGACTGATGGGAATGTGATAGGGACCTTAGATTGTAAGCTCACTGGGACAGGGACTGATGGGAATGTGATAGGGACCTTAGATTGTAGGCTCAATGGGGCAGGGACTGATTGGAATGTGATAGGGACCTTAGATTGTAAGGTCAATGAGGCAAGGAGCTGATGGGAATGTGACAGGGACCTTAGATTGTAAGCTCACTGGGGCAGGGACTGATGAGAATGTGACAGCAACCTTATATTGTAAGCTCACTGGGACAGGGACTGATTGGAATGTGATAGGGACCTTAGATTGTAAGCTCACTGGGGCAAAGACTGATGGGAATGTGATAGGGACCTTAGATTGTAAGCTCACTGGAGCAAAGACCAATGGGAATGTGATAGGGACCTTAGATTGTAAGCTCAGTGGGGCAGGGACTGATAGGAATGATGTCTAATCTCTGTACAGTGCTGTAGAATAAATTGGCTGTATATAAGTAAAGGATAATAATAATTAAAACATTAAGTTTGGGGGTTCATAGTCCAGTTGAGTTTACTCAGTGACGGGTTCTTTAAGTTCCCATAGTCACAAGTACAATTAGTCTGAGGTGGATCTGTATGTTCAGTTTATTGCGCTTCCTAATTAACTGACATTAAACGAGATGTTTGTCGAGAGAAAATAAGCTGTAAAAAAGGGAAAGAACAAAAAAAAACAGCACTGAGAAGTTAATTAGTATCGTTAACCTTTTGCTGATTATAACATTCTGCCTATTTATTCAGCTCACTGATCTGCAGGAACTGAACCCCTGGGAGGTCCATACTCAGTGACGGGGGGTTCTGACCCAACACACGTTCTTTTACACGTCTTTATCTCTCTAATTATACAAATAATAACAATATGCTCATTAATTGCAAATACCGTCTCAGACAATATTTATTCAATCCCTGCAAATGATTTTATGATGTTATTTGCTTCTATTAGTCACTAATTCCGCTGGATCTGGCGGCCGCTTCCTCCATAACAAAATAATAAAAATAATGACACAAAGTAAAAATGAGATTCGGCTCATCAGGTACAAATAACGGCACAAATAGGTCTCGCCGAGTAATAAGTAACCGCCCTTCTTATTTATACCTGGAACAGGTGTCGTCTCATATGGGGGGTGTTACTGACTGACTCCTGGATCAGCAAAACAAGGGGGAAATTACACACGGGGGTTAATGAGATTAAAGGTATCAAAAGCAAGTGTGACTATATCCACAACCTTTCTGCACTTTAAACAGTGTGTTACACTCCTTCTGTGGCACCCACCTGTGGGAGAGTGGGACCTAGTGGGACCTAGTGGGACCCAGGAATACACCTATGGGTATAGGCTTACAATCTAGTCTTTACATCAGCACAGGTATCACTTACTATGTACTGCCCATGAATCCACTTCCACTGCTACTGGAAGGGAGACTCCTGAAAAACAAAAGAAGCAAAGATTAATGAAAATGTGAAGATAATTTGTAGAAGGAAGGGTCACAATAAGATACAGTAACAAACAGAATGATAAAGGTGTAAAGTCTCACTACAAAGAAAAGGGGAGACCCAACTTATTTAAATATAAACATAAGCAAAGGGCAAAACAGACAAGAGATGAGGGGGAGCAAAGAGAAAGAGAGGAAGAGCAATATAGAGGAATAGATAAAATAGAGAATAAGACAGTGATGGGTTGGGAGTATAAAAGTAAAGGGCAGAGAAGGGGAGATCAGAGGGGAGAGAAGTGGCATAGGAGTGGGATGAGGGAGAGTTGAGAGAGGGAATGTGGAGCTGAAATGGAAAGCAGTGGAAGGGAAGAAGGGAAAAGAAGAGGAATAGAGAAAGTTTAAGGAGTAGATAAGATAGGAAAATAGTAGAAAGAGGAAGAAAGAGCAGAAAAAGAACATGAAGAAAAAAATATAAAAGTTGGGGAACAGAGGAAGGCAGGAGAATGGAACATGAAAGGAGAGAAGAAAAGGAGAAAAGATAGCGGTGAAAAGAGAACAAAAAGGTTGACAGGAAATCAGAAGGGGAAGAGAAAATGAAAGAACAAAGAAGTAGAGGAAATTGGAGAGAAGAAGAAAAGTGGAAGGGATGAGAATGAAATAAGTGAAATAGAAATAAAGAACATAAATGAGAAAAGGGAGAAGGGATGAGGAGGAAGGGAGGGGATGAAGAGGGGGAATATATGGAAGACAGATGTGACAGAAAGTTAGAAGGGCAGAAGAGAAGAATGACTTTGATGAAGTGGAGAACATTGTGAAAAGGAGACAAATACAGAAGGAAGAGCAGAGGTGGAAGAACAGAAACAACAGAAGAGAACAAGGGAATAGGGCAGATAAATGGGGGAGTAAGAGACATAAGTTAACGTGTGAGGAGCTTTCTATGGTTGTGGTTATGGTGGTCTCCTGGGTATACCCCAAACCCCGGTGTAATGTAAACAGAATCTGAAATCATTGTGCATAATAATGAGCCTGGAGTTGTTGCAACATGATGTGATTTAATGGGAAGCTCCATGTTCCGTATTAGTGATTGATGCAGCAGAAGCCAACGTGTTTGTCTGTATTGTAACAAGATGCCGTCCCGCTGGGAGAATCCCCTGACGTGAATCAACTCCTGGGCGAGTAAAGCCGGAGCTCACGCCAAGAGGAATATGAATATTTTAACAAGGTCCATGTAGGAAGCGATGTTTGTGGACAAGAGTCCATGTTCCTTATTAATATTATCATGTCAATAGGCTGCCTGTTGTCTTTTCTTCAGGGAGTTGATTTGGGTTAGTAGAGAGCTTGGGTTTTCTAGATCTGTAGCTATTGTAAACATCTAGCCAACCTTATTCTAGAATAGGAGCTCTGCTCTGGAGCAGTCAGTACATTAGAAGAGGAGACTGACTTTGGGCAGAAGTATAGGGATCAAGGAGCTCTCTTGTGTCTTGCTGAACTACATATGAGCCTCACCATTCAGTAGACCATTCAGTAGACCATTCAGTAGACCCTTTGCTGGAGTCACTCATTGCCCCGACTGTTACACATTACATGCTCCATTAAAACCTATTCCAGTTAAGTCAGTCAAATCAATTACACATTACCAGGAGGATGATGGTAAAATACTATGCTAGATTAGTGAAATCAAACTGATTTTTGGTTTCTTTAGGCTACTGGGCTGGACCAAACCATTCCCAAGTTACACCAACCACTAAGACCTCATTGGGGGTTTCTAGGAACAATGTCAGGTCAGACAGTGTAAAAAAACAAGCAATGACCCAATTACAGGAGAGCTGGCCCACAAGTAAAATAACACTTTCCCATGTTCCTTGAGTGACACCTGTTATGTAAAAATGTGAATTCCTTTTGGTGGCACTTTATTTTTCTAATCAACGAGTCATTTGACCAATAGGTACCTTTGGAGCACCTCTCCATTCTTCATCATCCATGGTGTCCTTAATATAAGGGTAATGGATCAATGACCTTCTTCCTATAATAAGCCTCCAAACTGGGACCCCTCATTCAGCACGGAAATCTAATTTATTGATATGTTTATTGATTGCTCTTCAAACACTGAGTGTTGCCTTACAAGTGACTTCTACATTGTGATTGCTCATCATCTTTCCTTCTCCTTTATACATCAATGATTTCTCTTAGTTAATTCTTTCCTTCATTATCACTGAAGTCTGTATTGATCTGTAGAATAAATATATTCAGCGATAGGATCAGAACCTCTGCTGCTTTGCACTAACAATAAAGATGGGAACAACATTTTTCTGCAGAAAAGATGGGGGATTTGAGCCCCCAAGGGTGTGAGACCTTCTAGAGTTGGAGAATTGTCAGTTCCTGTAACAATCTGCTAAGTTAATGTAAATATTTAGAATATGATGCAGATACTGATATATACTGTAAATTGTGTCTTTCACCAAATAATGTGG
This sequence comes from Xenopus petersii, assembly GCA_038501925.1. NCBI lineage: Eukaryota > Metazoa > Chordata > Amphibia > Anura > Pipidae > Xenopus > Xenopus petersii. The sequence continues at coordinate 141,592,055 of CM076684.1, read as the reverse complement.
GAATATCTATATTGTTCTTGATGGATGAAGATGTTCCTTGACCTTATGTTTCATAAGTTTTTGGTGGTTTTACACCTGATGATGGGTCTGTGTAGTCCTTTACTTCTTACGTCTACAAGATCATGCTGTGGTACAAGTTTTTCGCAAGGGTGGGGGGTAACAGGTTGAGGTTTCTTCAGTATCAATGATCATGATGATGACTGTGATGGAACATGGGGCTGTAATGCCCTACTTCAGGGATCCCCAACTCTGTTGAACCCATGAGCAAAATTCAGAAGTAAAAGGAGTTGGGGAGCAACACTAGCATGAAAAATGTTCTTGGGGTGCCAAATAAGTTTTAAATTTTAAAAAACAATTTAGCACCCCATGTGGATTGTCAAACTAGATTGAGGCTCTGTTTGGCAGTACATCTGTTTTTTATACAACTAAAACTTGCCTGAAAGCCTGGAATTCAAAAATAAGCTCCTGCTTTGAGGCCACTGGGAGCAACATCCAAGGAGTTGGAGAGCAACATGTTACTCACGAGCTACTGGTTGGGGATCACTGCAAGTCTACTTCTTCCAAGCCCATCATTTTTGAGGTCCAGGACTGTCCCTAAGGGCAACTCTGCATTGTTATTGGTACACGAGAAACCCGCAACCCTGTTGCAATCAATCCATTACTATGAAGCACCATTCTCCAGTAATCTTCTTCCTTCCCAATAAAGGTCAAATATCTGCTCTACACGTGAGCTCTACTCCATATGCGGATGTACCTTTAAATCAGCTTGCATCATTGGTTTCAATGTCTATATAATGACTGCTAATGAGTATGGGAATGGGAATGACATTGGGACAGATAGTGACATAGATCTTGTACAAGACTTGCTGTTACTGAATGTCAATGACGTTGGGAAAGAGATGATGGACAATGGGGGTGCAGAAAAGTGTGAAGGCTCCTGCAGGGTCAATGAGCAGAAATAAAGTAGGGAGAGGGCAGGGGCAGTAGAAAGGTAGAAATAAGGGTAGAACACATGGTGTGGCCTGTGTGGTGCCCTTTGTTACTCATCATGAGGAGCAGAATTGAGTCAGAATGGAAAGGCTTGTTTGAATTATTGGCCTGTAAGTATAAATACGGTCACTGCCTGCGCCTGGATTCCCCCTTCATTAGAATGACAAATACAATAAAATGAGGAGGAAAATGGAAATGATTAGAAATGCACAAAAGGAGGGGACACTAAACGAACTTTAATGACAATGTTTCTAACGAAAGGTCTCTTGGAAGAGTCTGTCCCGAGATTGCGTTCCATCATTTTCCCTCTGATTGTGTTGTACAAAGGATGAAGCGATTACACAGGGAACCTGCTGGAAGGAGAATTGTGCCTGTCAATGGTTTCGCTGTTGCTGTCACTATAAATCAGAATAAAGCACTTTATTTGTAGCGCGGCCGTCCCAGAGGTGCCACGAGACAGGAATCATAAAGCAACGCTTGCAAATGATCTTTAGGCTGATATTTAATCTTTACTGTAAGTTATTTCTCCCTCAGTGAAGCCTCTTGCACAGACAATGATGAAATAAAACAATGATGGCCGACACGTTAAAGAAACTCAATCATTGCACCATTAAAGAGACCTTAATACTGGATTGCATGACACAACCTGTGTCTTTGGCAGATGTAATGTAAACTGATACCAGAGTTGTCTTGAAGAACAAGATGGAAACAGTAGGACAAGATGGAGACAGTAGGGCAAGATGGAGACAGTAGGGCAAGATGGAGACAGTAGGACAACAGGGAGACAGTAGGACAAGACACAGACAGTAGGACAATATGGAGACAGTAGGGTAAGATGGAGACAGTAGGGCAAGATGGATACAGTAGGGTAAGATGGAGACAGTAGGTCAAGATGGAGACAGTAGGACAACAGGGAGACAGTAGGACAAGACAGAGACAGTAGGACAATATGGAGACAGTAGGGTAAGATGGCGACTGTAGGACAAGATGGAGACAGTAGGGCAAGATGGAGACAGTAGGGTAAGATGGAGGCAGTAGGGCAAGATGGAGGCAGTAGGGCAAGATGGAGGCAGTAGGGCAAGATGGAGGCAGTAGGGCAAGATGGAGACAGTAGGGCAAGATGGAGACAGTAGGACAATATGAAGACAGTAGGACAAGACAGAGACAGCAGGGCAAGATGGCGACAGTAGGTTAAGATGGAGGCAGTCGGCAAGATGGAGGCAGTAGGGCAAGATGGAGACAGTAGGGCAAGATGGAGACAGTAGAACAAGATGGCGACAGTAGGGTAAGATGGAGGCAGTAGGGCAAGATGGAGACAGTAGGACAAGATGGAGACAGTAGGACAAGATGGAGACAGTAGGACAAGATGGCGACAGTAGGGCAAGATGGAGACAGTAGGACAAGAAGGAGACAGTAGGACAAGATGGCGACAGTAGGGTAAGATGGAGGCAGTAGGGCAAGATGGAGACAGTAGGACAAGATGAAGACAGTAGGACAAGATGGAGACAGTAGGGCAAGATGGAGACAGTAGGACAAGATGGAGACAGTAGGGCAAGATGGAGACAGTAGGACAAGATGGAGACAGTAGGGCAAGATGTAGACAGTAGGACAAGATAGAGACAGTAGGACAAGATGGCGACAGTAGAGCAAGATGGAGACAGTAGGGTAAGATGGAGGCAGTAGGGCAAGATGGAGACAGTAGGACAAGATGGCGACAGTAGGGTAAGATGGAGACAGTAGGGCAAGATCATTACAGTGGTTCAAAGGTGAGACTTTAGAGCAACTTTGGGTTGAGTGACTGTTACAGTTTGACATGTATAGAAATTGGAATTCTTTTTTTTAATATTCTTGGTTCAAGTCAATTTCAAGCTGGAATGTATTTTAAGTAGGATTTATGAGATTTACCTGACTGAAAGTAAGTGAAGAGTTTATTAATGTACAATTTATATTTACATTTGTCTTTCTCCCATGGATAAATGAGCTGAACTTTTATGGAAACCAGTAATAGATCTGACAGTTTAATATCAGGAATTCTCATTCAGAAGGAAATCACATCCTACAGTTTATTTTATCTAATCAGAAAGGTTTTCTCTCTGAATAAAAGAGAATGTAGTCCTTTCTGTCCCCTTCTGCAGTGGGTAACTATATTGGACCAGGGCCCCCTAAAACATTTCCCCAGGCCCCTGCACCACAGGTCTTCTGTATCTTTGTCTTTTGTGTGTTCTGTATTTCCCTTGTGTATCCCATTACTAGTAGTAATGGGCGAATTTATTCGCCAGGCGCGAATTCGGGGCGAATTTGCGCAATTCGTCTGTGTCGAATAAATTTGTGAAACGGCCGCGAAAATTCGCTGGCGAAAATTTGCCGGGAATCAAAAAAAAATAGAAATGTGTGTCAAAAATGAGACGCCGGCGCCGTTTGGCAAATTTTTTGCCGTTTTGGAAATTCGTGAATTTTTCAGAGAAGCAAAAACGGCGAAAATTCGCCCATCACTAATTACTAGATCTCTTACTGTAACCCTTATTAACCCCCTTTACTGTACCCCTTACTGTATCCCTTTCTAGATCTCTTACTGTACCCCTTGTTTACCCCATTACTGTACCCTTCTGTACCCCTTACTGTATCCCTTGCTAGATATTTTGCTGTCCCCTTAATTATCCTTTTACTGTACCCCATCTGTACTCCTTACTGTATCCTTTTCTTGATTTCCTACGGTACCCCTTCTTTACCCCCTTACTGTGCCCCTTCTCTACACCTTACTATATCCCTTTCTAGATCTCTTACTGTACCCCTTATTTACCCCCTTACTGTACCCCTTACTGTATCCATTTCTAGATCTCTTACTGTACTACTCTTTTACTCCCTTATTATATCCCGTTCTAGATCTCCTACTGTACCCCTTCTGTACCCCTTCCTGTATCCCTTTCTAGATCTCTTACTGTACAACTTATTTACCCCCTTACTGTACCCCTTATTTACCCCCTTACTGTACCCCTTACAGTATCCATTTCTAGATCTCTTACTGTACCCCTCTTTTACTCCCTTATTATATCCCTTTCTAAATCTCCCACTGTACCCCTTCTGTACCCCTTACTGTATCCCTTGCTAGATCTCTTACTGTACCCCTTATTTACCCCCTTACTGTACCCCTTATTTACCCCTTACAGTATACCTTTCTAGATCTCTTACTGTACCCCTTTTTCACCCCCTTACTGTACCCCTTATTTACCCCTTACTGTATAGCTTTCTAGATCTCTTACTGTACCCCTTATTTACACCTTACTGTATCCCTTTCTAGATCTCCTACTGTACCCCTTCTGTGCCCCTTTTAAGATTCCTTACTGTACCCCTTACTGTATCTCACCTGTACCCCTTAATGTATCTCACCTGTTTAAGTGCTGTAGCCTCTTCAGTTATCTCAGCCGGAGAGCACTGCACATATTTTAACGTAAAAAGTGCTTATTTCAACAATATATTACAATTAATGTAAATCTAACAACAGAAGTCATGAAAGGCCATTCCGGCACATTTCTCTATTTGCTGCCACATACTTTGCCTGTTATATAGAAACGCTCCCTTGAGAGTCGCCGTTAATTCGATTATTTCCAGGTGTTTTATCCTGTTGCCAAGTAGCAATCGTAGCCCATTAGTGACCCCTATTAGCCACGCGCAGTATCGACAGGAGCAGCAGGAACGCAGTTTTGTGATTCCATTTAATGAGTCGACTCAGGGTGGGATTTTGTACAACAATAAGAGACGTGGGGTCGGCTGGGCCACTGGCAGCTCATTATTCCTTAGACCCGGGCACAGCGATACCCACATGAACTCACATCAGCACAGAAAATAGGTTTAAGTGACTGACATGTACAAAACAGTCTCCGTATTTATGTTACACAAACTCATGTGACACAAATGAACCACATTTCAGTTTCATGGAAATTCTGCTGGAAAACTCCATAAGGGTCACGTGGAACCAGAGTGGGACTGGGGCAGTTACTTATTAATAGCGGCACATTTGCTATAGACTCTGAGCTTGGCCTGATATAAATCTATTCCACATAAATAACCTGCAGCTCTGGGGCTGCTCATGGGAATATTACTGTTAGTTACTACAATTGTGTGTCGCCCAAGAAAAAACACAGGTGAGGGGCACATTCCCTATTCAGGTATTTGCCCCAGTAAGGGGGGGGGTAACATTGGGTCTGGTTGGTTTGGGGTTCTCCTTGTCTCTTCCCAGACACATTGGGGTTCCAGTGGGAGCGACAGGGGCAACAACTGACATTCCTCTCTGTGATGAGCCGAGTGGGACACAATTAGCTGCACTGATTGGACTAATGACACAAGGACAATAATCAGCAGAAAGTCACAATTCTCACTTTATGGCTTTTACACAATATTGTTTGCAGAGTCATTCTGGGTAATTGGGCTTTTTGCAGACAACTGGCCGCTGAATGGTTCAATCCATTCCCTGAAATTTACAGTAAACCCATGGCCGTAAAATAACTCCCTTATAATGTAACACGTACTGAGGGGTACAGGGGGGGCTGTGCAATGTATCAGGGGTACAGGGGGGCTGCGCAATGAATCAGGGTTACAGGGGGCTGTGCAATGAATCAGGGGTACAGGGGGCTCTGCAATGAATCAGGGGTACAGGGGGGCTGTGCAATGAATCAGGGGTACAGGGGGGATGTGCAATGTATCAGGGGTACAGGGGGGCTGTGCAATGTATCAGGGGTACAGGGGGCTGTGCAACGAATCAGGGGTACAGGGGGCTGTGCAATGTATCAGGGGTACAAGGGGCTGTGCAATGAATCAGGGGTATAGGGGGGCTGTGCAATGTATCAGGGGTACAAGGGGCTGTGCAATGAATCAGGGGTACAGGGGGGCTGTGCAATGAATCAGGGGTACAGGGGGGTTGTGTAATGAATCAGGGGTACAGGGGGCTGTGCAATGAATCAGGGGTACAGGGGGGCTGTGCAATGTATCAGGGGTACAAGGGGCTGTGCAATGTATCAGGGATACAGGGGGGTTGTGCAATGAATCAGGAGTACAGGGGGGCTGTGCAATGAATCAGGGGTACAGGGGGGCTGTGCAATGAATTAGGGGTACAGGGGGCTGTGCAATGAATCAGGGGTACAGGGGGGCTGGGCAATGTAATGTGGGTATTTTAGAAACTATGCAAAGCAACAGAAGTAGCAGAGGTTGTGCAATGTAACATGGATACTGAGGGGGCTGTACAATATATTGAGGGGTGTTAATTGAAGTGTATAATGTAACATGGGACTGAGGAGCCCCAGACATGTCTTTCACCCGTCACACACTAGGGGGCCCCTTCACCAGCTCCTCGTCTCGTCATTAGAATTCTATTGTAGCGAGGACTTGTCAAGCACCATCACCATTTATCTTTAAAAGCTGCTTTAATATCATCTAAACACACAAGTGCGGTGATTTACTGTGCCGAGAGCTGATCCTGACGTGAGTGGGGCTGTGATTAGCGCTCGCTGGGGTGGGAGGCAAAGAGCCCCCAGGGTTTAACTGTCATTGTCACTGCAATGAATATAGTCATATCTTTATTATTTCTCTGCACAGGGGAGAGTTGCCCTTTGTATTTCTCTAATGGTAAAAGGTGCATTTATATTTCATTTCCTCCTATAGATCCCAATAGCTCTTGTTACTGACTCATCTGCCTTAACTGTCAGTGTGTCCGGTTGCCAGGCCTCAGCCTTTCTTATTACCTCCCATATCCCTCCAGTTGTGTTATATTCCCTTAAAGGAGAAGGAAAGCTACCAAAGCAGTTTGTTTCAAATAGATTAGCCACAATAGTACAAACTTTAAGACTATATTTATTCTGCAGAATGCTTTACCATACCTGAGTAAACAGCTCTAGAAGCTCTCTGTTTGTTTAGGATAGCAGCTGCCATATTAGCTTGGTGTGACATCACTTCCTGCCTGAGTCTCTCCCTGCTCACTCATAGCTCTGGGCTCAGATTACAGCAGGGAGGAGAGAGGAACAAACTAAGCATGCTCAAGCCCTAGCCCTGGAGGTTTAAGCTGAAAACAGTTAGTCTGATACAGAAGCCCATGAGTACACAATAGAAGGAAAGAAATGTGCTGTTTCTATTGACAGAGGACTTAGAGCAGCATTACTTTGAGGGGTTACTGGTGTATTTATATAGACCTTTCTGATAAACCTCACTTACTTTTAGCCTTTCCTTCTCCTTTAACAAGGAGAGCAGCCTGGGGAGCTTTTTTTGACATTGGTGGGAACATGACCAACTGAAACTATGCTACAAATAAAGCTCTTTATAGCAGGGGTTTTCTGATAAATCCGCCTGCATTAAAGGAGAACATACATGTAACACAAGTGTCTCACAGGAGCAGGGGCAGCAACACTAAGCTGGTGGCATCATAAATAACAAATCTTTACATATAATTTCTCAGGAGAAGTCCCTGAATGATCACCGAAATATAAAAGGGAAAAAGTAGCCACTGTGGAAATTAGATTGTCAGCTCTGCTGGTTATAGATTTCTCCTGTAAGAGCCAGACATGCGCCTGTTTGAATTTAATGACGTTGCCGGAGGAGCTCAGAGATTTCCTTGTGACTTTGCATAAATTACAAAGTACAAAGATGCAAATTTGCTTTATTATTAAACAATATGAAATTAAATTCATTTATAAAAGGGCCCCGAATCCGCGGAAGGCTTTGCCGTAACCCTGACTGCCGGGGCATTGGAGAATACTGGGAATTAAACCAGACAAAGGCGATGAAGGGAATCATGCACAGTATTCAGATTTGTAATTAGCGGCTAATTGCTATTGTGAGAGGAACTTTGTCGGCTCCCCTCTGAGAGATCTGGCACCGCCTGTGCGTTCGAGAGCCCCCGGTACTTAAACGCCTCAAATCCTCTAGAAATGAGAGCGGCGTAAATGATCCGGAACAAGAGGGAATCAGTCACAGTCCCAAAGCTGAGAGGATGGAGTTCAGCGCAAGATTCTTCTCTTTCTCCTGTAACTGAAGGGTTAAAGGGGTTGTACACTTTTGAGTTAACTCTTGGTAGGATGTAGAGAGGCATATTATGAGACAATTTGCAATTGGTTTTCATTTGTTATTATTTGTGGTTTTTGAGTTATTTAGCTTTTTATTCAGCAGCTCTCCCGTTTGTAATTTCAGCCATTTTGTTGCTAGGGTCCAAATTCCCCTAGCAACCATGCACTGATTTGAATAAGAGACTGGAATATGAATAGGAGAGGCCTGAATAGAAAGAGGAGGAATAAAAAGTAACAATAACAATACATTTGTAGCCTTACAGAGCATTTGTTTTTTAGATGGGGTCAGTGAAAAAAAGCCAATAAACTATAACAAATAAATAATGAAGACCAAATGAAAAGTTGTTTAGAATTGGTGAGACCTAATACAGCTTCTGGGCAAAGTTAGGACAACCTAATATCCTTATCATTTACAGTACGAGGTACATTATCCCTTATAATACATGAGTGATACTCAGAGTTCCCTGTATAACTCAGCCTGCAGCCTTGTGCCTTTATATGGTCACAGAACAACCCCTCAGTGACTTGTAATATCCTTATCATTTACAGTAGGGGGTACATTATCCCTTATAATACATGAGTGATACACAGAGTTCCCTGTATAACTCAGCCTGCAGCCTTGTGCCTTTATATGGTCACAGAACAACCCCTCAGTGACTTCTAATATCCTTATCATTTACAGTAGGGGGTACATTATCCCTTATAATACATGAGTGATACTCAGAGTTCCCTGTATAACTCAGCCTGCAGCCTTGTGTCTTTATATGGTCACAGAACAACCCCTCAGTGACTTCTAATATCCTTATCATTTACAGTAGGGGGTACATTATCCCTTATAATACATGAGTGATACTCAGAGTTCCCTGTATAACTCAGCCTGCAGCCTTGTGTCTTTATATGGTCACAGAACAACCCCTCAGTGACTTCTAATATCCTTATCATTTACAGTAGGGGGTACATTATCCCTTATAATACTTGAGTGATACTCAGAGTTCCCTGTATAACTCATCCTGCAGCCTTGTGCCTTTATATGGTCACAGAACAACCCCTCAGTGACTTCTAATATCCTTATCATTTACAGTAGGGGGTACATTATCCCTTATAATACATGAGTGATGCTCAGAGTTCCCTGTATAACTCAGCCTGCAGCCTTGTGCCTTTATATGGTCACAGAACAACCCCTCAGTGACTTCTAATATCTTATCATTTACAGTAGGGGGTACATTATCCCTTATAATACATGAGTGATACTCAGAGTTCCCTGTATAACTCAGCCTGCAGCCTTGTGCCGTTATATGGTCACAGAACAACCCCTCAGTGACTTCTAATATCCTTATCATTTACAGTAGGGGGTACATTATCCCTTATAATACATGAGTGATACTCAGAGTTCCCTGTATAACTCAGCCTGCAGCCTTGTGTCTTTATATGGTCACAGAACAACCCCTCAGTGACTTCTAATATCCTTATCATTTACAGTAGGGGGTACATTATCCCTTATAATACATGAATGATACTCAGAGTTTCCTGACTGCAGTGTATTTTACCCCCTTATAGTTGCTGCTTGTTGTATGATTTTCTTTAAAGGGGCAGTTACCCTTCACATAGTCCAGAACAAGTAAATCACAAATAATGCATTTTTTAAACTGCACTTTTTTTCTATTTTTCACAGTTTGCTTTACAGTTAGGTATTAAACATGAAATAATTAGGATTTTCTTTTTGCAGTTAGGTTGCTTAGTGGCAGTGCAGTATAATGTGGTGGTTGCTGAGACTGTAAACTGGAATCTGACAAATTATTTTGGGGGATTTCCCAGCAGCATCAGCAACAGTTTTGTTCCCTACTGGTATCAGACTGGAGCAGCTGCTCTGAGACAAAAGAGAAAACATTAAAAATAGTAATTAAAATAAATACTGTTTGTTGAGTGGAGACGCAGACTCTGTGCCTCTGAGCTTCTATAATTATGATAATGATCTGGGTGTCATTGAGTGTCATTGGGTGTCATTGAGTGTCATTGAGCATCATTGAGTGTCATTGGGTGTCATTGAGTGTCATTGAGCATCATTGAGTGTCATTGGGTGTCATTGGGTGTCATTGAGCATCATTGGGTATCATTGGGTTTCATTGGGTATCATTGGGTGTCATTGAGTGTCATTGAGCATCATTGAGTGTCATTGGGTGTCATTGGGTGTCATTGAGCATCATTGGGTATCATTGGGTTTCATTGGGTATCATTGGGTGTCTTTGGGTGTCATTGGGTATCATTGGGTGTCATTGGGTGTCATTGGGTATCATTGGGTATCATTGGGTATCATTGGGTGTCATTGAGTATCATTGGGTGTCTTTGGGTGTCACAGAGGAGCAGCAAGAGAAGGTCAGAGGGAGATGGAGCATCAGACACAACAAGCTCCGCACTTGTAGGAACATATTCAGGGCTTTGGAATTCATTATCTTCATCACTAGGACATTTTATTTCAAATTGATTTCACATCCACAAGTAATTGAAGTTAAACTCGGGTGCCTCTTTGCGGCAGAGACTGAGCACTCGGCTCATAATTAAACTCTCATTAAAAGAGATTGTGTGACACTGGCCGACAGGGGCGACTTCTCTCAGCCACAATTTATTCCATTTCTCTTCCCACCGGTCAACAAGCAGAGCGAGTAAATTGCAGAGCAAGTGGCATTTGCAATTGCCGGGCGGCACAAAGTAGCGAAACAGATTGTGTTTGTCTCTCACCTCCTCTCACCTGAGCCGCAGTGAGTTACAGTGTCACAACAGGTGCTTCCAGGACACAATAAACATGGGAGAAACCAACTGGAAACATTTAAAGGGTAAATCCAACCTGGGGAAATGATGCATCCGATCAACATTCTAGGTACATCCTCTTGAAGTTCTGGGCAAATGGATGTGTCTGCTCTCAGCCAGGAACAATGTTCTGATCTCAATATTTTGTGCTCCCCATTTGTGTTGCACCCCATCTTTATAAACCACTGGTTCCCATTGTGTGGAATCGCCTGAGCAGAGATTTGGGGATCAGCCTAATGACAACTTCAAGTCAATATTTGGGTTGAATTTCTACTTTATCCATACTGCCCAATATAAAGGTCATTTTGGCTGAGATTTGAAGTAAAGTTCCTTAGATATTCTTAGAACTATGTCTGATACAATGGTGCTTTTATATATATCAGTAATACTCTTATGAACTTGTGGGGGGCTTTGAACAAACAATAGACCCTAAAGGTGACCTTGCACTGAAAAGCCCCTGTCGGAAAGCCTCAACCCACCACTCGATTATTTGCAGCAAATGATAATCTTGACGGCAGCAGGGAGATTTCACTTCAGCAGACCCCTGTCTCCTGGGACCGTTCAGTCTACTCTACTGTATTATAGTTATGGGCCCTGGACCCCCCAAGCTAACCCTGATCACCGAGGCCATCATCAGGGGGGCACATGGGGTACATGTCTACTGGGCCTAAAGGGGGGCTCCACTGTACTGTACTTGTTGAGTAAAGGTGGCCATTATAATACATGAGTGATACTCAGAGTTCCCTGTATAACTCAGCCTGCAGCCTTGTGCCTTTATATGGTCACAGAACAACCCCTCAGTGACTTCTAATATCCTTATCATTTACAGTAGGGGGTACATTATCCCTTATAATACATGAGTGATACTCAGAGTGCCCTGTATAACTCAGCCTGCAGCCTTGTGTCTTTATATGGTCACAAAACAACCCCTCAGTGACTTCTAATATCCTTATCATTTACAGTAGGGGGTACATTATCCATTATAATACATGAGTGATACTCAGAGTTCCCTGTATAACTCAGCCTGCAGCCTTGTGCCTTTATATGGTCACAGAACAACCCCTCAGTGACTTCTAATATCCTTATCATTTACAGTAGGGGGTACATTATCCCTTATAATACATGAGTGATACTCAGAGTTCCCTGTATAACTCAGCCTGCAGCCTTGTGTTATTGGGGAGAGAGATCTCTCCCCAATATGCCCACATTGAAGTGGGTGATATTGGGCTGATCCGATCCTGTGCCCTTGGGCCCAACGATTGGATCATAACAAAGGGCAGTCGGATTGCGGAACCACATCAACGAACAGAACATTTTGGTTTATGTGGTCCAATGAGAACTGATGGCGGCCCTGCTGATCACTGCTCCGAGGGTCTCCTCCCTGTTCATAGCAACTCATATGAAAGAGAAAGTATTAAACCTTCAGGTCACTTAATACATTTCTGAATTCTGATCTTTATTGTTTCATAAACACGTGGCGCCCTACAATTATCTTCAACTTCAGCTTTGAGGGGGTCCCCTTTAAGGAAAACAGAGAACAGGAATGAAAGGAGGGTTTTGTTCACATCATTTCATTGTCTCTAGTTGTGTAAATCCTCATAAACATTATATATTTGTATCAACTGTTGTTTCAGCTGCAACAAACCAACGAACCAGTGAAACATTGTGCGGAACATTCAACTCTGGAAGAACCAAAATCCCTGGAAATGGATAGAAAACCGTGGCATTTACACCCATTTTTAGCAGTTTGTCCCTGTGTGTCCCACTCTATAGGAATCTCAGGAGGAATATTCAATGGGTTCATTCCAGCAAATGAATTTAAAGGTACAGACGCCTAATAATTCCTCCCCCCATGTATGGGTTTCCGTTGGTGCGTGAGAAATGCTAATGAAATTCTGGCTCTCGCCCCATGTTTGTGAAAAGGAGATGTAAAGTATTTCTAATTGTGGAACCTTCCGGCTGACGGGCAATTAGCTGAGGGGAAGCAGCAGATTGGGAGTGTTTGTTCTCCTGGGCTGGGAGATAGGAGCGGTGGGACTCATTTAAATAAGAACATATGTTATTTATACAGTGAATTTCCTCTTTCTCAAAACAACTTCTGGATTCCCAGACTTCATTTTTTTTTTATTGTCTTGGGGATGGAAAGTGTGTGAGCGACGAGGCTGATGCACAGGAGCAGCTGTGAGAGTTTATTCATAGACTCCAATGAAACAGCGCCCTCCAGTGGCCTCATAAAGCTGCAACCAAATCAACTCTATTATAAGGATTTTGTTTGGGATTCCACCAAGTTCCAGCATTTTTTATTTTCTAGAAACCCAAGCACTGAGCCAAACCCAATTCAAATCCTTCATATGTAATGGTGACAAATTCAAGTGCTAAAGTCCCAAGGGGGTGCAAAATTGTGCTCCTAGAGTTCAGTTAAAGAGCATTGAGCAGGCAGTAACGTAATGCTAAGGGGCATCAAGGAGGCACTCACTTACTGCCTGTAATAAACACAGTGAATACAGCTCTGCCAAACACAGACGGCACTGTACTCATGTGAAATGTTCTGCACTTATGGGCACAGGGCACAGGGTAAAATCATGGCAATCGGCACCTCTTTTTTGCAGTCTACACCCTGCCCAGCTGATCCTAAATGAGGGGCATCACCTGAAAGAATGGTGGTATATAATCTACAACCTGTATACCCCCCTTAACTGCTGCTGTATTTCTTGTCTAGTATGAATAGCCCCCAGACATAAAATGGCCTTCACTAGCCGAATTTGGCCTCTGACAATTATTGAGCCTGACAGGTCCGACCTGTAAGAATTATGGGATATAACCTCTGGCATTGGAAGGACATAACCTATAGGAAAATGGGACATAAACTCAGGATATCTGACCTCTGGGAGTTCTTCTCTTGACCCTGAAGCAGAAATGAGATTGACCCCCAGATTTCCCCTAGGACTAAACTCAAATCTCCAAACTGGAGGTGTCACAATCTATTTGGCCTATTGTGTCTCAACAATATTTCGTGCCGTGTGTCTTCTCTATTTCTACTTCTTTTCTTGTTTTTTTTTCCAGTAATGTCAAGTGAAAGTTCTCTGCAGAAAGTTCATGTGGAAAAAGGGTTTTATATTAATTCATTCAATAATTACAGTATGTGTTACCCACAAATGAATAATATACAGTAAATACAGTATGTCACGCTCTTACCAATAAATATGGTAATTACAGTACCTGTCACCCACAAATCAATAATATTTTTTGGTTAAATTTAATGCCAACAACATGTTTACAAAAAGTTGACTGCGGGGCAAGAAAATACTGGAAAAGTTATTCAATGCAAAAAAAAAACATCCCAATGGAACACGTGACCAATTCTCAACAGGTCAGTAACATGATTGGCTATAACTATAACAGCAGGTCCCAGAAAGGTAAATTAGTAAAGATGGGGAGTGGGTACCCCACTCTGTGACACACTGGGCCTCATTTTTGAACACTGGGCAAATTTGCCCCTGGGCAATATCCCATAGCAACCAATCAGTGATTAGCTTTCTTCAGCCAGCTGCAGGTTGTAATCAATCATCTGGTTTCCATTGGTTACTGCCCAGGATCAAGTTTGCCCAGTGTTTATAAATAAGCCCCACTGTGTGTGGGCAAATAACATTTTAAGAGTAACATTCCTCAATGTGAAATTGCAAAGAATTAGAATACTCCCCAAAATCCATTGTCTGGGATCATAGTTGGTCGTTGCCCCCACAAATTCAAGTTACACCTCCACCCTGCAAAGGAGAACCCATTTATAAACATGACCCAGAAATACCAGCACCTTCTCTGGGCCCAAGCTCATCAAACATGGACTGAGGCAAAAAGGAAAACTCACCTTTCCTCTGGCCAATCAAAAATTGTAATTCTTTTTTTGAAATCATGGATGTCACTTCCTCCGGCCTAAAGAGGAAAAGGAAACTCCGACCTGTTACCAGGGATAGGGGTGTGCTAGTGCAAATCATAAAACTTTGATGAAGTGGGGAGAAAGTGCACCCCTAGAGCATTTTTGGCTCCAGTATTGGTGTTTCCTATTCAACCTAATGGAAGGATCCAGGTGGGTTCTCCTTGATGAAGAAACTTCCCCATGAACCACTGATTGTCAGACTTTTCCACCTCAAGCCCCTGTGTCCCCCTTGGCCCATAACAAGCAGAAGGATATAGGAAGAGGTGGGTGTATCAGTCACAGTCCCACAATATCAACCAATAAGATTTCACCCTCAATTGGTTCCTAAAATCACTTTCAGCTGTACGAAGAAGAACAAATGGGCATTTTCCCCATACTTCACCCTCATTGGCCGTCAGGTAGCTCCACCACAGCTTGGGAACCCTGCCTTAAAGGGGACATTGTTGGTTTCTTCAAGGAAACAAGAGCAAGAATGAAAACTCAGCGGGTCTTGTGATTGGATGATTATCAGGAACCATTAGGCAATGGGAACAGAGGGTGCAGGAGGGTCCACAGCTGCTGGGGCTGCCGTAGCTGAGTTGTTGTACGTGAACATGGATAATGGGCAAAATAATCAGAATTGGATGAACTGCTGCTTCTCTATCTTTATTCGATCTCATGTTTCACTTGGTTCAGTGGAGATATTAATTAAAACTCTCGGCAGGAATAATTGGATCCCCCCAACTGATAACTTACCATATCTCCCCCTTTGCACAAGACACCCGCCTGCATGTCCTACAAATAAATACCACAATGCATTGCAGAATAACTGAGAATGGTGGCTGCAAATATTTAACCCCTGCCTTCTCTGATTTTAACCCTTTCTATTACCCAGTGCTAGTTATAGACACCTCCATATGGATACACTGTATATATTTACTTGTGCACCCCTTACTTGCACTTGCGTCCATGGTTAAAGTAAATGACCCCTATAGTTTCAGCTTTTTTTTCTGTCCCCCATCTTTTCGAGGGTGGTTTGACTTTAAGAGAATTGCGGCTGTGGAGTGGCCCATGCAATATTTATGTGGGGGATATTATTTCAGTACAAGATTTTGTTTCGGGGAAGGAGAAATTCAATTAACACTTAAATATATTTTTGGAAGTTGCTTTCTCATCATTTCAGGTGGAATATTGAGTTATTTGATTCCGTGGGATTATATATATATTTAATGCTGGGAGCGCTACTCCCGTTTCCCTCTCCGCGTATCCCCCCGGGGTGGGTTCTGTGGCGCAGTGAGATTAGAGAAACAGTCGCTAAGCAGAATCTTTATTGGGTTTTGGATTCAGCTCCGCGCGCTCAATGTAAATGATTTATTTCCATCGGAGGAGAAAGTGCAGAGCTTGTCGGATTTAAAGGAACGTGTCCTGGGGAAGATGAAATTGAAGCTTCACTGCAGGTTGGGGGTTCAAAGATGAGAATTCTAAGCCCCATCTGTTCATTTCTTATATGGAAAGAGAGATGTGCCCAGAATTCAGCGAGGGGAGAGGGAAAATATGGGGGATCACATAAAGATAATAAAACAGGAAAGGGGGACAGTGAACCCCAGAATATAAGATTTATTTCTTCTCTACGGTTCCCCCCTCTCCTGTTTTGACCCTGACAACCCGGTTTTCGGAAGGTCCTGCCCGGAGGAACAACAAAGAGAATTTCATAGAAGAAAAAAAGAAATAAAAGCTGATCCAGTAACAAATGTACTTGAATGGTTTCAGCTCCGAACACATTGCGGCTGCGCTTGGGTGAACTTACCCTTTAACGGTAGAAGAATAAATATCAAAGTGCTGAATAGGAAACCAATTTTGGGGTCAAACAGACTCTTTTGTACCTTGTTCAGATATAAACACGGAGCCAGTGGGGGGCCCTGGAACTGAGGAGTTTATGGCTCTGTAATTGGTGGAGCCCAGACCTTCCCACCCGCCGGGCTGCAAATAACACACGGACCAGTCACTTCCCGCTGAGCCGGGGAATAAACCAAACATTATCCGTCTTTGTGCCTTTCACATGTTCTGATACAAAGTGTATTTTTCTCCACATTTCCACAGCATTTTATGCCCCTGTCACCCCCCCAATGTCACATACTGCCCTAAATACACTCAATAGAAACACATGTTACTGCAACAGAGAGTCTGCTTGGACTGTATCAAATATTATAAATATAAAAAAAAGCAAAATTATATTATTTCTTTTATAAATAGTGCAACAATAGCGGGAGGTTAATTTAACACTAAAATATTTGTGATTCCAATTTATTGATTAGTAATGCTTAAAGATAAATTGCTGCTGTGAGCCGCCATATATATGTCCTAGTCCCACCCACTCCTTCAGTTACACACCCCCTCCCTCTGTAACCTACAACCAGAGAGTTTAGGTCCCGCCCACTGATCATTACTGCTCATTTATTCATCCCACAGACACAAGCGCAGGAACCCTGAGGAGCACAATCCACTTGTGTCTTTATATGGTCACAGAACAACCCCTCAGTGACTTCTAATATCCTTATCATTTACAGTAGGGGGTACATTATCCCTTATAATACATGAGTGATACTCAGAGTTCCCTGTATAACTCAGCCTGCAGCCTTGTGCCTTTATATGGTCACAGAACAACCCCTCAGTGACTTCTAATATCCTTATCATTTACAGTAGGGGGTACATTATCCCGTATAATACATGAGTGATACTCAGAGTTCCCTGTATAACTCAGCCTGCAGCCTTGTGCCTTTATATGGTCACAGAACAACCCCTCAGTGACTTCTAATATCCTTATCATTTACAGTAGGGGGTACATTATCCCTTATAATACATGAGTGATACTCAGAGTTCTCTGTATAACTCAGCCTGCAGCCTTGTGCCTTTATATGGTCACAGAACAACCCCTCAGTGACTTCTAATATCCTTGTCATTTACAGTAGGGGGTACATTATCCCTTATAATACATGAGTGATACTCAGAGTTCCCTGTATAACTCAGCCTGCAGCCTTGTGTCTTTATATGGTCATAGAACAACCCCTCAGTGACTTCTAATATCCTTATCATTTACAGTAGGGGTACATTATACCTTATAATACATGAGTGATACTCAGAGTTCCCTGTATAACTCAGCCTGCAGCCTTGTGCCTTTATATGGTCACAGAATAACCCCTCAGTGACTTCTAATATCCTTATCATTTACAGTAGGGGGTACATTATCCCTTATAATACATGAGTGATACTCAGAGTTCCCTGTATAACTGAGCCTGCAGCCTTGTGTCTTTATATGGTCACAGAACAACCCCTCAGTGACTTCTAATATCCTTATCATTTACAGTAGGGGGTACATTATCCCTTATAATACATGAGTGATACTCAGAGTTCCCTGTATAACTCAGCCTGCAGCCTTGTGCCTTTATATGGTCACAGAATAACCCCTCAGTGACTTCTAATATCCTTATCATTTACAGTAGGGGGTACATTATCCCTTATAATACATGAGTGATACTCAGAGTTCCCTGTATAACTCAGCCTGCAGCCTTGTGCCTTTATATGGTCACAGAACAACCCCACAGTGACTTCTAATATCCTTATCATTTACAGTAGGGGGTACATTATCCCTTATAATACATGAGTGATACTCAGAGTTCCCTGTATAACTCAGCCTGCAGCCTTGTGCCTTTATATGGTCACAGAACAACCCCTCAGTGACTTCTAATATCCTTATCATTTACAGTAGGGGGTACATTATCCCTTATAATACATGAGTGATACTCAGAGTTCCCTGTATAACTCAGCCTGCAGCCTTGTGCCTTTATATGGTCACAGACCCCTCAGTGACTTCTAATATCCTTATCATTTACAGTAGGGGGTACATTATCCCTTATAATACATGAGTGATACTCAGAGTTCCCTGTATAACTCAGCCTGCAGCCTTGTGCCTTTATATGGTCACAGACCCCTCAGTGACTTCTAATATCCTTATCATTTACAGTAGGGGGTACATTATCCCTTATAATACATGAGTGATACTCAGAGTTCCCTGTATAACAGAAACAGAACATTTGGATTGAGTAGAATCTCTCATGTGTCTGGTGCAATATCCATTTTTTCCCTGTCGCTGGTACAAGTGTTACATTGAATTTCAATATTGTCTCCCGTTGTACAAATCTTCCCCAGTGTCAGGTCTATAAATCCCAGTGACTCAGAGACACAAACAGGTGAAACTTTATTTATGATACCTACAATTCCCTAAATTTGCACTGTCCAACCAGACTTTTAGCAAAGGGAAATCACTTATCCTTCCCCCAACCAACATCTCCTTCCCAATTACACAGTCCAGACAATTCTTCGTACAATCAGTCTAATCAACTGTCACTCATAACAGTGTCTCATTGGAAAACGAGTCTATTCCTGTTTAAAGGGGAACTGTCCCCTATTGTGTCAATCTATCTGCAGATTATTCACCTTCAGGATAATATGTTATAGAATGTCTAATTCTAAGCAACTTTTCAATTGGCCATCATTTTTTATTATTTGCTTCCTTCTTCTAACTCTTTCCAGCTTTCAAATGAGGGTCGCTGACCCCATCTAAAAACAAATGCTCTGTAAAGCTATTGTTATTGCTACTTTTTATTCCTCATCTTTCTATTCAGGCCTCTCCTATTCATATTCCAGTCTCTTATTCAAATCAGTGTATGGTTGCTAGGGGACTTTGGACCCCAGCAACTAAATGGCTGAAATTGCAATCTGAAGAGCTGCTGAATAAAAAGCTAAATAACTCGAAAACCACAAATAATAAAAAATGAAAATCAATTGCAAATTGTCTCAGAATATCACTCTCTACATTACACTAACAGTTAATTTAAAGGTGAACAACCCCTTTAAAAAGACAATACAATATAAGGGAACAGCTTATTGAGAACATTCCTTCTGATTTCCCCTTGAACTAAAAGTAGAGAAATCAAAATAAATGGCACAAGACACTGATTTATGGTTCCCTATGACATTATGGAGTGGGGCAGTGGCTCCATGTTCTGTAATTTGAATTTTATCTAATTATAGCCGTTTTGTCTGCTTCCGAATAACAAAGTGAAAAGCCAAGGAATATTCCCTATAACCCATTTTTTTACTCTTAATTGGCTAATGGATGTAATGGGCAAAGCAAAATTTCCTGGCGCTATATAAATAAATGTTAATAATAATGTTAATAATAAATCTTAGCAGAAACACTTCACTTGATTTGCCCCCTCCCCCCCCCCCCCCCCAACAGCAGGAGACTTTGGGGTTAAACAGAGAGGAACGAGTTACATGAGTTTTTCCAAGTAATCACTTTGTTTCATATATTTGGGAATTTTGGGAAGAAAGGAATTCGTTATCTGGCAGGAGCAGAGAATTATTTGAATCACAATAATTTATTGCAACAGAGAAACACTTTGGAAATTACGTTTTTTAGGGCTTCAATATGAAAAAATCTAAAATAAAACAAAGAATTTTCTTGTCTTCTCCAAAGAGTGAGAGAGATTCCGGAACAACTCCAAGCAAAAGGATTTCTCAGGCTTCTCCCGGGAATGAGATACAGTCATGGAATCTCACGGATTTGTCTCCTCTCCAGGAATGGCTCAATCAGTATATGCAGTTATATCAGAAGAGAATTAAAGTATTTATTTGCTGATACACGTGATGCTTACATGGGAATATCTGTGCTGATATCATATAATGGCATCTCTCTGTATAGGGTTGTCTTCTACTGTCTCCATCGTGTCTTAGTGTCTCCATCTTGTCCTACTGTCTCCATCTTGTCCTACTGTCTCCATTTTGTCCTACTGTCTTCATCGTGTCCTACTGTCTCCATCTTGCCTACTGTCTCCATCTTGCCCCACTGTCTCCATCTTGCCCTACTGTCTCTATCTTGTCCTACTGTCTCAAACTTGTCCTACTGTCTCCATCTTGTAATACTGTCTCCATCTCGTCCTACTGTCTCCGTCTTGTCCTACTGTCTTCATCTTGTCCTACTGTCTCCATCTCGTCCTACTGTCTCCGTCTTGTCCTACTGTCTTCATCTTGTCCTACTGTCTCCATCTTGCCCTACTGTCTCCATCTTTCTCTACTGTCTCCATCTTTCTCTACTGTCTCCGTCTTGTCCTACTGTCTTCATCGTGTCCTACTGTCTCCATCTTGCCCTACTGTCTCCATCTTTCTCTACTGTCTCCATCTTTCTCTACTGTCTCCATCTTGTCCTATTGTCTCCATCATGGCCTACTGTCTCCATCTTGTCCTACTCTCTCCATCTTGCCCTACTGTCTCCATCTTGCCCCACTGTCTCCATCTTGCCCTACTGTCTCCATCTTGTCCTACTGTCACCATCTTGCCCCACTGTCTCCATCTTGCCCTACTGTCTCTATCTTGTCCTAGTGGCTCCATCTTGCCCTACTGTCTCCATCTTTCCCTACTGTCACCGTCATGTCCAACTGCCTCCTTTTTGCTCTACTCCCTCTAAACCTGTCTCTAAATCTCTTAACCTCCTGTATACTGGATTGATGAAGTAACACAGACAAAGTTTCCAGGCTCATTATCCCATAAAAACCAATAAGATGTTAGTATTCTCTATTCTAACTGACTCGAGCAGTAAATGCCAGCTTCTGATTGGCAGTGTCACTATATAAGTCCTCAAGCAATCTGAGGGTGGGGGTGAGGTTTCTCATTGATGCTACTCTAATAGCTACAGGCCCAGGAGTTGAGCCACATAGCGCTGCCCAAGCCCAAGTTCCCTCTTCATTAAAGTCAATAGACTTTTTTGCACAATAGACTCCTTTAGTTTAGGGGGAACATAAGTTCTATGCAGTATCCAGCCCACACGTGGAGCCACTGGGGGTCCCATATCTGCATTCTCCTTCCATTCACTCTATCAGGTCACACTCTGACTCTAGAAGTCCATGGAGACAATCCAATGTATTTATTGTTTGACTGAGTGAATCACAGGAGCCCAAACACTGCGAGAACTGATTTGTATTTCAATTGAACAGAACAGCAATGAATAAGAAATGCACACGTGTCTCATATTAATATTACATGGTGTTTGTGCTGTAAAAACCATCTGCAGCCCAAACTTCCATTATTGTGACACTTTCTAAAGCAACAAATGGGAAGCGACAAAGGGCAAATCACTGGAGCTCCATTCACAGGTGCAACAGCGAAATTATTCTGAACCCCAAGTGGGTGCAACAACGGTAAAGTCTCAATCTAAAGGGAAAGATGATACAATGGGCCCTGTGGAACTGGGGCCCAGAATAATTGTCCCTATGTGCTACCTTAGAACAGGCCCTGAAATGAATGACTTTACTAAATGGAATAGTGTAGAACATGAGGGCGGCGGGTGCAAAACCAGGTCACTCAGAGGGTAGTTCCTAAGCTTCTAACAAAAGGCCATGGTGCTTATTTGCTAATGTAGGGAACCCAAAGGGTTAATTCCTACTGCTCAGACAGTCCCAATTATGGTCCCTATGCCCGGCAAGATGGAAGTTTCCCAATTACCCAGGAATCTTGTCACCAGGTCCTGTCCATAGGTTATATAACAGGAGTGGGAATATGGCCCCAGTATCTGGGTTTGAACCCTACAGAGATCAGCCCACCTTAGATAAATTGGGGGTATCGGGCCCTGTTGACAAGTTAAAGGCAGTGGCTTGTAGCGTCTACCATAACAAACTCATAGGAGCCGGGAGTGAGACGAGGCACCTAATCATGAGCAGAACTGGGCTCCACCAATCAGAAGTAGTTGGGTGACATCTGCCTACATTTAAGGACCACAGATGAGATGTGCTACTTGGATGGATAATATAATGAATAATATTCAGTGATTGGGTGGTAGAAATTAACCACAGTCCATAATTTCGTATTGGATATTATGTCTCCAGGCAACACCCCAAAATCTAATTTAGGGTGCAGCCAATAGAGAATTGAGTTAGTCTTGCGTCCCTTTAACTGAATGGTGTGACCAAGTGCTTTAAGGCAATTCTCATGTAATGGGGTGCTCTAATGCCCCCCAGTCTACTGTCATTGCCCCGAGGCAATATATTTATTTAAAAAATACTTTTTGTCATGTGAACAAAAATTTTACTTAGCAAAGATAAAAAAGTATAAATTCTGTATGAAAGAAATGAGTGAAAGTAAGAATTTTAGGGACATTACTGTTCCCTACTCAACTGAATCAACATTTGATCCATTTCACCAGAATTTCCTTAAAAGATCCAATAGATCCCGCAGGATTCCTGGCTCCGGTCTTTAATAAATCTGTCCCATAGTCCAAGGGGCAGATTTATTACAATTCCAACTCCGACTCTTTTTCCACTAAACTGTGGCAAAAAATATTGCAAATTCAAAATTTTCAAAATTAAATTTTTACCAAACTTGAATTGTTTCTAGATTTATCAAATGAAAATTGTAATGACAACAATGTGCCAAATTCTGGTGAGTGTCTATAGAAGTCAATAAGAATTGTTTTTTCAATTCAAGTTTTTTTTAGGTTTATTTTTAACCACTTGAATTTTCATTGCAGTCAAGTCTATTTCTTCCAGTTTGAGTCTTTATAAAAATGTGCAGCGTTTATTGCCGTTTCAATGCGGAGGGGAACTGGGTCGGTGGAGCCCATGATGGTCAGGCCCACTGGGTTTTTTTCCTGGAGTCTTGGCAGCCCAGTCTGGGCTGCTGAGTGAACCCCCCACATATAGGGGCCGCCATCAGGGGGGCACCGGTACTTTAAAGGGGACCCAGCCATGTTGCACTTCCTGGATTACCATTAAAGGTAAGTTCCACTGAACACTGATGGGCTTTTTATTATTTTTTTTAACACTGGCCACCAATGGTCTCTTATGGGGGAAAGTGGCCACCAATCTTTTTTTAAAAACTTTTATTGGACCCTGGCTGCCAATATTTTTTTAACTTATAGGGGGGACCCTGACCACCAGTGTTTTTTTAAAATTTATATGGGGGCCCTGACCATCAATGGCTTTTTATAATTTGTGGGGGGTAACTATTTTTTTAGCGCTGATGTCTGTGTGAACTTTTTACTGTGGTGTGGAGTGGATGGAATATTGGGTGGGGCTTAGGGGATGGGGTGAGCATGGACCCAGAAAAAGTAAAGTAAAAGTACGGGCCCCGTGATTTCTGACAATGGCCCTGTACATTTATACACAGGGTCATCAGGAATCACACCCCCATACTACTTGGTTGGCATTACTAAGTTAGCAGGACCCTCCGCCCAAGGGGTCCCCAAATATGAACCCACTGGTCACTCAGGTCTGTAGATAAAGGACTCTGTCAACAAGCAAGTGGCAGAAAGGGGCCCCATTGTCCAAAACATGCACCACCACTCCCATGATCCACCCCAATCACACACCATTTTGCCAACATTCCACCAACAATAGACCCAAATCCCTCCCTTTTCCTCCTCAAATCCCACCCATTTATGATCAACAAATCCCAGTTTTATCAGGACCCCCTCTGCCATGGGGCAACTGGAGTGCAGTACCTGTGAAGCCCTGATGGTGGCCCTGTTCATACTTCTCATCTCATCATTGTATAAACAGACACATGTGCAGCATTGAGAGATTTCCGAGTCAGTGGGAATTTTTATCTCGGCTACTGGAGGAGGGTTACGTTAATTAATTCCTTTAATAATTAGAGCCTTTTGGTGCATCTGAGCTCAGACACAGTCGACTAGGTCTGTCGCATGAATTTTTTATATGAACTTTCTGGATGAACTTTCATGAGTCGCATGAGGCACGTCGGTAGGTGTTCATTATTTTATAGGGGTCTGTGGTCTTTGACGTATATTTCCATAGGCTGGGCAGCCACATTTTACATCGGCGAGTTAATAAATATTTCTATGGCGCCAGATAAATGATTGGATTTCAACTGAAGTGAGCCGGTTGCTAGGAGACCCACGCAATTTCATCGTTTTGTACATGGTCGTCAAAAACACCCAAGGGAGCATGGGCCGTTGTTATCATATTACTACTGTACAAGTAGGGACATGAGTTCAAGTCATGCAAATGAGCCTCACTTCTAAAAAACCCATCATCATCATCATCATCAAAGGGCGTGCCCATATATAACAGCTATGTCGGTTGGTAACTGGTTGGACATTTAAAGGAGAAGGTGGTTAGGCACCCCCCAGTGATTGTAGTCACACGCCTGCTACCCCAAAGGGGAGCTCTTTTTCATTCTCCCAGGCAGGCCTGGACTGGCAATCTGTGGGTTCTGGCAAATGCCAGAGGGGCTGCTATAAGGTGTCATAGAAAGTCACTATTTATTGGGCTGGTGCGGGCTGTTTGGGCTTCTATGTGGGCTGATTGGGCCTCTGATGTACTTAAAATGCCAGGGCCTGCTCCTAGGTGTCCCCTGTGCCAATTCTAGGAGGGTACAAGCCCATAACAGAAGTTCTGTACTGCACATCCACTAACCCAAGCCTGATGAGCATGATCGGAAGACCTTAGGATGATGGTGGCACAGCACTCACCAAACAGGGCCCCACGCTGGTGCATTTTTAGAAGGAGAACAGTGCCAACCTCCAGTAAGCAGGTAAGTGACTAGAATCACTGAGGTACCCAACCAATAACTTTTCAGGGGAGGTAAGTCTCCTCTTTATGTGTATCACTCAGGGTTTTATCTCAGGAGCTGGAATGATAGGGTTCCCACACTTCCAATCCCAAGCATCCAGTGGGAGACCAGGTCCACCATGAAGTCCACATTGGGGCAAAGTGCCCATAGATTGATTTCAAATCCCTGGAACTATCTAATAATAAATGTTATGAGAATTTTATAGGAGGTGGGTTCAAAAGTGTTGAACATAAAGGGGCGGCCTGAGCCCAAAAATTCTGAAGACCTATGATATAGGGACAACATTGTCACATGAAGCTTATTATAAACATAGCGGTGTGTACCACAAGGGTGCCTTCTTGCAGTGTAAGATGGTAACACACAGTCAATAGTAAGTGAAAAACTCTCTTCGTCCTTCTGTGGTCTCTGTGGTACAGGTTTATCTGTGTTTTGTGGCCTCCGCCATATATATATCCACTTAAACCAATGGGCCTCCATTTGAGGACATCTTACATAGTAACATAGGAGTAAGTTAGGTTAGACACACTTCAATCAAGTTCAACCTTAAGTCTATATATAACCTGCCTAACTTCCAGAGAAAGACGAAAAACCCTTCTGAAGTCTCTCCAATTTGCCTCAGAGGGGGAAAAATTCCTTCCTGACTCCAAAATGGGACCAGTCCCTGGATCAACTTGTACTATGAGCTATATATGAAGTCATCTTGTTAAGGAATGTTTGATAGAAAGTTGTTGGGAAAAAAACGCATTCTCCACCAAATCAATAGTCAACGATCATCCAAGAATTCAATTTAAAAAAAAGTTTAGGGTTATGTAAATAAAATAAAAGACAAATACTGTAAATCCGCAGGGGGCCACTTCAGCAACCGTAGTACTGAAAAGAATTCTACAGCAAGGATTTTCCTCTCTTCACAATATTCACCCCCCCATTGCCTGGGGGTTGGTGTTTATCAGAGTCTCTTCCCAGTAACAGCTGCCATATGAAGAAAGAGAAAAATAAATTACTTGCCTAGAAAATCAGAATCATATGTAGTTAAAATCGCGGCGGCGGCGGCACTTAGAGCGAGGGCTTCATCTCGGCACAGAGAGACATGACAAGATCATTATTGTGCTGATAGATTAATGCTTCTCTCTCATTGATAATGACTAGCGACCACTCAATGTACCTGCACATTATACATCACATTCAGGTTTCCCCCTCGCTATTCCTGCGCACCCCTATCCTGACCAATTGTTCAACCTCGGATTGGAGATTAATCTTATTCACCGTCTGATCCTTTGTCCCATTAACAACAAAAAGGGGAGTTTGGAAGCATTTGCCTAATTAAAATTAAGCAGAATAGTAAAAAAGATAATGAGCACCAATGAGAGTTTTCTACAGCAGGAAAGTATCAGACTCAGTGGTGTGGAAAGACTGAAATGAAAAATGAGTGAATATGTATAAATACAAATATACAGGGATGGAATGTTCTGAACTATACCCTCATACTGTACTGTCTAAGGGAATCAATATGGCACCTCCTCCTCCCATATGTATAAATACAAATATACAGAGAAGGAATGTTCTGGGCGCACAATAAGTTAAACCCTCATACTGTACTGTCTAAGGGAATCAATATGGCACCTCCCTCCTCCCATATGTATAAATACAAATATACAGAGAAGGAATGTTCTGGGCACACAATAAGCTATACCCTCATACTGTACTGTCTAAGGGAATCAATATGGCACCTCCCTCCTCCCATATGTATAAATACAAATATACAGAGAAGGAATGTTCTGGGCACACAATAAGCCCCACACTGTTCTGTTTATAAGGGAATCAGAATAAAAGTCACTGCCCAGCTGGAATAGAAGTGAGGTTGCTGATAGAGATAATGAAAGATCTATTAGAGACAGATACTGGATTTGGTTTCTCTGGAATAACTGCGCATCCGGCATCTGTGGGAGCAAAAAGCAGAGCAGTAAAAATCAAGGGATCATCAGGGAAATGTAAATAGTCAGCAGATTTGTACAAATACAAAACTCAGTGTAAATAAACATCCCACCACCACTGCACTAGGGGGTAATATAAATACACTCGCATGAACTGAAAGTGAACTGGAGAAAATGTCTTTATCTGCTGGCATTGTAGATGTAGATACAAAGTGTGTAAGAGAGAAGCCATCTATGTAAAGAGAGCAAGATAAAGACTGTAGGGCAAGATGAAGACAGTAGGACAAAATAGAGTCTTGGACTAGATGGAGACAGTAGGGCAAGATGGACACAGTAAGGCAAGATGTAGACAGTAGGACATGATGGAGACAGTAGGACAGTGGGGCAAGATGGAGAATACACAAGATGAAGACCGTACTGAAAGATGGACACATTAAGGAAAGAAGTAGACCGTAGGACAAGATGGAGACAGTAGGACAAGATGGAAACAGTATGACATGATGGAGACAGTAGGACAAGATGTAGACAGTAGGGTAAGATGGAGACAGTAGGACAAGATGGAGACCGTAAGACAAGCTGGAGACTGTAGACCAAGATGGAGACAGTAGGCAAAGATGGAGACAATACGGCAAGATGGAAACAGTAGGGCAAGATGGAGACAGTAGGGCAAGACAGACACAGTAGGCCAAGATGGAGACAGTAGGACAAGATGGAGACAGTAGGCCAATATGGAGACAGTAGGCCAAGAGGGAGAGAGTTGGACAAGATGGAAACAGTAGGGCAAGATAGACACAATAGGCCAAGATAGAGCCAATAGGGCAAGAAGGAAACAGTAGGACAAGCTGGAGACAGATGAGCAAAGTAGACACAGTAGGCCAGGAAGGAGACAGTAGGGCAAGATGGAAACAGTAATGCAAGATGGAGACAGGAGGACAAGATAGAGACAGTAGGACAAGAGGGAGAGAGTAAGACAAGATGGAAACAGTAGGGTAGGATGGAGACAGTAGGGCAAGATGGAGACAGGTGGGCAAGATGGAAACAGTAAGGCAAGATGGAGACAGTAGACCAAGATGGAGACAGTAGGACAAGATAGACACTCTAGACCAAGATGGAGACAGTAGGACACGATGAAGACAGGAATACAAGATGGAGGCTGTAGGCCAGATGGCCGCAGAATGGATAAAAACAGAAATGGGGCTTAATGCCCAGAGCAACTAAGACAAAAACGCTTTCCGGAACTGCTGGGAGATGGGGTTCAAATATACTTTAGCTATAGGGTCATAGAGTGTTCAGGATTTCTTAACAGATATAACAGGGATGGTCTTTTTTCTACTTCAGCCACTTCCACAGTTATAAGCTACCCTGAGCATATAATATCTGTTGCCCATATTACATTTCCTAACTGCTGGAACCACTGTATGCAATATTACATGTATTACTCATCAGGGTGCACAGATGTGAGTGGGGGTGTGAGAGGGGGGAGCAAGTCAGTAGAAGGGTCTGGTTGGTCAGTTGGTGGTGCCTTTATATTGCAAGCCCACCAACTTCTGGTTATTAATAGCCAACAGGTAATCTCTCTCTTTGGTTTAACTTTCCCTTAATGTTAGGCACACAGTTCTGTTATGAGCACAAGTAAAGAAAATGTATGTTCCTATGGTTTCAGTATAATAATAAACTCCCAGCATTGCCTTATCACTGCTTCATATTAGGATTGAACCTTAAAAACGAAAAGGTAAGGGGCTTAGATCACAAGATGTTTTCTCATTGTCAGAGGAACATTCAATAGGCCGATGCTCAGAAAAGACCCACTTGCAGTTAATGAGGCAGAGATTCCATCTGCCGCTTGTATTTGCCAAATGGAGCTTCAATCCAATAAATGGAAAAGTCTCTGTTGCCTCCATGCACTGAGCACCAGTAATGCATTCAAATGATGCGCCGATCGACTCTCCATGTAAGAATTTCATTTCCGCGATTGTCACTGTTTGAATAGGAAATGTACGAGAATGTCAGGGTGATCCATAGACTCCGAGATGTTCTACTTTTGTGCAACCCACAGAGGCACTTGATGAAATATCTCCCTGTCTGAATTCTATTTGTGCAGAACAATTCAGGAGACCTCGAGTACAGGACATACTATGACTTAGAGCCCAGGAATTCATTCAAAGGGCATTTTCTGATTGGTCGGCTCCAGTTGGACAATAGAAATGCTCAAATTACCTAAACACACATAGAACTCGCTCTTGTGCTCAGATTCCAATTTCCATTTCATTTTCTGAGGATCAACCTTATCTTTCCACTTTTGCTTGGTTGTAGGATACAGAAATTCCATTATTACTTGCCTCATACTAAAGTATAGATTACAATTTGGCAAAAACTGTTTTTTTCTAATGGTTCCAAAAACACAATAAATGTTGCACCCACTGTATAGTTGGCAGATGAATGCCAATGAGTAAACCTATTATTTTCCTTTGTTTAAAGTAAATATCTCAGTAGTACATGTTCTACCCCAAACATTTTTCATTATTTTAATGAGGGGTCTTCTCATTCCTCTTCCTTACCCAGGATTTTTATAACAATGAATCTCTGCAGATGGAGATAATAGGACAAGATGGAGACAGTAGGACAAGATAGAGACAGTAGGACAATATGGAGAGAGTAGGACAAGATGAAGAAAGTGGGGCAAGATGGAGACAGTAGGACACGATGGAGACAGTAGGACAAGATGGAGACAGTAGGACAAGATAGAGACAGTAGGACAAGATAGAGACAGTAGGACAATATGGAGAGAGTAGGACAAGATGAAGAAAGTGGGGCAAGATGGAGACAGTAGGACACGATGGAGACAGTGGGGTAAGATGGAGACAGTAGGACAAGATGGAGACATTAGGACAATATGGAGAGAGTGGGACAAGATGAAGAAAGTGGGGCAAGATGGAGACAGTAGGACAATATGGAGAGAGTAGGACAAGATGAAGAAAGTGGGGCAAGATGGAGACAGTAGGACAAGATGGAGACAGTAGGACAAGATGGAGACAGTAGGACAAGATGGAGACAGTGGGGCAAGATGGAGACAGTAGGACAAGATGGAGACAGTGGCACAAGATGGAGACAGTAGGACAAGATGGAGACAGTAGGACAAGATGAAGACAGTAGGACAATATGGAGAGAGTAGGACAAGATGGAGACAGTAGAACAAGATAGAGACAGTAGGACAGGATGGACAAGTTTGTTATAGTAGGGCAAGATGTTGACATTAGATTGAGATGTAGCGGAAGGTCAAGATAGTGCCAGTAGCACATTTTATCAATGTTGCAAATTAATATTAGTCGCTGTTGAAAGTTTAGTTTGACAGGAGCAGAAGAGCTACAGGTTGGTCAGTCAGACTCTAGTTAGTAATGGGGGCCTGCAGACCCTCTTGTGGTTAATACATAAGCAAGGAATGCTGGGAGACTGAGTGCATTGGATGACAGAGAGGATTGTATTGCAACGTTTAGTTTAGTTTAGTATTCATTTACATAATGCACTTTCCTGGGAAGAGCAATTGGGTTTTTATTGTCAGTGTCAGGGTCTGTTCTGCAAATAAACCCGGTAATTTCTGATTTAGTAGATTTATCTCCTTGACTTGCAGTATTAGAGGTAAGTGCACTTCCCACGTTCTCCTTAATGGGCTTTAAAGTGCAAGGATAAGTTACCTTGAGTCACTCAATTGCATCAACATCAAGTCTGTTCTCGGTTGGTCTTTATTCCTGAGCCTGACTCAACTCTCCACGTTGTACCATAGACACTGCTGTTTGGGATCATTATCAGCACAATATAAAATGCACCCTCTTCCTCTCCAGCACCACCCATACCAATCCTCCCACCCAAGTCACCCTTGAATATTTCTCCACTGATCAGCTGCTACATTGTTTCAAAAGTCAACAGATACTAATGTTTATTTCTGGGTTTATATCCCCTTTAACCCACTGAACACTAGAAATACAAACACCACATTCCCCTTATTTCAGGCTCCAGTGAGAGTCTGATCCGTGGGTGCAGCACATCCGCATTCACTGGCTCAGGAGCGGCATTTAGTGTTTGGCTTGAGAAGAACATATTTTGTTTTGGTTTATTCAAATTTCAAAATGAATCACTTGTCACAATCACCGTCACAACACCCTGGTGCTCATGTGCCAACCCGTGCCCGTATCTGAGCTTTCCATCTGCTTCTTTCAGTCAATGCCCATGGAGTTGTGGGAAAAATATTAATTGTCGGAGAAGTGTGAATTGGCATTTTTACTGTTTATCTGGAACCAATGATGACAGCAGCTTCCATAGATCCATCAGACAATTGACCTGTGGTCCAACATCCCCAGGGCCCCCTTGGAGTACATCAATCAACTATGTTGCAGTGATGCCCAGTGGGATTCTGGGATTTGTAGTTGATCAAGATGAACCTCCTCAAGACTCAGTCAACAGCTTGTGGGCCTTACGATTAGAAAATCCCATTACGTAAGGACCTGTATGGGCCCATATTGGCATCTGATTGTTGACCTGGTGGCCAAGCAGTTGGATCAGCACATGGGCGGCACATCTCTGATTTATATAATTTGGTCTACCCATTCTGGGCTTCTGAATTAAAGGTCTGGGAATATAAGAGGAACTGCAGCAGGAACAAAAGGAACCACAAGAGCTCAGAGCAATGGCTTCCAAACTATAGGACTGGCACACCTAGGGGGTTCCAAAAAAGGGGTTCTGGGAGCCCAGTCTGAAGACCAATTAGAGTGAGGTCTATAATGGACCTTTATTTGCTGCCCTGGATATTCTTCAATGTTGGAGGTCACAGAAAGACTTGAACTGCGAAAGCCCAGCAAGCAATGATTCCTGGGTTTCTGGGGGCGAGTGATGTGGAAGATACAAATTGTCAGCTGCATGGGGAGATTTGACCAAATATTGAAGCTGAAGCCACTAAGTCATTGTGCAGTGCAGAACCAAAAGACTGATTTTGGGGGGCAGGAGAGAACATTAGTTGTTGAAGGATAGACAGAATTGGAAATGTTGTGTGTTACCCACAGGCAGACCCCCTTGTACCCTACTTTGCGTGGTGATTTATGGAATGTGGTTGGAACATGCAGAGAACCTGGACCCGTTGCATGAAAAGAACATTTGATATTATCCACTGCAAGAAAGGAGCTTCTGGAATGTTCCAGGGATGAACTGGGGGTGGCGTGTCCATTACAGATATAAGGGCCATTTACAACTTGGAAGAGAGTGCAAATAAAATTGCTTGCAAGGTAACAATAGAGAGAGTTGGGACCCTTTTTTATTTTTTCTGTGGTGAACTTGCCCTCCTTAGTTATAACAAGCCTTCCCTGTCTGCCCCGTGACTGTGACCCCCTGGGACAGGACCCAGATTAAGTTCTCATTAGGCTTGGGCGAATTTGACCCGTTTTGCCAAAAATGTCACAGACACCCATTAAAGTCTATGGGCAAATTTATATTTTGAAACAAGGCGAAAAGATTTGCCCATCCGTAGTTCTCATTAGATGGTGCCATAGTTCCACCCATAGCAGCTCTCCAAGTGGCACTTCTGAGATCCAAGCTCGCGGGGTCTCCTGACACTACCGAAATCTCTGTATTATCAAATGTTAACTCCACCACAACCAGGATCCCAAACTGGCGGCTACAGAAATGATTCATTGGGCGGCAGATAAGTCACAGAACAGCCATTAATATTGCCGGCACCAAACGTTCTCTAACCAGCAGCTGAGTATTAATCACTGGGTCCCATTGGACTTCAGCACCAGAACTGACACTTTCTCCCTTCTCTACTTTCTCCCATTTCTTTAATCATTACAGACACCTGTGATGTCTTAAAGGGCCCCAGGATGGGCATTTATCAAACCATAAAAAAATTAAGTCCAAATGCAAAATGTTTTGAAATGCCAATCAATGTCTAAATCATACTAAAGGGGCATTAGCACCCAAATAAATTGCCTTTGTGCAAAGTAAACCATGAGGAAGTCTCTTATCTGTAGAGCTTACACTCAAAGTAGGCCGCTAACCCATAGACACAAATACACATATAGTGCTGTATAGATGTAACGTATGCTTGACTCAATTAGAGTGAGATCTATGATTGACCTTTATTTGCTGCCTTGGATATTCTTCAATGTTGGAGGTCACAGGAAGACTTGAACTGCAAAAGCCCAGCAAGCAAGTGATTCCTGGGTTCCTGGGGCGAGTGATGTGGAAGATACAAATTGTCAGCTGCATGGGGAGATTTAACCAAATATTGAAGCTGAAGCCACTAAGTCATTGTGCAGTTCAGAACCAAAAGACTGATTTTGGGGGACAGGAGAGAACATTAGTTGCTGGAGGAGAGACAGAATTGTGGACCAGTTCTTTGAAGTCCCAAGGCTGGTAGAGATAATGGCCTGATTTACCTAGACAAGAGCTAATTGGCACCAGTGCAGTTGCCCATAGAACTATCCTACTTATTTCCATTCTCCCTTAGGGGCCCCTGTGAAGCTATGGCCCCCAGTTGCTTTATAAAGCTCATTACCAATGTGCAAAACCCTCCATGTAGGTAGTTGAGTCTCAGACAATGGAGGGGGCCCCACTGCTTTTATTGTGGGGAAACAAAGTGCGTTCCTTAATGAGAGAAACATGTTGTTTGCAGAACTCTGGAACCTTCTAGATGCTTCTAGGCTCCGATCCAGTAGCACCTTCCTGACAGTAATAAATGGCTCCTTTGTGCTGCGCAGTTATATAGTGATGCAGTGCGTGTCCAATAACTATTCACTCTTGGCAAGTGGCAAGGAAACAGTAATGGCCGGCACCATGCCAGTCGCCAGTGCCGCAGTAACTGTTCATAAAGCAGTGGCCACTTATTGCCTTGGACTTCTGCCCAATGTGCTTTATACACAGGAACGTCTTCTGCAGTAACAGAGAATGAGAATAACATACAATTCTGCTAAAATAACTGCCCTGTTTCCTATTTGTTAGAGTGAAATCATCAGCCAGAGAAATATTCGGGGGCCCAAGACCTTGGCAAAAGGAAGGATAAAAATAGATTGTTTTGTTCCATTTTTGCACAACATACAGCGAGTCCCAGATGCACAATATACTGATAATAAAGTCAATATTAGCGAGTAAGTCTCTGAAATAAAACACAAAACCCGTCATATAACCAATAAGCATGTTGTTATGATTTATTCTCTTGGCAGAATTCTATGGGAATGGAGAGGAGACAGAGGAACGGGCCAATAAATCTGTAATTGCTCATTAACCAAAATATTGTATAAAACTCTGAAAGGAAATGGAGTGTAACCTTGTAACTGGGGTAAGAGACAGGGGAGGTATATACTGTATATCTGGCATATCTGTTATACACAGTATTGGACTCCACTGCTCAAATGGGATATTAATTATATAGCGAAAGGGGCAGTAATGACAGAAAGTACAGAGAAGAGCGACTAAGCTGATAAAGGGAATGGAAGGGATCAGTTATGGGGAAAGGCAAGTTGGGATTGTTACACTGGAGAAGAGACAGTTAAGGGGGATATGATCACTATATATAAATATATAAGGGGGATATGATCACTATATATAAATATATAAGGGGGATATGATCACTATATATAAATATATAAGGGGATATGATCACTATATATAAATATATAAGGGGATATGATCACTATATATAAATATATAAGGGGGATATGATCACTATATATAAATATATAAGGGGATATGATCACTATATATAAATATATAAGGGGATATGATCACTATATATAAATATATAAGGGGATATGATCACTATATATAAATATATAAGGGGGATATGATCACTATATATAAATATATAAGGGGGATATGATCACTATATATAAATATATAAGAGGGATATGATCACTATATATAAATATATAAGGGGGATATGATCACTATATATAAATATATAAGAGGGATATGATCACTATATATAAATATATATAAGGGGGATATGATCACTATATATAAATATATAAGGGGATATGATCACTATATATAAATATATAAGGGGATATGATCACTATATATAAATATATAAGGGGATATGATCACTATATATAAATATATAAGGGGATATGATCACTATATATAAATATATAAGGGGGATATGATCACTATATATAAATATATAAGCGGGATATGATCACTATATATAAATATATAAGAGGGATATGATCACTATATATAAATATATAAGGGGATATGATCACTATATATAAATATATAAGGGGGATTTGATCACTATATATAAATATATAAGAGGGATATGATCACTATATATAAATATATAAGGGGGATATGATCACTATATATAAATATATAAGGGGGATATGATCACTATATATAAATATATAAGGGGGATATGATCACTATATATAAATATATAAGAGGGATATGATCACTATATATAAATATATAAGGGGAATATGAGCACTATATATAAATATATAAGGGGGATATGATCACTATATATAAATATATAAGGGGGATATGATCACTATATATAAATATATAAAGCGATATGATCACTATATATAAATATATAAGGGGGATATGATCACTATATATAAATATATAAAGCGATATGATCACTATATATAAATATATAAGGGGGATATGATCACTATATATAAATATATAAGGGGGATATGATCACTATATATAAATATATAAGGGGGATATGATCACTATATATAAATATATAAGAGGGATATGATCACTATATATAAATATATAAGGGGGATATGATCACTATATATAAATATATAAAGCGATATGATCACTATATATAAATATATAAGGGGGATATGATCACTATATATAAATATATAAGGGGGATATGATCACTATATATAAATATATAAGGGGGATATGATCACTATATATAAATATATAAGAGGGATATGATCACTATATATAAATATATAAAGCGATATGATCACTATATATAAATATATAAGGGGGATATGATCACTATATATAAATATATAAAGCGATATGATCACTATATATAAATATATAAGGGGGATATGATCACTATATATAAATATATAAGGGGGATATGATCACTATATATAAATATATAAAGCGATATTGCCTGACTCTGACTCAACTGTACCAACCGTAAATAATAAACGTTATTGTTTATTTCAGATCACAACACTCTCACCAATCACGTCATTGTCTGGAATCCTTATTGGAAACAATCGGGTGAGACATTTGCAATTTGTAACTTTCTCTGTTTCCATCTCGTTCCATCGAACTCGGCAATAGAAAAATCTTCGGCCAATTGTCTTTAGATGAAACATCTGGCAACAGATTGTGTTATTATTTTCTCTTGCTGAGTTTCAAACTGTTCATTATCGCTACAATAAAAGTCATTTTATAGAAAAGTATTTATTATGTGTCACTGTCCGGCCAGCGAGGAGGGAAGAGATTATTGTGCGACCAGAACGTTCCTCCTCATGATGTTTCTCTGTCTGTTTGTATCTGCTCTTGTGTATAATGTGTGTGTTTATTTGTGTTTATGTGTGTGTGCGTCAGTACATTGCAGCAGTGAGTGTTTGTTATGAGTCACATTTATTCTCTCGTTTACAAGTCTGTGCCCAGACACAATGATCCGTCAGAACCGTCAGATCCAATTCTCACATCTTCCTAAACAACAAAACTGCAAATTCCAACCAGGTTCTCTATCATGGGATTAATCTAATATAACTCAATGCAGATGCCCCATAATAACCTTCAATTTAGAGCACCCTCTCCCTTTGGGGTACAAACACTGCTGCACTTTATTAAACTACATTAAAGGGGTTGTTCACCTTCAAACAACTACCGTATATACTAGAGTATAAGCCGAGTTTTTCAGCTCCCAAAATATGCTGAAAAACTCTACCTCGGCTTATACTCGGGTCAAGCGCAAAAACGGTCGCCGGCGCCTAAGAATAGTCTCCAAGAATATATATCCAAGGTTCTGTGGGTCGGGTTCTTGGGATGGTTCAGACTGTTTATCACTCGTGCAGGAGAATTAGTCCCATAAAAATGAGAGGCACAGGCTCAGCTCATCTACTTCCAGGGGTTGCCAGGACACAAATAAACACTCACCCCAAATCTCCCCCTAACTGGCCTTCAGACTGGGCCCCCTTAGCTCATAACAAGGTTACAGATATATAGAAACATTGGGGTGTCACCCTGCTATAGTTCCAGGGGTACCCAGGGTACAAATAAACACTCACCCCAAATCTCCCCCTAACTGACCTTCAGACTGGGCCCCCTTAGCTCATAACAAGGTTACAGATATATAGAAACATTGGGGTGTCACCCTGCTATAGTTCCAGGGGTACCCAGGGTACAAATAAACACTCACCCCAAATCTCCCCCTAACTGACCTTCAGACTGGGCCCCCTTAGCTCATAACAAGGTTACAGATATATAGAAACATTGGGGTGTCACCCTGCTATAGTTCCAGGGGTACCCAGGGTACAAATAATCACTCACCCCAAATCTCCCCCTAACTGACCTTCAGACTGGGCCCCCTTAGCTCATAACAAGGTTACAGATATATAGAAACATTGGGGTAACAGTCACCCTGCTATAGTTCCAGGGGTACCCAGGGTACAAATAATCACTCACCCCAAATCTCCCCCTAACTGACCTTCAGACTGGGCCCCCTTAGCTCATAACAAGGTTACAGATATATAGAAACATTGGGGTGTCACCCTGCTATAGTTCCAGGGGTACCCAGGGTACAAATAAATATTCACCCCAAATATCCTCCTAACTGGCCTTCAGACTGGGCCCCCTTAGCTCATAACAAGGTTACAGATATATAGAAACATTGGGGTAACAGTCACCCTGCTATAGTTCCAGGGGTACCCAGGGTACAAATAATCACTCACCCCAAATCTCCCCCCCCCCTTTCTGGCCTTGTAAAAGTGTTTCTTTCCAGCTCAGGAGTGGGGACACATTTCAGGTTTAGAATACACGTATTAGAGAAATGCCGGAGAGATACAATTAGTGCAGAAATGTTGTGCCCCATGATTGTATCCCAAATATATATCATCATATAATTATATATAAAAAGAATAAATGATCATATAAATATATTCTTCTATATTGTCACTCGTCTATCAATATGATTCTCCACTAGGGATATTTGATTCTCGCCCACAATGATTAAGTCTCTCTTGGATTTAATCAAATTGAGCCTGGCCCCGAAGTTGGGTCCAGGCTCAAGCTTTATTTGAGGTATACATTAATACAGAGTAATATAATACAGAGTATTAAATAATAGCTTCTTCCATGCGGCTGATCCATTGACATCCAATAATTTTTCTTGTTTTAGCAGAACTGTGTTACTATTTCCATCTTAGGGACAGACTCACAGTCTCAGTAGAAAAGGCAAATAAGGTTCATCTACTGTGTCAGCTCAGTGTCCAGAACTATAGAAACTATGGCACAAATTCACTAAGCGCCGAAGCGCCGAACGCTAGCGTTAATTCGCTAGTGTTTGGCATTTTCGTTACTGCGCAAATTCACTAACGAACGCTGGCGTAGTTTCGCTAGTGTTACTTCGCATCCTTACGCCAGGCGAATTTTCGCTAGCGACGTAACTACGCAAATTCACTAACTTGCGCAGTGTACTGAACGCTACCTTTTACGCCAGACTTCCTTCGCCACCTCAGACCTGGCGAAGCGCAATAGAGTAGATAGGAATTGTTTCCAAAAAAGTCAAAAAATTTTCTAAGTCCCAAAAAACGCTGGCGTGTTTTCTACATGATGGGTGATAGGCTGAAAAAGATCGAAAACATTTTTGGGGCTCCCCTCCTTCCCCCCTACATTTCCTGACTCATGGCAACTTACCTAGACAGTGGGCACATGTGTAGGGCAAAATAACATTTATATTTGCTGATTTGAAGGTTTTCTAGGCATTTGTAGTGGTGATACGTGTTCCTCCATTGAAATTTGACTTTTGCGCCGTATGCAAATTAACTATCGCTATTAACACTAGCGCATCTACGCAAACTAACGCTACCACTGTGCGCAACTTCGGATTTTAGTGAATTTGCAGAGCGCTGGCGAAAATACGCCTGGCGAAGTGCGGCGAAGAGCGGCGAAGTTGCGCCTGGCGCAACTTCCCATCTTAGTGAATTTGCCCCTATATGTGTCTTTCTTAATCTTTCACTATCAATACTTGTGACTTGGGACAACAGATGGATTCCTTGTTCTGTGCAAATATTCTACAACCCTAATAACAGAATGGCCTTTAACCTTGAGCTTCTTCTACAGCACAGTAGTGATGGGCGAATCTCTCCCGTCTCGATTTGCTGAAAAATTAGCGAATTTCCCGCAAAATTCACAAAACGGTGAAAAATCTGCGAAAAATTGTGAAATTGGAAAGTTCCAAGGAAAATCGTGAAATTCAAAAGTTTTCACAAAAAATCGAACAATTCAAACGTTTTCACAAAAA
Organism: Xenopus petersii; assembly: GCA_038501925.1. Lineage (NCBI taxonomy): Eukaryota > Metazoa > Chordata > Amphibia > Anura > Pipidae > Xenopus > Xenopus petersii. Next base: position 141,552,218 of record CM076684.1, on the reverse strand, counting down.
AATCTAGCAATTCCAAAGTTTTCACAAAAAAATTTAGCAATTTGAACGTTTACACGAAAAAAATCGTGCAATTCGAAAGTTTTCATGAAAAAATCATGAAAATCGGAAATTGACGCTGGCGAATTTTCACAGGCGCATTTTCGTGGAAGATTCGCGCATTGATTCGCTGGCGCGAAACGTGGGAATTCGCCGTGAATTAGTGCATGGCGAATTTATTTGCCCGTCACTACAGCACAGCAATTCTCTATTAGGGGCAAATTCATCGAGGGTCGAATATTGAGGGTTAATTAACCCTCGATATTCGACTGGGAATGAAAATCCTTCGACTTCGAATATCGAAGTCGAAGGATTTTGCGCAATCGAACGATTCAAAGGATTTTAATCCAACAATCGAAGGATTATCCTTCAGCCAAAAAAACGTAGCCAAGCCTATGGGGACCTTCCTTATAGGCTAACATTGGGTTCGGTAGCTTTTAGGTGGCGAACTAGGGGGTCGAAGTTTTTTCTTAAAGAGACAGTACTTCAACTATCGAATGGTCGAATGATTTTTAGTTTGAATCCTTCGATTCAAAGTCATAGTCGAAGGTTGAAGTAGCCCATTCGATGGTCGAAGTAGCCAAAAAAACACTTCGAAATTCAACGTTTTTTTACTTTGAATCCTTCACTCGAGCTTGGTGAATGGGCCCCTTAGTGTCATGTTCTATAATCTTTGTTCTTTAATAATAACCACTGATACCCTGATATCTACATCCCCCCACTCTAAAATCCTTTAGCGAACACTGTGGGCTGAAAACAACAATTACATATAAAAAGGGGGAAAAAATTGGTTCTTCCAGACAAGCCTGATATCTACACCCCCTGGTTGGCGTAAGGTAAGTACGTGTATCAGTTGTGGCACAAAACTGGAATTTATCGGTAGGTCACGTGGGTGGGACAGAGGCATCAGATGAATTTGGTGAATCTCTTACAGTTGCTGAGCACTAGGTCTTGGCCCAAGGGGACACAATTAGAATCAGAATTAATCAACAATAAATGTAACTTTCCCTTATAAAATTGTCCCAGTCATTAGTGATTATATTACAGGCTGCCAGAAAATATTTGTTATCAGTGTCACCGTTGTTCTCGCTCTGTCATTTTATTTGTATCACTGAGAATTTCCTCTCTGTTTCTCTGTATAGTGACTAGATCCAATATACAAGTCATTCTGGTCTATATAATACTGGTCTATATAATACTGTTCTATATAATAATGGTCTATATAATACTGGTCTATATAATCCATCATTCTGGTCTATAAAATACATTACTAGCGCTCGCTGCATCCCTGCTGGCAATTGAAAAGTTATAATAATATTAATATGGAAAGAAATAAACCTGGGAAAAAGTATAAAGTCTAAGGGGCACATTTACTAAGGGTCGAATGTCAAGGGTTAATTAACCCTCGAAGTAAAATCCTTTGACTTCGAATATCGAAGTCGAAGGATTTACCGCAAATACTTAGATCGATCGAAGGAAAAATCGTTCAATCGAACGATTCAAAGGATTTTAATCCATCCATCTAAGGATTTTCCTTCGATCAAAAAAAGCTTAGAAAAACTTATGGGGAAGGTTCCCATAGGCTAACATTGTAGCTCGGTAGGTTTAAAGTGGCAAAGTAGGTAGTCAAAGTTTTTTTTTAAAGAGACAGTACTTCGACTATCAAATGGTTGCATAGTCAAATGATTTTTAGTTCGAATTGAAGTCAAAGTTGTAGTCGAAGTAGCCTATTTGATGGAAGTACCCACAAAAACGCAGAAACTCAAAGTTTTTTTTACTTTGAATCCTTCACTCGAGCTTAGTAAATGTGCCCACACTTACAGAATTGTTTTGGCACAAATCGGTTTGTTATAAGATTGTCGTCTCCCTCTAATTATCCCTCATTAAAGGGGTGCTAGTGGATGTGGAGGTGATGTTTGAATGAAGAAACCCATTCTGTATAGACCTGGCTCTGTGCATGGGGGGGGGTTATTGTGCTGAAACAGGAAGGGACCCCCCAAACTGTTGCACAAAGTAGGAAGGATGGAATTGTCAGGAATGTCATTGTAGCCTGTAGCCTTAATGTTTTACTGGAACCAGGGGCCCAAACAATAGAACCAGCCCGGCCCATTATTCCTCCTCCATTGACATTATAGAGTCTGGCAGTTAGTGTTCCCCTGGCATCTGCCCAACCCAGACTTGTCCATCAAACTGACAGATAGTGAGATGCCATTTATCCCTCCTGGGGACTCATTCCCACTGCTGCAGAGGCAAATGGAGGCGCCTGTACCCCACTCTGATACTTGGCATTGCACATAGCGATATTGAGTGTCTTTGCCTCTGATCTCCCATAAAACCCCAATGGTCTCTGTGGATAATTCTTGTGCTGATATTTCTTCAACCGACAGTTTGGAACTCAGCAGTGAGGGGGACATGGAATTTATGGGGTTGTTCCCTTTTAATTTAACTTCTAGTATGTTATAGAATGGCTAATTCTAAGCAACTTTTCAATTGGCTTTGATTATCATTTTTTTTTGAGTTTTTTAATTATTTCCTTTCTTCTTCTGACTCTTTCCAGCTTTCAAATGGGGGTCACTGACCCCATCTTAAAAAACAAATGCTCCGTATTGTTATTGTTTTATTACTCATCTTTCTATTCAGGCCTCTCCTATTCATATTCCATTCTCTTATTCAAATCAGTGCATGGTTGCTAGGGGAATGTGGTCCCTAGCAACCAGACTGCTGAAATTGCAAACAGAAGAGCTGCTGAATAAAAAGCTAAATAACTCAAAAAAACACAAATAATAAAAAAACAATTGCACATTTCAGAATAGCCCTCTCTATATCATACTAACAGTTAATTTAAAAGTGAATAACCCCTTTAAAGTGCAATGCCCGGGTACATTTTGGTGTATTTGTGGGGGGAATTACATTGTCGCTGTGATGTACAATACGTAATAAACCTGTAACAATGTTCTGGGCTATTATCATATGGTCGGCATCACTGCCAGGCTCTCTAGTCTGTAGAACCCTAATCTCCTTACTCACTGCACCTGGGGCTGGAGGGAACCCCCAGTTTAGACCACCCATTATATAATATTTACTGCTGGGACAGAACTAATTGTATTGGACAGACTGGGGATGAAAGTGACACTTGCCTTCTCTGTGTTTGTCCTAAACCTGCCGAGCTGCTCAGGTGATTCAGGTGTTTCAGGTGTTTCAGGTGATTCAGGTGATTCAGGTGATTCAGGTGATTCAGGAGATTATAAAGCTTCCTGGTGGGTAATAACAAGACACTTACACACAAATGACTTAAGTACTTAATTTATCTGCTGCTGAGAAAAACACCTCTCTGTGCCAGTTATACACATGAATAAACTGTCAGCTTTTATATAGAAATCTCTCACTAGAATTACACCCCCACCCACCGCTCCTCATTCATTTTCTCTCCCACCTGCCCCGGAAATGGCCTAAAAATCAACATATTCTCATTGTACAAAACAGTTTCTATACAGTATCGGACTATAATACACAAAATCCATGAAGATCTTGTAAATTATATCTTTCTAAACGGTGACTAGTGATGTCATCAGTTATAAACGGGGACTAGTGATGTCATTAGGTATAAACAGTGCGTTTTGATGTCATTTCTGTCACATGACTCACTAAAACTTGTGTAGTATAATAAATAAAGTACCCCCTATTGTAATTATAAGGATATCAGAAGTCATCTCGGAGTTCCATGACCTGTATAAAAACACTCGACCTTCGGCCTCGTACTTTTATATGGTCATGAAACTCCTCTGTGACTTGTAATATCCTTATAATTACAATAGGGGGTACTTTATTCACTATATTCTTATCAGTTCCAGACTGGGATTCAAAATGGCCCTGGTATATCAAGTACACAGGGGCCCAAATAGCCCCCAACAGCCCCTGCATTGGACTGGGGAATCCGGGGCCCACTACTGCCTGTAGCCCCTCTGTTATTCGCCAGAGCCCCCTGACTGCCAGTTCTGGGCCCGATTCTTATTGATTATTATAATAATGCAGATAATAATGATTTCTGAGCATTGGACCAATGGAATGAGCGATTGTTCCGCTGTCTGCGAGGCTGAGAGACATGAATCCATTGATTTGTACCTATAGCCTTCAATACCCTCTCTCTGCTAATGGAAAAGAAGCATCCTAATAAGGGATTCTTAATTATTGATAATCAATGAGTTAAATCCGATGATTCATGGAATTTCAGAGCTGGGAATGCAAAAATGGAATTGTTACAGAGCTCGTGATGTCATATAAATTGCCTATGACATCACACTTCCTGTTCAGAGGGAGCCAGATAACAGCAGGTCCATGGCGATTAGTTATCTCTTGGGAGAAGCCTGAAGAGTCAGTAAATCAACAAAATAAAGGAAGGAGAACTCCAGCAGAATCTCTGCAAAACCTGACCCTCCCTATGATGGGAAACTGCCCAGAAAGGGCCTATCCCAGGTACCATACCCATACGTTGTAGAACTACAACTCTCAAATTGCTTTGACTCTTGATTCTGTATTGGAGAAAGATGGGAGGTGGGAAACAAAACATTCAATTCCTCTTCAGCTCTACAGACCACCAACAACCCTTTACCGTGAAACCTGAATATCCTGGTTCCTGGTTTTCCAAAACACGAGTTAATAGTGCTGCTCCAGCAGAATTCTGCACTGAAATCTATTTCTTAAAAGAGCAAACAGATTTTTTTACATTTAATTTTGAAATCTGGCATGGGGCTAGTCATATTGTCAGTTTCCTAGCTGCCCCAGTCATGTGACTTGTGCTCTGATAAACTTCAGTCTTTCTTTACTGCTGTACTGCAAGTTGGAGTGAACTTACCCCCCTCCCCTTCCCCCCCAGCAGCCAAACAACAGAACAATGGGAAGGTAACCAGATAGCAGCTCCCTAACACAAGATAACAGCTGCCTGGTAGATCTAAGAACAGCACTCAATAGTAAAATCCAGGTCCCACTGAGACACATTCAGTTACATTGAGTAGGAGAAACAACAGCCTGCCAGAAAGCAGTTCCATCCTAAAGTGCTGGCTCTTTCTGAAATCACATGACCAGGCAAAATGAGCTGAGATGCACCTACACACCAATATTACAACTAAATACACTTGCTGCTTCAGGAATGACATTTTATATTGTACAGGGAATTATTTGCAGTCTAAACAGTGTCATTTAGAAATAAAACTACATCTAGTAATGGGTGAATAAATTCGGCTAGCGTGAATTGGCGGTGAATTTCCATTTTTCACCACCAGCGAATAAATTTGCGAATCTCCAGTGAAAATTTGCCAGCGTCAAAAAAATTATAGACGTTCGTCCAGAAAGTCGCTCACGTCAACATCGCCCCGTGACAACATTATTCGAACGCCCATTCTCGGATTTTCACCCATCACTAACTACATCATAAAAATCATGAGAGAGTCCCTTTAAAGTTATAAACAGGAGGGGCAAGTGCAATGTTCCCAGGGGGGTAGGGGGGGAGTAGGGGCCTCGCTAATCACTAATAATCCTAAACAAACATAAATAAAAAGCAGGACGAGGATTTAAAATGAAGAGTATTTTGGAGAAGTAGCAGATCAGTGATTAGTAAAGTATTAGGTGGAACATTTCTCCCATCCCATTTGGAGCCCCAGACACTTTGCATCAATATTTCAGTGTGGGTTAAATTGGAGCCCATAGAGGCACCTCATTAGGGATAATCCCGTGACCTGGAATCTTCTTCTACTTTATGTTTAATATCAATTCCTAATTCTCATGTTTAATTATTTCCATTTTATTTCCCTGTGCGGTAAATGCCCTCAACTCAACTGGCGGCCCATAATGCTCGCTGCCTCCAAACATTTGACCTCATAGACTCCAATTAGTGTCGTTAGCTGCTGAATGGGAAATCATTAATTCCTACGGCTGATCCGTTCAGCCTGACAATGGCCTGACTTGGGTTTCACTGAGACGAAGGAGACGCTAATTGTTCTGAATAGAAAATGAGAAGATCTCCGAGGAGTCACACAAAGGTTTTAACAGAAAAGTTTAAAATTAAATTGAACTTTTTAGAAAAAAGAAAAACACTCTCAAGTGTTTGCAATTGGTTTTGCTTTAATTGTCAAGTCTTTCAGGGGGACCCTGCCTCCCAGAGGAGATTCCACCATCAGCATAGGAAGGGGTTCTTTACTGTAAGGACAGTCAGGTTATGGGATTCCCTACCAAGAGAGGGGAATGAGTGATTCATTGGTGGGGAGGAAAGGAGATCTCACCATCAGCATAGGAAGGGGTTCTTTACTGTAAGGACAGTCAGGTTATGGGATTCCCTACCAAGAGAGGGGGAATGAGTGATTCATTGGTGGGGAGGAAAGGAGATCTCACCATCAGCATAGGAAGGGGTTCTTTATTGTAAGGGCAGTCAGGTTATGGGATTCCCTACCAAGAGAGGGGGAATGAGTGATTCATTGGTGGGGAGGAAAGGAGATCTCACCATCAGCATAGGAAGGGGTTCTTTACTGTAAGGACAGTCAGGTTATGGGATTCCCTACCAAGAGAGGGGGAATGAGTGATTCATTGGTGGGGAGGAAAGGAGATCTCACCATCAGTATAGGAAGGGGTTCTTTACTGTAAGGACAGTCAGGTTATGGGATTCCCTACCAAGAGAGGAGGAATGAGTGATTCATTGGTGGGGAGGAAAGGAGATTTCACCATCAGCATAGGAAGGGGTTCTTTACTGTAATGACAGTCAGGTTATGGGATTCCCTACCAAGAGAGGGGAATGAGTGATTCATTGGTGGGGAGGAAAGGAGATCTCACCATCAGCATAGGAAGGGGTTCTTTACTGTAAGGACAGTCAGATTATGGGATTCCCTACCAAGAGAGGGGAATGAGTGATTCATTGGTGGGGAGGAAAGGAGATTTCACCATCAGCATAGGAAGGGGTTCTTTACTGTAAGGACAGTCAGGTTATGGGATTCCCTACCAAGAGAGGGGAATGAGTGATTCATTGGTGGGGAGGAAAGGAGATTTCACCATCAACATAGGAAGGGGTTCTTTACTGTAAGGACAGTCAGGTTATGGGATTCCCTACCAAGAGAGGAGGAATGAGTGATTCATTGGTGGGGAGGAAAGGAGATCTCACCATCAGCATAGGAAGGGGTTCTTTACTGTAAGGACAGTCAGGTTATGGGATTCCCTACCAAGAGAGGGGAATGAGTGATTCATTGGTGGGGAGGAAAGGAGATTTCACCATCAACATAGGAAGGGGTTCTTTACTGTAAGGACAGTCAGGTTATGGGATTCCCTACCAAGAGAGGAGGAATGAGTGATTCATTGGTGGGGAGGAAAGGAGATCTCACCATCAGCATAGGAAGGGGTTCTTTACTGTAAGGACAGTCAGGTTATGGGATTCCCTACCAAAAGGTGAGTAAAGTGTGTGATAGGGATGTAGGATAAGGGGTGGGGAGTGGCATCTCTGAGGAGCTCTATGGACTATGTGAGCGCAGTATAAATACAATAGTATCATTATTATTCTGTATGGATTTTTATTTTTACGAGTTCACTGTGTTTTGCAGCTAATTTCCCTATAAATATACGAAGACTGTTTTTTTGCTGTTTGGATCAGGGGCAGACAAATGACAGATTATGAGTAGATAGGAGGTAGATAGGGGGAAGATACAGGGTAGATAGGGGGTAGATAGGGGGTCCCTGCAGGGAATTCCCTGGGAACATTTTTTTTCTTTGCAAGTTATTTGAGAATAATGAAGAATATTTTCGGCATGTAATGAATGTCTTGGACAGAAATGGGGATAATTCAGCAGGAATTGGCTGATCCAAAGACTGAGGAGACAGAGAAGAATCAGAGGCCCAAGTACTGGACGTGTCACATGGGGGAGTGGGGGGAAGCGCAATGAGCCCACCCGGGTGTCTGTGCAGCAGGAATGGAACATTGTGTATCATTAAGTGAAGTCCATGTACAGGGCCCGGGGCCAACAGCAAATGATCTCTGAATATTGGAAATAAAAACAATTCATCTTAACAGGCACCGGGCAGAGAGCGGGGAATCAGCTGCACACACTTTGTTCCTAATGAGACTGAATAACATCCCCAATATGTTACCCAATATTATCCACAATAATATCCCCAATAACATCCACAATAACATCCCCAATAATATCCCCAATAACATACTCAATAACATACCCAATAATATCCCCAACAATACAATAATATCCCCAATAACATCCCTAATAATATCCCCAATAACATCCACAATTATATGCCCAATAACATCCACAAATAGATCCCCAATAACATCCCCAATAATATCCCCAATAATATCCCCAATAACATCCCCAATAACATCCCCAATAATATTCCCAATAAAATCCCCAATAACATCCCCAATAAAATCCCCAATAATATCCCCAATAACATCCCAATAACATCCCCAATATGTTACCCAATATTATCCACAATAATATCCCCAATAACATCCACAATAACATCCCCAATAATATCCCCAATAACATACCCAATAATATCCCCAACAATACAATAATATCCCCAATAACATCCCTAATAATATCCCCAATAACATCCACAATTATATGCCCAATAACATCCACAAATAGATCCCCAATAACATCCCCAATAATATCCCCAATAATATCCCCAATAACATCCCCAATAACATCCCCAATAATATTCCCAATAAAATCCCCAATAACATCCCCAATAAAATCCCCAATAATATCCCCAATAACATCCCAATAACATCCCCAATATGTTACCCAATATTATCCACAATAATATCCCCAATAACATCCACAATAACATCCCCAATAATATCCCCAATAACATACCCAATAATATCCCCAACAATACAATAATATCCCCAATAACATCCCTAATAATATCCCCAATAACATCCACAATTATATGCCCATTAACATCCACAAATAGATCCCCAATAACATCCCCAATAACATCCCCAATAATATCCCCAATAACATCCCCAATAACATCCCCAATAATATTCCCAATAAAATCCCCAATAACATCCCCAATAAAATCCCCAATAATATCCCCAATAACATCCCAATAACATCCCCAATAATATTCCCAAAAATATTCCCAATAACATCCCCAATAATATTCCCAAAAATATCCCCAATAACATCCCCAATAATATCCCCAATTATATTCCAAAAATGTCACCAATCATTTTAATTTGTTATTGATTTGTATTTTTTGTTATTTCCCCTAGCAACCATGCACTGATGTGAATAAGAGACTGGAATATGAATAGGAGAGGCCTGAATAGAGAGAAGAATAATGAAAAGTCACTAGTCAGTTATGTGTTTTTATCTTTTAAAGTTAATTGAACCTTTACGTTTTTATCGCCTCTGAGGGAAAATGAACAGTCGGGATGTAGAACAGGTTCATATTTCAGTAACGTCCGATATTTCTCCTGTGGCCACAGAGTCTGCCACCCCGTCTCTTATCCACATTAATTACAACTGTCTCTCTGCCTCATTATTGCCTCGTTTCTTGTTTAATTATATGCAAATTCTGATTTATTTTCATCCTCAAACTCCCAAGATGTTCATTCAGTTTTGTCTTCAGTTTCCCACCAGTGAATCACAACTTCCCACAACTTTCAGTACATTTCCCACAACTTCCCACAACTTCCATCAACTTCCCACTACATCCAACAACTTCCCGCAACTTCCCGCAACTTCCCACAACTTCCAACAACTTCCCGCAACTTCCCACAACTTCCAACTTCCCACAACTTTCAATACATTTCCCACAACTTCCCACAACTTCCCACAACTTCCAACAACTTCCCACAACTTCCCACAACTTCCAACAACTTCCCACAACTTCCCGCAACTTCCCACAACTTCCAACAACTTCCCACAACTTCCCGCAACTTCCCACAACTTCCAACAACTTCCCGCAACTTCCCGCAACTTCCCACAACTTCCAACTTCCCGCAACTTTCAACAACTTCCCACAACTTCCCACAACTTCCAACAGCTTCCCACAACTTCCAACATCTTGCCACAACTTCCCCACAACTTCCCCACAACTTCCCACAACTTCCATCAACTTCCAACAACTTCCCACAAGTTCCAACAACTTCCTGCAACTTCCCACAACTTCCCGCAACTTCCATCAACTTCCCACAACTTCCAACAACTTCCCACAACTTCCATCAACTTCCCACATCTTCCCGCACCTTCCATCAACTTCCCACAACTTCCAAATTCCCCAACTTCCCCACAACTTCCCACAACTTCCCTCATATAAAATGGCCAATTCTAAGCCACTTTTCAATTTGCCTATTTTTGTGCTTGTTTTTTCTGATTTGCTTTTTTTCTGACTCTTTCCAGCTTTGAAAAGTGGGGGGTCACTGACCCCATCTAAAAACAAATGCTCTGTAAGGCTACAAATATATTGTTATTGCTACTTTTTATTCCTCATCTTTTTATTCAGGTCTATTCATATTCCAGTCACTTCAAATCAGTGCATGGTTGCTAGGGGAATTTTGACCCTAGCAACCAGACAGCTGAATTTGCAAACTGGAGAGCTGCTGAATAAAAAGCTAACCAATTGCAAATTGTCTCAGAATATCCCTCTCTACATCACACTAACAGTTAATTTAAAGGTGAACAACCCCTTTAAAGGAGAATGTCAGGAGGGTGTGACCCCTGTTACTCTCAGGAATGATGGGGTCCCTATTATTGAGAGTTGTTACCTTTTTTTGAGGTGCTTTTCTGAACGTATCCCTATAAATTCCTGTTAATATCACTGGGATCAAGCCGGGACCCTATCAGGGATGTACCCCAGTCAGAGGGGGACCCCAAAAGAGAATACAATCGTTATATTGTGAAGTGGGTTGGGCTTTTGAGGAGGGGGTGATGTGTGGGGAAGGGTAAGGGATAATGGTACAAGTATGTGACATATATTGGGGCCCAATTGTAGTTGGTAGGGCCCAGGTTCCCTTGTCCTATAGGGAGGCCTCTGTTAGTCACATGGGGCTCTATGATGACAGTTTATAACATCAAGGGTGAATTTTAGTGTCTGGCAGTTAATGCTCCTCAGAACTAAACTGTCGCTTTTGGCTTTTGGGTGGGACCAGTAGTAGAACAGCTAGAGGGCCAACGCTGCTGCCCATTCTGACAGTATTGATGAATCTTTTATAAAACTGTACATTTGGGGTCTCCAGCTCTTGCCCTGTACCCCCAGCCCTCGCTCTACATTTCACCTGCCGGACCTTCTGACTTTCTGGCCCATTCTCATGATTTACATTTAGATCACGTTTTACTTTTCTGCTGATTCAAATCCCCAGAGACAGAATTGTGTGAAAAGAAAAGAATCAGCTCATTTCTTGCAGAGGAAACAGAAATCTCGGGGAATCAGTTTATTACAGCACTGCTGACTGGAGAGGCTTGTGACTCATTTATATAGGAGACTATTTTATACTGTAAATGTCTTACAATCAGATTTTGTCATGAGGGCCCTCTTGTTGCCCAAAAGTGAAAAAAAACAACCCCCCCCCCGTCCTCCCCTGAACCTCTCGGGAATAAGGAATAAACTGTCAGTTTCCCTGTGACGTTTAATCCTGATTAATGTTTCCCACTCAGACTCTCAGACTCTGGGACTGAACTTGACATTAGATTGTGTCACTCATCCGATTGCTGCAATTCCATTGGATCCAATTCTTTGTACATTCACATCAGTAACATTGTGTATCGGTCGCAGCTTGGGAATAATAATTATATTACTTGCCCCCCCTTCACTGAATGTGTCACTCGTTTATCTTGCAGCATCAGTCTTCCCTGATCTTCCATTGTCATCTATAACCTTCATAATCATCTCCCATACACTTCCTATAGTATCCTCATGCACAGCCAACGGGGGTTAAAGAACCCCTTCCTATGCTGATGGTGAGATCTCCTTTCCTCCCCACCAATGAATCACTCATTCCTCCTCTCTTGGTAGGGAATCCCATAACCTGACTGTCCTTACAGTAAAGAACCCCTTCCTATGCTGATGGTGAGATCTCTTTCCTCCCCACCAGTGAATCACTCATTCCTCCTCTCTTGGTAGGGAATCCCATAACCTGACTGCCCTTACAGTAAAGAACCCCTTCCTATGCTGATGGTGAGATCTCCTTTCCTCCCCACCAATGAATCACTCATTCCCCCTCTCTTGGTAGGGATTCCCATAACCTGACTGTCCTTACAGTAAAGAACCCCTTCCTATGCTGATGGTGAGATCTCTTTCCTCCCCACCAATGAATCACTCATTCCTCCTCTCTTGGTAGGGAATCCCATAACCTGACTGCCCTTACAGTAAAGAACCCCTTCCTATGCTGATGGTGAGATCTCCTTTCCTCCCCACCAATGAATCACTCATTCCCCCTCTCTTGGTAGGGATTCCCATAACCTGACTGTCCTTACAGTAAAGAACCCCTTCCTATGCTGATGGTGAGATCTCTTTCCTCCCCACCAATGAATCACTCATTCCTCCTCTCTTGGTAGGGAATCCCATAACCTGACTGTCCTTACAGTAAAGAACCCCTTCCTATGCTGATGGTGAGATCTCCTTTCCTCCCCAACAATGAATCACTCATTCCCCCTCTCTTGGTAGAGAATCCCATAACCTGACTGTCCTTACACTAAAGAACCCCTTCCTATGCTGATGGTGAAAACACATTTGCCTTCCTTTAGAGAGATTTGGGTAAGTCTGGGGACAAGTTTATAATTACAGGCTGCTGATATGTTTGTACCATTATATAAATACAGCTTGGGGTAATATGTCAGATTCATGCTGCTGTTCTTGCCCTTTACAGTCACATTACCCCTCGCAGTGCCGGGGGGCAGCACATCAGGATATTAGAGGTTAAAGACCGAACTCCCAAGTGTCACTTTGCTCAGAACTATTTGTATTTAATTAAAGAGCCATAAAATACATTTTGGAACTCGAGCTTTTCCCAGTCTGGCAGGATCTCAAATTCTGTATAAAATGATATTGGGCTCAGAGAGGGATCTTGGCAAGCGGAGGAATTAAACAAACAAATACTTTACACTCACAGTCTTCTATTTGCCACGACCGGCCGACACTGAGGGGCCACAGGGGAACCAGTCTTTATTTATCACTGCCGCTCCCCAAGCCACAATCAGGGGAATATAATACAAGGGCAGTTAATCTGAGGCCACAATGAGGTTCTGTAGGAGCCAAGGATGAGGGATATCAGTGGAGAAGTGAAGTTGTACAATAGAGATACAGATGTGGCTCCCACAGAATCTCAGGGGCCCCCGTATAAAGCAGTGGGACTGGGGAGAGTCACCCCCATAGAACTAATCACATAGGGATAACAATGAGAAAAGTCACCAACATGAAAAAGGACATCTTTGTAAATTTGGAGTTAAATGTAGGGAAAAGGATGCACAAAGTGAATAAAACCAAGAAAAAGTTGCATTATATAGTGAAAAAAATTACCCCCCTCTTGGCCCAGGTGACTTCTAATAGCCTCATATTTTGCAACCGCGGGTGCTTTATTTATTATAATACAATGACATCACCAAGCTCCGATTATAACCGATGACATCACTAAACGCCATTTATAAGGATATCATTTACAGGATATCCATGGTTATTAATTTATTATATGGGACATATTTATCACAGGCCAGAGGTAACCCCTAAAACTGCAACACAAGTAAACAGAGAGGTGGTCTGTCCTTTTACCCTTGAGTAAATACGTCCCCGAATATTAAGAGGAAACAGGAAACACATCGTTTAGTGACATTTATTGCTACTTTGTGTCTATTTTAAACAATGGAGACAAGAGGAGGTTTAATACACCTGCCTCCTCCGCATGCCCACGGCCTGTTCTAATTGGCTAAACGGCCAGTCAAAACTATTTCCCATTTATAGGGGTGTCTTTGGATCTTATAAAATCCCCCCTGTGTTGCAGACTTCTGTACATTTACATGAGATTAAAGATATAAAGATATTTTCCCAATGCAAAATGCCAAGGTAACTTTCTTCATATTGTTTTTTTATTTGCTGGTTTGAACTGTGTTGTGTATTTGTATTTATTTATTATTTATGATAATTGGTATCACTGAGACCTGGTGGGATGAAACATGTGACTGGACTGTGAATTTAAATGGTTACACCCTTTTTAGGAGGGATAGAGGGATTAAAAAGGGTGGAGGAGTGTGTTTGTATGTAAAGCCTGAATTAAAGCCATGCGCTAAAGAAATAAAAATAGCTGCCACTGGTGAGGGTGTAGAATCCCTCTGGGTAGAGATTTCGACTGGGCAAAAGGTAACAAAAAGAATTATCATTGGTGTATGTTATAAACCACCTCGTATAAGTGTCGAGTATAAAGCCCAGTTACTCTTGCAGATACAAGCGGCTTCACAGCTGGGTCAAGTTGTTGCTATGGGTGACTTCAATTATCCAGACATTGACTGGGGTAATGGGGTTGCTAAGACAGAAAAAGCTCGTAGGTTTGTAAATATGCTGAATGACAACTTTTTATTCCAGCTCCTTCAAGAACCTACTAGGAATAACTCTCTTTTGGACCTTGTAATAACTAACAATACTGAACTCATCTCTAACATTTGTGTGGGTGAGGGGCATTTAGGGAATAGTGATCATAACATGGTCTCCTTTGAGATTCTGTTGCAGAAGCAATTCTATAAGGGACCAACTAAAACACTACATTTCAGACGTGCAAACTTTGACAGTATAAGGGCATCTCTGCAACATATTAAGTGGGAAATGCTTTTCTCAGGGTTAAACACAGAACAAAAATGGGAAGTCTTTATAATAAAATCTACTTGTCAGTATATTCCACTTGTAAGCAAGGAACGTCGTTGCAAAGCAAAACCTTTTTGGTTCAATAGAAGCGTTGGTGTTGAGGTGGGTAAGAAAAGACTTGCTTTTAAAACTTTCAAGTTATCTGGTACAGCCGAATCATTTATAAGGTACAAGGAGGCCAATAAATCATGCAAAGAAGCTATAAGGCAAGCTAAAATTGCTATAGAAAAGGATATTGCAGCAAGCAGTAAAAAAAATCCAAAATTATTTTTTAAATATGTTAATAGTAAAAAAATGAAGCAGGAAGGGGTGGGACCCTTACTATCAGAGGGGGGTCAGCTGGTTGATGAAAACAAATTAAAAGCGCAGATTCTGAATTCATATTTTTCATCTGTCTACACAAATGAAGAACCAGTAAGTGAAGGTTTCCTTCTTAACACTCCCAATTCTAGTAATACAACTAATGATGCATGGTTCACACATGATGAAATTCAAAAGAGACTAGAACATGTTAAGATTAACAAAGGTCCAGGGCCAGATGGTATTCATCCCAGGGTAATTAGCGAGCTTAGCTCTGTGATTGCCAAACCTCTTTACTTAATTTTTCAGGATTCATTGAGATCTGGCATAGTGCCGAGAGACTGGCGAATTGCTAATGTGGTGCCTCTATTCAAAAAAGGATCCCGTTCTCAGCCTCAAAACTATAGGCCAGTTAGTCTGACGTCAGTGGTAGGAAAGCTTTTCGAAGGGTTAATAAAGGATAAGATACTGGACTTCATAGCAAATCATAATACTATGAGTTTGTGCCAGCATGGTTTTATGTGTAATAGATCTTGCCAGACTAACTTAATTTCTTTTTATGAGAATGTAAGTAGAGACCTCGATTCTGGGATGGCAGTGGATGTGATTTACTTAGACTTTGCTAAAGCATTTGATACAGTGCCACACAGAAGGTTACTGGTTAAATTAAGGAATGTTGGCCCGGAACATAGTATTTGTACCTGGATAGAGAACTGGCTAAAAGATAGACTACAAAGAGTGGTGGTAAATGGAACATTTTCTAATTGGACCAGTGTTGTTAGTGGAGTACCGCAGGGCTCTGTACTAGGTCCCTTGCTTTTCAACTTGTTTATTAATGACCTGGAGGTGGCCATTGAAAGTACTGTTTCTATTTGTGCGGATGAGACTAAATTGTGCAGAACTATAGGTTCCATGCAGGATGCTGACACTTTGCACAGTGATTTGTCTAAACTGGAAAACTGGGCAGCAAACTGGAAAATGAGCTTCAATGTTGATAAATGCAGGTTATGCACTTTGGCAAAAATAATATAAATGCAAGTTCTACACTAAATGGCAGTGTGTTGGGAGTTTCCTTAAATGAAAAGGATCTTGGGGTCTTTGTAGATAACAAGTTGTCTAATTCTGGGCAGTGTCATTCTGTGGTTACTAAAGCAAATAAAGTTCTGTCTTGCATAAAAAAGGGCATTAACTCAAGGGATGAAAACATAATTATGTCTCTTTATAGGTCCCTGGTGAGGCCTCATCTGGAGTATGGGGGCAGTTTTGGACTCCAGTCCTTAAGAGGGATATAAATGAGCTGGAGAGAGTGCAGAGACTAAGTGCAACTAAATTGGTTAGAGGGAGGGAAGACTTAAATTATGAGGGGAGACTGACAAGGTTGGGGTTGTTTTCTCTGGAAAAAAGGCGCTTGTGAGGGGACATGATTAGACTTTACAAGTACATTAGAGGACATTATAGACAAATGGCAGGGGACCTTTTTACCCATAAAGTGGATCACCGTACCAGAGGCCACCCGTTTAGACTAGAAGAAAAGAACTTTCATTTGAAGCAACGTAGGGGGTTCTTCACAGTCAGGACAGTGAGGTTGTGGAATGCACTGCCGGGTGATGTTGTGATGCTGATTCAGTTAATGCCTTTAAGAATGGCTTGGATGATTTTTTGGACAGACATAATATCAAAGGCTATTGTGATACTAAGCTCTATAGTTAGTATGGGTATATAGAATTTAATTAAAAGTAGAGGGGTGTATGTATGGATGCTGGGTTTTCATTTGGAGGGGTTGAACTTGATGGACTTTGTCTTTTTTCAACCCAATTTAACTATGTAACTATGTAACTATGTAACTATTCTGTATTTGTTCTGCTTTGTGCTCTCTCCAGCTCTAGAATGGCCATTGCTTTCTGCTGTTCAAACTTCCAACCCTTTTTTAAAGGGATACTGTCATGGGAAAAGTTAATTGTGCTGCTCCAGCAGAATTCTGCACTGAAATCCATTTCTCAAAAGAGCAAACAGATTTTTTTATATTCAATTTTGAAATCCGACATGGGGTTAGACATATTGTCAGTTTCCCAGCTGCCCCCAGTCATGTGACTTGTGCTCTGATAAACTTCAGTCACTCTTTACTGCTGTACTGCAAGTTGGAGTGATATCACCCTCCCCCAGCAGCCTAACAACAGAACAATGGGAAGGTAACCAGATAACAGCTCCCTAACACAAGATAACAACTGCCTGGTAGATCTAAGAACAAGTAAATAAGTAAAATCCAGGTCCCACTGAGACACATTCAGTTACATTGAGAAGGAAAAACAGCAGCCTGTCAGAAAGCATTTCTCTCCTAAAGTGCAGGCACAAGTCACATGACCAGGGGCAGCTGGGAAATTGACAATATGTCTAGCCCCATGTCAGATTTCAAAATTGAATATAAAAAAATCTGTTTGCTCTTTTGAGAAATGGATTTCAGTGCAGAATTCTGCTGGAGCAGCACTATTAACTGATGTGTTTTTGAAAAAACATGTTTCCCTTTAAGCTGGAACCATAGAAAGGATTTGAGAAGGTCCCATTTTCTTAAGGATATTGATTCTCCATTAAGGACTTTCATTGCTGTAATACTGTCGGTGTTACACTCCCAGATCCTTCTCTAATGTGACCCATTTAGTGTCAGTAAGTGTTTGTACATGAAATTCTAACTGGCACTTTCCTGCTAGGGATGTAGCGAACGTCGGAAAAAAAGTTCGCGAACATATTCGCGAACTTGCGCAAAAATGCGAGCGGTTCGCGAACGGTTCGCGAACCCCATAGACTTCAATGGGAAGGCGAACTTTAACATCTAAAAAAGACATTTCTGGCCAGAAAAATGATTTTAAAGTTGTTTAAAGGGTGCAACGACCTGGACAGTGGCATGCCAGAGGGGGATCAAGGGCAAAAATGTATCTGAAAAATCTGCCTGTGTGTGCTTGGAAGAGATAGTGTAGGGGGAGAGCTGTTAGTGATTTCAGGGACAGATGATAGTAAGTTTGCTGGCTAGTAATCTGCTTGATACTGCTCTGTATTGGAACAAAAAAATAAATAAAAGCAGTCCTTACAAGGACTACTGTTATTGCAGCAGTCAGCAGATGAGATCAGAAGCAGGACAGCTGCCCACTGCAGCTACATACAGAGCACTGCAGTAGAAGGTAGATTACTAACCAGCAAAGCTACCTAAGCTTAAATGTCCCTCAAACCCCTGCAGACTTCTGTCCCTCCAATAACAGAGCAGTATCAAAACGATTACTAGCCAGCAAACTTTCAACTGTCCCTGAAATCACTAACAGGCAGCAGCTCTCTCCCTACACTATCTCTTCAGCACACACAGGCAGAGTGAAAAAACGCTGCAGGGCTTCGGTTTTTATAGGGAAGGGGAGTGGTCCAGGGGAGAGCTTCCTGATTGGCTGCCATGTACCTGCTGGTCTGGGGTGAGAGGGCAAAAAAAAGCGCCAACAATGGCGAACCCAAAATGGCGAACGTCGCGTGACGTTCGCGAACTTCCGGCGAGCGCGAACACCCGATGTTCGCGCGAACAAGTTCGCCGGCGAACAGTTCGCGCCATCTCTATTTCCTGCACATCCAGTCATTCCGCTTGGGACCATCACTCATCTTCTTCATCTCAACCCAAACGCTTTGGAGTCATTGATTGTCAGCTCAACCTCACGTTAGAACTGGTTACAATTAGTGACCCCACCTTTGGCCCCTGGCTATGTTCTTGTATAAATAAGATTATGTGCAAGGTAATGCCTACATCAGCTGTTTGTATGATCTGAGACCCCCACATACATCAATAGGATTAGTTTAGCCCAATCTGCTGGCGGTCACAGGATTGACCCTGCGTTTTATAGAAAATCCTCTCACCTAGAGATTTCTTAGTTATTGGGATTTCCAACATGACAAGGATAAATCCCTATCTCCCAAGGCACGGAACAGCCACTGCGTATCAGCTCTGCAATTGGAACTTGAATACAACCGACCCCCAACAAGCACAATGTGACATCTGATTCTCTACGACCCCTGAAATGTGCTCCTGTCTCATATCAGTCTGGGACAATTATGCACAAAAGTAGGAGATTTTGCTAAGATCTGCCGCAGTTCTGCTAAAGATGTTCATGAAGTCACTACTACAAATGTCACAGTATATACGGACTGATTCATTAAGGGTCAAATATCGAGGGTTAATTAACCCTCAATATTCGAATAGGAATTGAAATCCTTCGACTTCGAATATTGAAGTCGAAGGATTTAGCGCAAATGCTGCGATCATACGATCGAAGGATTATTCCTTAGAATCGAACGATTCGAAGGAATATCCTTCGATCAAAAAAAGTTAGGAAAGCCTATGGGGACCTTCCCCATAGGCTAACATTGACTTCGGTAGCTTTTAGCTGCCGAACTAGGGGGGTCGAAGTTTTTTTAAAAAGACAGTACTTCGACTATCGAATGGTCGAATAGTCAAACGATTTTTAGTTCGAATCCTTCGATTCAAAGTCGTAGTCGAAGGTCGAAGTAGCCCATTCGATGGTCGAAGTAGCCCAAAAAATACTTTGAATCCTTCACTCGAATTTAGTGAATCGGCCCCTAAGTGTGGATAAAGCTGGTAGATTTATTCCAGACAAGTTTATATGTCAGTGTCAGTTCTGCTTCTGCTGACAAGGGACACTCCATTAACCTGATGTGATCCAGGTTCAGCTCTTTCTATACAACCAAAGGAGATTTTATGGAAAAACTTTGCAAAAGATCCAATCCCTGTGCTTGGTTACTTGCCAGCGATTGTACAATTTGAATCAAATGCTGCAAAATGTGACTTTTACATTGTGAATAAGGGAACTGCTATACTTGGAAGGGATTGTGCAAAGAACTTTATACACAAGAGATCAGATATAAAACCAGTACAATTCCCTGATTCAGACTGGGAAAAACTAGCTATTGATATTGTCGGCCCTTTTACAGATGCTCCTATAGACTGTAGATTTGCTATAACCTTGATAGACTATTACAGTAAATGGCCGGAAATTGCATTTGTTTCTCATATAACATCAGCTACAGTAATAACATTTTTGTCTACAGTCTTCAGCAGAGTTACATGTTGCAGACATCAAACTTCCACAAAATACTGTGCCTACAAAATCATCTACTGCTGACATTGTCAAACATCAACAACCAAATGTAAGTCTTATACTGACAGAAAACACAGTGCAAGAGAAGTGCACTTTCAGCCTGGATCTTTAGTCAGAATTAAGAAACCAGGAATACTGAAACAAGGACAATCTAACTTTACTACACCACTTGAAGTGAGATGCCAATGAGGACCATACACATATGAACTGTCTGATGGACGCATATGGAATGCAAGTCATCTTGCTCCTGTTTTATAAGCCTTTGGAGAAGCTCAATTTGATGAAGGACATTTTCCTACTCCTGATGTCGACTGCAATAGGCCTGAAGAAATTGAACATATAAGGCGTACTGAGAGAATTAGAAAACTACCTGCATGGACACAGGACTATGTGATGTGAATAATGCATAATATTGCTTTTAGATGCATACTGTTTCATTGTTGTTGTTACATTTGCCCAAATGCTTTCCTACTATAGGGGGAATATGTGGTGTTTATACAAAGGGCTTGTAGGTGTCACTGTGCACAAGAGTTATATTGTGTATACATAGTACTTTCTATACAGCTTAAAGTGTGAGAGTTGAAGTTATGGTTGATGTGTTGATGTTGATGTGTAATGGCTGCATGAACCTGCTAATAAAGCACTGTTATACGCTACTCTTCTTCGGCTACCAAAACATAACAGTTACACTGGAGAAGAGACAGTTAAGGGGGATATGATCACTATATATAAATATATAAGGGGGCAGTAATGAAATAGAGTGAATAGAGAAATGAAGTACAGAGAACAGCAACTAAGCTGATAAAGTGAATGGAAGGGATCAGTTATGGGGAAAGGCAAGTTGGGATTGGAGAAGAGACAGTTAAGGGGGATATGATCACTCTATATAAATATATAAGGGGGATATGATCACTATATATAAATATATAAGGGGATATGATCACTATATATAAATATATAAGGGGATATGATCACTATATATAAATATATAAGGGGATATGATCACTATATATAAATATATAAGGGGGATATGATCACTATATATAAATATATAAGGGATATGATCACTATATATAAATATATAAGGGGGATATGATCACTATATATAAATATATAAGGGGATATGATCACTATATATAAATATATAAGGGGATATGATCACTATATATAAATATATAAGGGGGATATGATCACTATATATAAATATATAAGGGGGATATGATCACTATATATAAATATATAAGGGGATATGATCACTATATATAAATATATAAGGGGATATGATCACTATATATAAATATATAAGGGGGATATGATCACTATATATAAATATATAAGGGATATGATCACTATATATAAATATATAAGGGGATATGATCACTATATATAAATATATAAGGGGGATATGATCACTATATATAAATATATAAGGGGGATATGATCACTATATATAAATATATAAGGGGATATGATCACTATATATAAATATATAAGGGGATATGATCACTATATATAAATATATAAGGGGGATATGATCACTATATATAAATATATAAGGGATATGATCACTATATATAAATATATAAGGGGATATGATCACTATATATAAATATATAAGGGATATGATCACTATATCTAAATATATAAGGGGGATATTATCACTATATATAAATATATAAGGGGATATGATCACTATATATAAATATATAAAGGGTATATGATCACTATATATATAAATATATAAGGGGATATTATCACTGTATATAAATATATAAGGGGATATGATCACTATATATAAATATATAAGGGGTATATGATCACTATATATAAATATATAAGGGGATATGATCACTATATATAAATATATAAGGGGGATATGATCACTATATATAAATATATAAGGGGGATATGATCACTATATATAAATATATAAGGGGATATGATCACTATATATAAATATATAAGGGGGATATGATCACTATATATAAATATATAAGGGGATATGATCACTATATATAAATATATAAGGGGATATGATCACTATATATAAATATATAAGGGGATATGATCACTATATATAAATACTGTATATAAGGGGATATGATCACTATATATAAATTTATAAGGGGACCATATAATGAATACTCTGATGGTTTATTCACCTGTAGCTGGTCACAGCAGATATGAGGGAGCCAATCAGATTAGAGGAAAGGAGGTTCCATGTTAAGGAGGGAAAGGAGTGTTACAGGGAGAACTGGGAAGTTGTGGAATTCTGTATGACAGATACATTAGACAGGTACAAGGAAGGGTCGGGTGCCTTTTTAGCAAACATAAGGGCCACAATGTTGGTCTCTATTGAAGGGAGGATTGTTTGTTATTTCTCTATTGAGAAGAGAAGAATATGATGAGTGGATAGAAGTGTATAAATATATATATATATGTAAATGTAAGTGAGTATATATAAGTGTGTGTGTGTTTGAGTGAATGCCCTTCAGTTAAAAAGCAGTTTATTGTTCCTGAAATCAAACAGCCTCTGCTCATGGGCCCCAATGTGATTTGTATATAAAAGAGAATTTTCCATAATCATTGGTTATTCATTTCTCTCAGTGGGGGCGCCTCTTGCCTCCGGCTGGTTATTTAACTGTGCCCCCCAGAGATGAAGGGAAAACTTATTTGATATTTGCAGAATTTTACATAATGTGAGTTGTTTGATTTTGCCCTTTCCTCCAAATAAACCTCTTGTGTGTGGCAGTGACCCCCTCGCCTGCGCCGAGTTCTCTGAGCCGGAACATTGGGTCAAACAGATGAAGTTTCCGGCAGTGTTTGTACCGATACAGAATTCCCACATCTCCCAAAGGCTAAACTTATAGAGGGAGAATCATGTAAATGGCAGAGATGGACCTGGAGGTGAAGTTCCCCTTTAATGTCAAGTTCTGAGACTGATGGGACAGGTGGTACCAGTTTTCCTTGGGTTTGGCACGTACCCCCAGCCTGCATGATATTGGATAAATACAGAGGCTCTGCACCAATCACTGGTAGTACAGCACAGCAGGAAGTAACACCAAGGAAATCTAATTGTAAGCTCTTCAACTACAATTCCCTGCAGCCTGAGGAAAAAAAGAGAATTCTAAGAGATGCAATTCATGTGTATCAATACAAACAGGGATCCAACACAAGTGACCTGTTTCATCCCTTATAAAGAGGGGATTTAACCACCAGCAAAGGAAGAGGTTTTTTATCATAAGCCCAATATGAAATTCTATCACATTGTTTTGCCTTTGTATTGGGTTTATTGTAACAAGGAGGCTTGATTAACCCTTTCTGGATGAGCAGCAAGTACTTATGTATTGGTGAGCTCCCCTGTATGTTACAAAGGCTGCAATAAGGGGAAATTATGGAAATCTTATTTATGTCATTGGTACAAGGTAGTGACATCACTGAGTCTGTTCTGTATATATCACTATGATACTTTGTTACTTTGTATATTAATTATGTTTCAATTAATAAATTGATTCTTAGTTTTGGGGAACAACAGGGGACCGAGGAACAGCCCCCCCCCCAGATACCCAGTCCTCCCACTGCCCAATCAGAACACGGCAGCGTCTTTCTGTCCCCCCAGCCCCACTGTTTGTATTGAACTCTAGGAAACAGATGAAAGAATTGTGGGAGGCAGAGCTTGTTCTGATGAAGCGCGGAGCTCACGCTTAGATGTACAAATGAAAGCGTCTCATTGCTGGCGTCACGCTGAGCCCCAACAACCAGTGGGAAACATAAGGAAAAGGAGAAACAATGCACCACGGAGCCTTCAGATCTATCAGAGTTCAATAATATATATATATACACACTGTGATACTGACATATGTGAGAACATGCACACGGCTTGAAAGACATTCACACTCATATGTCTATATTATTATTATTAACATGTATTTATATAGCGCCAACATATTGCGCAGCACTGTACACATTATACAGTATTGTGAGAGCAGACAGTAACCCTTCCAACACTTTCCTCTTGTCTCTATATATTAGGTACCTATCTAGTGTTACCAATCCCTATTTCTGTAGGGAAATGAGAGAGAGCAGACAGTAACCCTTCCAACACTTTCCTCTTGTCTCTATATATTAGGTACCTATCTAGTGTTACCAATCCCTATTTCTGTAGGGAAATGACAGCAGAGCAGACAGTAACCCTTCCAACACTTTCCTCTTGTCTCTATATATTAGGTACCTATCTAGTGCTACCAATCCCTATTTCTGTAGGGAAATGAGAGAGAGCAGACAGTAACCCTTCCAACACTTTCCTCTTGTCTCTATATATTAGGTACCTATCTAGTGTTACCAATCCCTATTTCTGTAGGGAAATGAGAGAGCAGACAGTAACCCTTCCAACACTTTCCTCTTGTCTCTATTAGGTACCTATCTAGTGCTACCAATCCCTATTTCTGTAGGGAAATGAGAGCAGACAGTAACCCTTCCAACACTTTCCTCTTGTCTCTATATATTAGGTACCTATCTAGTGTTACCAATCCCTATTTCTGTAGGGAAATGAGAGAGAGCAGACAGTAACCCTTCCAACACTTTCCTCTTGTCTCTATATATTAGGTACCTATCTAGTGTTACCAATCCCTATTTCTGTAGGGAAATGAGAGCAGACAGTAACCCTTCCAACACTTTCCTCTTGTCTCTATATATTAGGTACCTATCTAGTGCTACCAATCCCTATTTCTGTAGGGAAATGAGAGCAGACAGTAACCCTTCCAACACTTTCCTCTTGTCTCTATATATTAGGTACCTATCTAGTGTTACCAATCCCTATTTCTGTAGGGAAATGAGAGAGAGCAGACAGTAACCCTTCCAACACTCTCCTCTTGTCTCTATATATTAGGTACCTATCTAGTGTTACCAATCCCTATTTCTGTAGGGAAATGAGAGAGAGCAGACAGTAACCCTTCCAACACTTTCCTCTTGTCTCTATATATTAGGTACCTATCTAGTGTTACCAATCCCTATTTCTGTAGGGAAATGAGAGAGAGCAGACAGTAACCCTTCCAACACTTTCCTCTTGTCTCTATATATTAGGTACCTATCTAGTGCTACCAATCCCTATTTCTGTAGGGAAATGAGAGAGAGCAGACAGTAACCCTTCCAACACTTTCCTCTTGTCTCTATATATTAGGTACCTATCTAGTGTTACCAATCCCTATTTCTGTAGGGAATGAGAGAGAGCAGACAGTAACCCTTCCAACACTTTCCTCTTGTCTCTATATATTAGGTACCTATCTAGTGCTACCAATCCCTATTTCTGTAGGGAAATGAGAGAGAGCAGACAGTAACCCTTCCAACACTTTCCTCTTGTCTCTATATATTAGGTACCTATCTAGTGCTACCAATCCCTATTTCTGTAGGGAAATGAGAGAGAGCAGACAGTAACCCTTCCAACACTTTCCTCTTGTCTCTATATATTAGGTACCTATCTAGTGTTACCAATCCCTATTTCTGTAGGGAAATGAGAGAGAACAGACAGTAACCCTTCCAACACTTTCCTCTTGTCTCTATATATTAGGTACCTATCTAGTGTTACCAATCCCTATTTCTGTAGGGAAATGAGAGAGAACAGACAGTAACCCTTCCAACACTTTCCTCTTGTCTCTATATATTAGGTACCTATCTAGTGTTACCAATCCCTATTTCTGTAGGGAAATGAGAGAGAGCAGACAGTAACCCTTCCAACACTTTCCTCTTGTCTCTATATATTAGGTACCTATCTAGTGCTACCAATCCCTATTTCTGTAGGGAAATGAGAGAGAGCAGACAGTAACCCTTCCAACACTTTCCTCTTGTCTCTATATATTAGGTACCTATCTAGTGTTACCCATCCCTATTTCTGTAGGGAAATGAGAGAGAGCAGACAGTAACCCTTCCAACACTTTCCTCTTGTCTCTATATATTGGGTCACATTGAAATTAAAGTGTGTGCAGACAAAGGAGATAAAGGTGATACGGGTGTTGAGTATAAAAATAGGTGAGTCGCACACAACATGGTAAGTAATATCCGGGCGGATTAAGAAGTTATGACATTGGAATGTTTTCGGTTATTCTGTGCCGTATCCATGACGCCTGTGGGGTGACCTGTGTTACATATAATTGCAGACATTTAGATAAGGCAGGTGCATCCAAAGTCTGCCCGGCAACTATTTTATCACTTTATTTGCTGGACTGGGCTGTGGGGAGGGAGGAAGGTGTTAACTCCTTACCTGCTGTACCTGCAAGAGTGGAATATAATTAATTTCCAGTTTATTTTTTGATGTCAACAAAAAAAATTAATGGGGCAAAGGGCAAAACCTCCCATGCTGCAGCCTAGAGTATATCTCTTTATGGGTCATTTATTATGTGCAGAGCAGGGTGCAAAGAGCCAAAAATGGGTGCAATTAAGGCCAATATTCTGGGGTGGGGGGCAGTAGAGGGGTATATATATTACTTGTATAAAGTTAGGCTTTCTCCACCTGCTGCCCCTCAACTGCCACTGGAATCCGACAGGTTCTACAGAACTTCCAAGGTCCCTTCCAAATTGTTTCATGACATCAGAACAGGGTCGGACTGTGCCATTAGGACACTGGTAAAAAACTTGGGGGCCCCCTCGACGCAGACCTGATCCCCACCAGCCTCCACTATCCCTCCTCTACTGCCCTAATTCCCCCAAAAAGTAGGTATAAGATATGTGTGCAGAGGGGGAAGGGGCTGCAGTTGGTAAGGGCTTCTGGGGCCCCAAACGGGGTGTGGCCCCTGGGGAAGCAGCCCCTGAGGGCCTCGCATACCCTGATCCAAGCTTGAATCAAGGACAGGGATTAGGCACTGTAGGTGCTTCATTTCTGAAACAGAAACCAATGGAGTCAGTAGTGTTATCTCCCCTCCCTGTTATTCTGCAAGTCCTTCCCACCCAATCCCCAAATTCAGTTATATCCATTTAAAGACAGAGGCACCCACTGGGGACCCAACATGATCAACAGATTCAAAATACATGTGCAGAAGAGATGTGTTGGGGTGACTTCTAGTTACCCCAATATTCATGTCAAAACCAATTTTAGGCAGTTTATGTCCCACTAACCAATCACAAGCCTTATTTCTAATACGAGGAGCAGCAGAACCCCCTCCCCCGAGGCACAAGTGCCAGGTTTACAATGAATATTATATAATGTATTTATTTATATCGTATTTATTGCCTGAGGCTTCATTTTCCAAGAGAGCCGAGTTTAATGAGGGCCCCGTGGGAGCCAATTCTGAGCACCCTCACCCTGACCTTGAGCTTAAAGGGAAAGTAAATTTGCTCTTTC
The DNA here is from genome assembly GCA_038501925.1 of Xenopus petersii. Classification (NCBI taxonomy): domain Eukaryota; kingdom Metazoa; phylum Chordata; class Amphibia; order Anura; family Pipidae; genus Xenopus; species Xenopus petersii. The sequence goes on along the minus strand of CM076684.1, from coordinate 141,524,555 downwards.
CGGCGAGTGTGGGAAAAGACAGCAGCGACTGATGTTTTATTTATAGGGATCACTGGCATGATGATAATACAGAGATTATTATCTTATTTTAGTGGATTAGAGGAAGGAGAAGCCCAACGCTGGGGCGCCGGCCCCATATACACAGTCAGATCAGCCCCTTTATATGCAGAGCACAGAGGCAAAAGCATTGGCCATGGGCAGCACGTTCATGGGCCACAGAAACCTGGGGAAGAATAAATGGAAAAGAGAATTTTCATCATTTTGCTGTTATTGCTTCTATGGGGATTTACAGCAGATTGTTTGTACCTGATTGTTTGTACCTGGGCCTGGCATCCCATAATATCCCCCTTTCCGCTTCACCTTTGTGTCATTTAAGTGTTTTCTGTTACACATTTTCAGAAAATATTCAGACAGGCAGTGTGTAACGAGAATCTCCACCTGTGTCTCAGGCTTACGGATAAGGAGCAGCTCATTAATCAAGGGTTTAACTGGAAAGGTCTTTGGCTCCTCCCCCATATGCTCTGCTGGACCAATGAGGTGCAGTGTAAATTAAATGTGCCCTTCAATTGCAGGAGAAAAAGAGACTTTTTTGGGGGGCTTGTGTTGTACATATAGTGACTAATGTACCCCCTATTGTAAAATATAAGGATATAATAAGTCAGTAAGGAGTTCTAGGCTCAGTTAGTAGCTTTGTTTCCCCTTTATTTATGTTTCCAGCCACCAAAACCCAAAACCCATGTCCCCCAAAGCCTTCAGCCTCACTCCTCTCCCTCACACAATCTGCATATTAGGAAACGTTTTGTTACACTTTAAATGCTATTGCATAGTAATTACGTAATTAAGGCTAATTATTCTACTATACACATTAGTTCTAAAGGAGTGTGTTTGCCAAACATCACTACAGACTAATGGATTTAATAGCATCGCCCCGGCAACGGGGAGAAGAGCCAGAAATATCAATTAATTTGTGATGCAATTCGTTAATTATCCCGTTACACCTGGGAGCCGCGGCCCTTCCAGTCGTTTGAGGATGAAATTGATGTGGAACTTGATGAGCAGTTGTCCTTTTAATTACAACCCAAATTAATGATGGAACTGTGTCAGGTTCATTGGCCTGTGGATTAAAGGGGAACTAATCCCTGTTATAGGACATTTAGAAAAGGAATCATTTCAGTGGAGGGCCCAAGGCACAAGGGGGCTGCAGTCTGAATATCCCACCGATATGTTCCCAAACTGAAGCCAAATAAAATGTCTGCAGAATTTAGTCTCGTCTGCAAATCAGAGATGAATAATTATTGCATTTCACTGACTGAATCGTCTTCCATAGCAATAAACTGGCAGGTGACTGGAGACTCAGAATTAGTTATTTCTGGCAGAATTATAATGTACATGGCAGGGAAGGGATTGCAAAGTGGGTTCTGCTACATTGGTTCATGAGTCAGAACCAGCAGAACATATAAGCAGCCAGATACGACACTGACAGACAATAGCAATGAATGGATATTGGGAAGTTGCTTAGAGTTACATTATTTCAGGTGTCAGAACCAACAGTGCAGAAAGGGAACGCCAGATACAATATACAGAACTATGGGGTTTAAGGAAAATAGTATTTGGAGAGTGACAATAAGAACAAAAGACAATATATTCCAGGGGCGGAGAGGGGGGCGCAGGGCAGAGGGATCTGTAGGGGAGAGAAGTGGAAGGAAAGGCAACTTGAGAGCAGTGCAGGCGGCAGCAGGAGTCTCGGAGGAGGAAGGGACCATTCAGGGCTGGTACCAAGTTCCTTGAAGAGTCTTAAAAGCGACTAAAGTTGGAGACAGAACTAAAGGTCACCGGGCCCAACAGTAAAATACTTTCTAAAACTTGGCCCAGCAGAACTTGTTGGACTGCAACTCCCAGCTTGCTTCACCCTGTGATGATATGTTGCATAGTGCTGGGAGTTGTAAGGAAGGACGATCACAAGTGCACAGATATGTTCTATAAAATATACCAGAGGTCTCCAGCTGTTGTTGACATGCAACTCCCAGCATCCTTCGGAGAATGCCGAGAGTTGTGCAACACAAAATCCACCTTCCACACAGCTCTGACCCAGGTATTGACATGGCAACTGCTATGCGGTTGCTAGGATAACTTGCCCTAGCAACCAGACACCAGCTTAAGCTTCTGAAAGAAAAGGAGGGTATGAACAGAAAGACAACATACAACAAAAATGTAATAACACTAAAAATCCGTTTCCTGGTTGCCGGGGTCGCAGTCGTTAGCAACGTGTGAGTAGTTTAAGTCTATTAAGTTCAGAGCAGCTTCACAGATGAGATAAAGTCGGAATAGGATGCGACTTCGCTTTAGCACCTCCCGCCCCTCACAGATTCCGCTCATTACAGAACATCCGCACCACGTGGGAAGGGGTTAATCTCCTTCACATTTACAATGTATTTTCTGCCGCTTCTTGTAGACGGCACTGTAATTCCACCCCACCTCATGGGCAATTGGCACCGCTCCCCTTGTCTGCCCTTTAAATGAGACCAAAGGCAAAGACACAGCAGCTCAGTCTTACTTTATGGCAGGGAGTTTAGCTATTCTGTGTATTTGAGACTGTAAAATGTCTCTGCTATTGAAAGGGGGGGGGTGTCTGCCCTTCCTCCTCTCTGGTTCTGACTCCTGAAACAATGTAGCTGAAGTCAATTCTCCAGATCTGTTCATGTGCTATATTGTTTCAGGAGTCAGAACCATTAGTGCACAGCTAATCAACATCAGGTTTAAGGGAAGGGATAATGAAATATTAAATTGGTGCGGGGGGAATATTTAGCGACACCTTCCTGGTGGCAGATGAGAGTTTAATGAGAACATTTAATCTGTTTCCTGCAGGTTTGTTTGGTACAAAGTGATAAATAAGCAAAGCTCCTGGACAAACACAACATTCAGGGCTGTTAATCCGCAGAGAAAATCCAGGCAAATCCATCGTTATCCACAGGTGATCCCCCAAACACATTCAGTTTAATTCAGGTTCTGAGATCAATAGAAATAAAGAAACTCGGAGACAGAGACTTGTGTTTTGTAACTGCTCCCGGCAGAAGCTAAAGGGGAAGTTCAGCTTTACTGTGTGAAACACATTCATCAAACATCCACTGGCATTTGAGAGAATCATTATAATTACAGCAGTTGCTTCCCTTTTGTTTGTGCCTGAGATTATTTATATTATACTGACAATTTAGTGACTTTGGGTCCCTAATCTGAGAGAGAAGAAATTATTTTGGGTGTCAAAAGGAATTTACTGTGTATTGATCTTTACACGCGCCACTTTTTTGTTACAGCAACATTTTTCGGTGGCAAATTTTTGCAGCAGCCTCACGAAAAAATTTGCAGGTGGTGAAATGAGGAAATTTGCCACAAATTCAATGTCTGGCGAATAAATTTGTCCACCACTAGTGATCGGCGAATTTATTTGGCAGGTGGGAATTCGCGATGCTGGCGTGCGTTTTTTTTACGCCGGCGCCGTTTCGTGCATTTTTCACAGTTTCACGAATTTTGCGGGAAATTTGCAAGTTTTTGGCGAAGCAAAACGCCCCAAATGCGCCCAGAAACTAGGAGAAGCTGGAGAAGAATAGAGAATAATGCAAGCCTGAAACTGCAAGAATGTCACGTTCCATTAGTTCCATTTGTTTATCCAACAGATCGGTCACACCCACGGCTCTTGTTCAACTGCAACTCCCAGAATGAATGTTAAGGAGACATATAAAAGGCCACAAGGGCAGTGTACAATTCTGGATCCAATAATTGCAGCACATCTGCAGCTGGGGAGGGGGCGCTGGATCGCATGCAATGCATTGGTTGCCATTCATTTGCTGCAACTTATGCTGAAAATTGTCTGGGTCAGGATGGTGGAATTTCTGTCACTTTCTCTCAAAATGTGACTAATGTTACATTATATTGATACATATCGTATTGATACATAAAGACTGTTACTTTATATTGACACAGATTGACTCTATTACTTTATATTGATACATAGAGACTATTACTTTATATTGATACATAGAGACTATTACTTTATATTGATACATAGAGACTATTACTTTATAGTGATACATAGAGACTCTGTTACTTTATATTGATACATAGAGGCTCTATTACTTTATATTGATAAATAGAGACTCTGTTACTTTATATAAATACATAGTGACTCTATTACTTTATATAAATACATAGTGACTCTGTTACTTTATATAAATACATAGTGACTCTATTACTTTATATAAATACATAGTGACTCTGTTACTTTATATAAATACATAGAGACTCTGTTACTTTATATTGATACATAGAGACTCTATTACTTTATATTGATACATAGAGGCTCTATTACTTTATATTGATAAATAGAGACTCTGTTACTTTATATAAATACATAGTGACTCTATTACTTTATATAAATACATAGTGACTCTATTACTTTATATAAATACATAGTGACTCTATTACTTTATATTGATACATAGAGACTCTGTTACTTTATATTGATAAATAGAGACTCTGTTATTTTATATAAATACATAGTGACTCTGTTACTTTATATAAATACATAGTGACTCTGTTACTTTATATAAATACATAGTGACTCTGTTACTTTATATTGATACATAGTGACTCTGTTACTTTATATTGATACATAGAGGCTCTATTACTTTATATTGATAAATAGAGACTCTGTTACTTTATATAAATACATAGTGACTCTATTATTTTATATAAATACATAGTGACTCTATTACTTTATATTGATACATAGAGACTCTGTTACTTTATATTGATACATAGAGGCTCTATTACTTTATATTGATAAATAGAGACTCTGTTACTTTATATAAATACATAGAGACTCTGTTATTTTATATAAATACATAGTGACTCTGTTACTTTATATAAATACATAGAGACTCTGTTACTTTATATAAATACATAGAGACTCAGTCTGTTACTTTATATAAATACATAGTGACTCTGTTACTTTATATTGATACATAGAGACTCTGTTACTTTATATTGATACATAGAGACTCTGTTACTTTATATAAATACATAGTGACTCTGTTACTTTATATAAATACATAGAGACTCTGTTACTTTATATAAATACATAGAGACTCAGTCTGTTACTTTATATAAATACATAGTGACTCTGTTACTTTATATTGATACATAGCGATTGTTACTTTATATAAATACATAGAGATTCCGTTACTTTATATTGATACATAGCGACTGTTACTTTATATTGATACATAGAGACACGGTTACCTGGGGCAGTGACAGGTTAGGCTGCGCTGCTGTTGGGGAAACAAACAATAAGGGGCAGATTTATCAAGGGTCAAATTTCGAAGTTAAAAATACTTCGAAATTCGACCATCGAATTGAAATACTTGCACTTCGAATATAGAAGTCAAAGTTTTTTTCATCAAATTTGGGTATCCTGTGAACGATTCGAACGATTTCAGCGATCAATCAAATGATTTTACTTTGACTTCCACAAACTTAGAAAAATGCTCTAGAAGGTCCCCATAGGCTAACATAGAAGTTCCGCAGGTTTAATTTAACAAACTATTGAAGTTGAAGTTTTTTTTAAAGAGACAGTACTTATCGAATGGTCAAATATTTGAACAATTTTACTTCGAATCGAAGTCGTAGTATCCTATGCGATGGTTGAAGTATCCAAAAAAATTACTTCGCATTTTGCAATTTTTTTACATCGAAAATTCCCTCAAATTCACTTCGACCCTTGATAAATCTGCCCCACAATACGACTGAATAATTACAGACAATGTACAATTGGGCTGTTGTTTGATGTTTTGCTTGAATAGAATCGTAGCCTCCCATTAATACACAGTCGCAGTATACGTGGGTTCCTGAGAATTTTGGGAGAATGTGCCAATAAAAATGTTTTCTCTCTCTCTGTTCCACGCGCTCGTCTCGCGGCGGTGATTATTTCTACGGAAGGGCTGACCTATTGCCAACAAGGTTGCTTAGCAACTGACGATCCCTATCAAAAATGTATGAACGTGTTAGAAAACCTTATTACGTCCAGTTCAATAAAAGAAAAGGAATATTTGTACCAGGAGAGCGCAGGGCCCATTAGCACATATTAGTACATAAAGCAACGGGCAGCGAGGAGCTCACACTCCATTAGAACAACTGTATTGGCTGCACTTCTGGATTTTTATATACTGGGGGGGAGGGGGAGTTCAGTGTAATAATCACATTTCTTGTCTTGTCAGGTCAGAGCCAAATTGGCCAATATTTGCTTCTGAAGCTTTACCAGTGGGTCAGTGTTTCTCTTGGTACCCAGGCCACTCCTGTAAGAGAAAATACAGTTTCCAGCCCATTATATTAACATTCTGCAAAGCCCCCGATGAAGACCCCACTTGTATAGGGTCAAAATGCATTGCCTTTCTATTGTCTTACAGTGTCCTGTTCTCTATAATGGGAATATTGGCAGATTATTCAGGTAACTTCCTACAGTGAGTGAACATTGAGTTTAAACTTAATAATGGGGTTCCCTTCCCTCTTGCAAATCCATCAGCCCCTCATGGTCCCCCCACCAATCCCATCAGTCCCTCATGGTCCCCCCACCAATCCCATCAGCCCCTCATGGTCACCCCATCAAAACCATCAGCCCCTCTTAGTTCCCTCACCAATCCCATTAGCCCCTCATGGTCCCCCCACATATTCCATCAGCCCCTCATGATCAACCCAAAAATTCCATCAGCCCCTCATGGTCACCCCACCAAAACCATCAGCCCCTCTTAGTTCCCTCACCATACCATTAGCCCCTCATGGTCCTCCCACAAATTTCTTCAGCCTCTCATGTCAACCCAAAAATTCCATCAGCCCCTCATGGTCCCACCACCAAAACCATCAGCCCCTCATGGACACCTCACCAAAACCATCAGCCCCTCTTAGTTCCCTCACCAATCCCATAAGCCCCTCATGGTCCCCCCACAAATTCCATTAGCCCCTCATGGTCAACCCAAAAATTCCATCAGCCCCTCATGGTCACCCCACCAAAACCATCAGCCCCTCTTAGTTCCCTCACCAATGCCATTAGCCCCTCATGGTCCCTCCACAAATTCCGTCAGCCCCTTATGGTAAACCCAAAAATTCCATCAGTTCCATCAGCCCCTCATGGTCCCACCACCAAAAACATCAGCCCCTCTTAGTTCCCTCACCATACCATTAGCCCCTCATGGTCCTCCCACAAATTCCATCAGCCTCTCATGTCAACTCAAAAATTCCATCAGCCCCTCATGGTCCCACCACCAAAACCATCAGCCCCTCATGGACACCTCACCAAAACCATCAGCCCCTCTTAGTTCCCTCACCAATCCCATAAGCCCCTCATGGTCCCCCCACCAATTCCATCAGCCACTCATGGTCCCACCAACAAAACCATTAGCCCCTCATGGTCCCCCCACCAATTCCATCAGACCCTCATGGTCCCACCAACAAAACCATTAGCCCCTCATTGTCCTCCCACCAATCCCATCAGCCCCTCACGGTCCCCCCACCAAAACAATCAGCCCCTCTCTCATATTCAGTTGAGATACAAGCACATTATGAAGGATGGATGAGCATTGGGGGAATTGTTCAGCACATGATAGTCCAGTAAAGTGGCTGCATACATAGTAGCGCTGTACATATATATATACACATATACACACATATATACACATAGGCACAGACAATTTAACAAGCCGGACTGACTAAAGACTAAATGGGAATAGAAATGTTCTTTCAGGTATAATTAAGCGACCATAGGAGGAAGGGATAATAACCAATATTTAGCTGCACTTTAATAACCCCCCGAAGAGCGTAAACCTGAATCAATAGGCCCCATTATATTTTATGCATCTGATGTCCAACTATTTTGACGTCACTTTTGATATAATTAGAGACCCCCCCTCCGGCCTCCCCTGATGCCGGAAATCAAAGCATTAAAACGAATTTCCCCCCCCACGTTCGTTTACTGATCCATTAATTGCTTTTAATTGACGACCTTGTGTAGATTGCTGAGCGGTACAAAGCTCCGAAAGGTTAAATCCCCCCCGCAGCAATTACTACTTTTCATGTAAAACCCGGGGAAATTGATCAATAAGTCAATTCGTTCTAAACAAAGTCATTTTGATTGTTCCTTTGCGTTTCACTTCGTTTTGCATCAAAGTTTAGTATGTGACGAAATTGGTCTGAAAACTCTACTCGTCGACTAATGTTATTGGGGGATCATGAAAGTGATTCTTTATTTCTGGAAACTGCTTTATTTTGATTATTTACAGAAAAAATCTGGGTCCTTTCCTACATCTGTATCTACTGATATTTGTGGCCTCTCCACTTCCATCCAGTCATGTGACCCGGTCTCACACAGGGACAGGAGTCATGGGTTTGTTTCTCTTTAAAGGAAAACTATACCCCCCAAACAATGTAGGTCTCTATAAAAAGATATTGCATAAAACAGCTCATAAGTAAAATTCTGCTTCATGTAAATAAACCATTTTCATAATAATATACTTTTCTAGTAGTATGTGCCAATAGGTAATCATAAATAGAAAACTGCCATTTAAAAAAAAAGGGCCGCCCCCTGGGATCGTAGGATTCACTGTGCACACATACAAACCACATGTAAGGTCACATGAGCCAATTAACAGACAGAGTTGTGCCTTTTGCTTCCTCACTTCTTCCTGTTACAGTTAGTGTTGTAGTATTTCTGGTCAGGTGATCTCTGAGGCAGCACAGATAGAGTCACGAAATGGTGGTTCAAGGCAAGAGATGTAAAAGGGCAATATTTATGTAAATATATATTCCAGTTTGGTAAGATTCTTTAATATGTCATTCAATTTGATATAAACTATCTGTTGCTTAAGTATTCATTTTGGGGGTATAGTTTTCCTTTAAGTGAGAGTGAAAGGCAAAATGGGGGGTGAGATCAATAGTTACATAGTTAAATTGGGTTGAAAAAAGACAAAGTCCATCAAGTTCAACCCCTCCAAATGAAAACCCAGCCCCATACACACACCCCTCCCTACTGTCACATAAATGATATATACCCATATCTATACTAACTATAGAGTTTAGTATCACAATAGCCTTTGTATTATGTCTGTCCAAGAAATCATCCAAGTCCCTCTTATAGTCATTAACTGAATCATCACCCGGCAGTGCATTCCCCAACCTCACTGTCCTCACTGTGATGAACCCCCTACTCTGTTCCTTTAAATGAAACTTCTTTTCCTCTAGTCTGAAGGGGAGGCCTCTGGTACGTGATTCTCTTTATGGGTAAAAAGGTCCCCTGCTATTTGTCTATAATGTCCTCTAATGTACTTGTAAAGTCTAATCATGTCCCCTCACAAGCGCCTTTTTTCCCCCAGAGAAAACAACCCCAACCTTGTCAGTCTCCCCTCATAATTTAACTCTTCCCTCCCTCTAACCAGTTTAGTTGCACTTAGTCTCTGCACTCTCTCCAGCTCATTTATATCCCTCTTAAGGACTGGAGTCCAAAACTGCCCCCATACTCCAGATGAGGCCTCACCAGGGACCTATAAAGAGACACAATTATGTTTCATCCCTTGAGTTAATGCCCTTTTTTATACAAGAACTTTATTTGCTTTAGTAGCCACAGAATGACACTGCCCAGAATTAGACAACTTGTTATCTACAAAGACCCCAAGATCCTTCTCATTTAAGGAAACTCCCAACACACTGCCATTTAGTGTAGAACTTGCATTTATATTATTTTTGCCAAAGTGCATAACCTGCATTTATCAACATTGAAGCTCATTTTCCAGTTTGCTGCCCAGTTTTCCAGTTTAGACAAATCACTGTGTAAAGTGTCAGCATCCTGCATGGAACCTATAGTTCTGCACAATTTACTCTCATCTGCACAAATAGAAACAGTACTCTCAATGGCCACCTCCAGGTCATTAATAAACAAGTTGAAAAGCAAGGGACCTAGTACAGAGCCCTGCGGTACTCCACTAACAACACTGGTCCAATTAGAAAATGTTCCATTTACCACCACTCTTTGTAGTCTATCTTTTAGCCAGTTCTCTATCCAGGTACAAATACTATGTTCCAGGCCAACATTCCTTCATTTAACCAGTAACCTTCTGTGTGACACTGTATCAAATGCTTTAGCAAAGTCTAAGTAAATCACATCCACTGCCATCCCAGAATCAAGGTCCCTGCTCATCTTCTCATAAAAAGAAATTAAGTTAGTCTGGCAAGATCTATTACGCATAAAACCATGCTGGCACACACTCATAGTATTGTGATTTGCTATGAAGTCCAGCATCTTATCCTTTATTAACCCTTCGAAAAGCTTTCCTACCACTGACGTCAGACTAACTGGCCTATAGTTTTGAGGCTGAGAACGGGATCCTTTTTTGAATAGAGGCACCACATTAGCAATTCGCCAGTCTCTCGGCACTATGCCAGATCTCAATGAATCCTGAAAAATTAAGTAAAGAGGTTTGGCAATCACAGAGCTAAGCTCGCTAATTACCCTGGGATGAATACCATCTGGCCCTGGACCTTTGTTAATCTTAACATGTTCTAGTCTCTTTTGAATTTCTTCATGTGTGAACCATGCATCATTAGTTGTATTACTAGAATTGGGACTGTTAAGAAGAAAACCTTCACTTACTGATTCCTCATTTGTGTAGACAGATGAAAAATATGAATTCAGAATCTGCACTTTTATGTTTCTGATCTTTTGCCCAAAACCACGGCGCTTGCAATGAGACCAAACCCTATGGACTTGGCTCTCCAACCAACCCGAGACCCATTTTAATTTGTTCTCTCTGTGCCGACTCTCAGGCTTCACAGGGAACGTTTATCGCCATTTAGTTTCCTCGTTTCACACGCGGTTTCCAGCAGCAACGGCCTCAAGGTAAAAGACTTTGTGTAATCACAGAACAGACTGAAATATACACTTTTATACAAGACCTTTCCTGCCACCGAAACAATCCAAAATATGAGTTTTTCTGCCACCGAAACATAATTTTATTTTCAGCCGGGGGGCAAAGCTCGCCCAAGTCTTGTGTTCCTCTCTCCTTCCCACTATTCTGTCTCATTAAATGTCACTTTCTTTTCCTGACAGCAGCATTTAAAGGGGCAACGTTATTGTTATACTTTATATAACGCCAATATAGATTCAAAGATTATACATCATTCACATCAATTCCTGCCCCAGTGAGTTCACAATCTAAAGTCTCTATCACATTCCCATCAGTCCCTGCCCCAGTGAGCTTACAATCTAAAGTCTCTATCACATTTCCATCAATCCCTAATCCATTGATTTTACAATCTAAGGTCCCTATCACATTCCCATCAGTCTCTGCCCCAGTGAGCTTACAATCTAAGGTCCCTATCACATTTCCATCAGTCCCTGCCCCAATGAGCTTACAATCTAAGGTCCCTATCACATTTCCATCAGTCCCTGCCCCAATGAGCTTACAATCTAAGGTCCCTATCACATTTCCATCAGTCCCTGCCCCAATGAGTTTACAATCTAAGGTCCCTATCACATTCCCATCAGTCCCTCCCCAGTGAGTTTACAATCTAAGGTCCCTATCACATTCCCATCAGTCCCTTTCCCAGTGAGCTTACAATCTAAGGTCCCTATCACATTCGCATCAGTCCCTGCCCCAGTGAGCTTACACTCTAAGGTCCCTATCACTTTCCCATCAGTCCCTGCCTTAGTGAGCTTACAGTCTAAGGGCCCTATCATATTCCCATCAGTCCCTCCCCAGTGAGCTTACAATCTAAGGTCCCTGTCACATTCCCATCAGTCCCTGTCCCAGTGAGCTTACAATCTAAGGTCCCTATCACTTTCCCATCAGTCCCTGCCCCAGTGAGCTTACACTCTAAGGTCCCTATCACTTTCCCATCAGTCCCTGCCCCAGTGAGCTTACACTCTAAGGTCCCTATCACTTTCCCATCAGTCCCTGCCCCAGTGAGCTTACACTCTAAGGTCCCTATCACATTCCCATCAGTCCCTGTCCCAGTGAGCTTACAATCTAAGGTCCCTATCACTTTCCCATCAGTCCCTGCTCACATTTGTAAAGCACTGCGTATCTTGACAGCTCTATATAAATAAATGATGATGATGATGATTGGAGCTTCAACCTATTTCACACACACTAGGATCAAATTAAGATACTTACACAAAAGCTCAGAAAATTCGTATTGATTTCCTTTGTGCAGATCTTTAGAAATAAACCCAATCCCTTGGCGCTGAGTCATCTGGAGCTGCAAAGTTTCTGAAAATCAGAGAAACAAATGAAACCAAATTCCCCACCTGTCAGGCAGATTCCTTTCATCTGGAGTGAACTGAATCCTTTATGCAAATGACCTATGAGCAGAGAGAATACAGAGTGATTAAAGGGAAAGTGTTCCTAGCTGTGTTAACATTCCTTCTGTATATTTGTACATATACATGAGTGGGAGGTGTCATATTGATTCAGTCCAATACAGTACAGTGTAAAGGTATAGTTAATTGTATTCCCAATACATTACTTTATATTAAATGCCTGATACTCTGACATACCCCCAAATAAAGTAAAGTTTATGTATAAATGAGTGCAGGTTACAGTGTGTCCTTTCATGGGTCTGTAAATTCAGTTCTGGAGACTTTATTCCTTCCATCTTAGTCCTCTTTATATTTCCATTTGTATTTCCCCCCATTGTACTTCATGTTATTAGATTTCAATTTAATTGTGTTTATTTAGCGTAGGTATCAGCTTCATTGCCTTTATCTGGGCTCCTGCGCTTAATAGAATAAAATCCTTTGTATTTGTATTTTTTCACTTAAAGCCAGGCCGACATTTCTAAATTTCTCTGATTCCAACTCAGCTGCTAAAGTACCTGTAGATTAGGGGCAAGATAATGTACTTCTAGTATTTATATAGGGCTTATGTGCTCACCCTTGTAGTTATAGGTCGGTAAGTCTGACATCTCCGAGTAAGGAAGTTTGTTAAGGAATTCGCATGGCTCCTGAGGGATATTGCCAAAGTTTTTGTTACAGTCCTATAAAGAACAATTATTATAAAATAAGGTCTGTTGCTCTTGGTAACGCTGCTTGTATTTGGGTAGGAAACTGGATCAGAGGGGAGTGTCACTGGTACATTCTTTACTTTAAGTTTGTCCCACAGGGTTCTGTATTAGGTCCAATTTTCTGCACTATGAACTATAGAAGAAGGTATTACTTATCTCTACTTTATATAGCACTGGTAAGGCCCTATCTAGAATATGCCGTGCAGATTTCAGTTTCAGTGCTCAAATGGATATTAATGAAATACAGAAAGTACAGAGAAGAGCGGCTTAGCTGATAAAGGGAATGGAAGGGATCAGTTATGGGGAAAGGCAAGTTGGGATTGTTACACTGGAGAAGTAATACAACTGTGATACTCAGAGTTCCCTGTATAACTCAGCCTGCAGCCTTGTGCCTTTATATGGTCACAGAACAACCCCTCAGTGACTTCTAATATCCTTATCATTTACAGTAGGGGGTACATTATCCCTTATAATACATGAGTGATACTCAGAGTTCCCTGTATAACTCAGCCTGCAGCCTTGTGCCTTTATATGGTCACAGAACAACCCCTCAGTGACTTCTAATATCCTTATCATTTACAGTAGGGGGTACATTATCCCTTATAATACATGAGTGATACTCAGAATTCCCTGTATAACTCAGCCTGCAGCCTTGTGCCTTTATATGGTCACAGAACAACCCCTCAGTGACTTCTAATATCCTTATCATTTACAGTAGGGGGTACATTATCCCTTATAATACATGAGTGATACTCAGAGTTCCCTGTATAACTCAGCCTGCAGCCTTGTGCCTTTATATGGTCACAGAACAACCCCTCAGTGACTTCTAATATCCTTATCATTTACAGCAGGGGGTACATTATCCCTTATAATACATGAGTGATACTCAGAGTTCCCTGTATAACTCAGCCTGCAGCCTTGTGCCTTTATATGGTCACAGAACAACCCCTCAGTGACTTCTAATATCCTTATCATTTACAGTAGGGGGTACATTATCCCTTATAATACATGAGTGATACTAGAGTTCCCTGTATAACTCAGCCTGCAGTCTTGTGCCTTTATATGGTCACAGACCAACCCCTCAGTGACTTCTAATATCCTTATCATTTACAGTAGGGGGTACATTATCCCATATAATACATGAGTGATACTCAGAGTTCCCTGTATAACTCAGCCTGCAGCCTTGTGCCTTTATATGGTCACAGAACAACCCCTCAGTGACTTCTAATATCCTTATCATTTACAGTAGGGGGTACATTATCCCTTATAATACATGACTGTTTAGGGTGAGACTGAGACAGAATCATATTTAGAAACATTTGATTTGCTCTTGTACATTATTTTCATACACAGACAATGATTTCCTATTCTGATGAAAATGACAGTGACCTTATTCTTGATTCTCTTGTAGACATTCCATATAAAAGGCTTTGGCGCTCTGCGTTTTAGTTGGAAAAAAACTGAAATTATATTTCCTTATTAATAAGAAAAGCAGAACCCGGAAGGGATTGGTTCTGTGCTGTTCTCTTGTTATTTATATGTATTTTTGGCTTTCCCATTGAGTCTAATGTATAAAGCTGCCATTGTCTGCAAAGGTAATTATTCTCTAAATAAACGATACTTAATTGAAAATCTTTACAAGTCAATATAAAGAACATCATTAATACAGTTACAGCCTGGAAATCATTGTCAGAACCCACCTGATCCGATGAAGCGGAGAGTAAATATCCCAGAGAGCGAATATCAATGAAACCTCCAATGTAATTACAGCAACACGAGAGGGTCTCATTATTCTCTCACTCTGATCCAATCAATTGCCCCCCTTCTCATTGTAATAAAAACTCATTTCATCCCAAACAAGAAAAGATTATTTTACATTTGTTAATACGAGAATCTTCCCGGGTGAAGAGTTAATTAAGTTGATACAATTCCTGGGGACCGTGAAGCTTTGTTTTAAATACAGATGTGCAGAGCTTTTGCAAGAGACGGACTTTATTAAAGTACAGGTATCGGATCCATTATCAGGAAGCTCTAAATTACGGCAAAGCCATCTCTCATCGGCTCCATTTTAATGAAATAATTCAAAATTTAAAACGTTATTTCCTTTTCCTTGTAATAAGAAGACAAGAAGATATAATTAATCCTTAAGGTAGTCATTGGTTTGATGGTTTAATTAATGTTTAAATTCTTTTTTAGTAGACTTAAGGTACGAAGACCCAAATTATAGAAAGATCCTTTATTTGGAAATCTCAAAGTCCTAAGCATTCTGGATAACAGGTCCTATACCTGTACTGAGGTTGCATTTGCTTATCCTTCTTATGGCAGAATAATCAATGACAATACAGGTACGGGACCTGCTATCCAGAATGCTCGGGACCTGGGGTTTTCCGGATATTGGATCTTTCCATAATTTGGATCTTCATACCTTAAGTCTACTATAAAATCATATAAACGTTAAATAAAGCCAATAGGCTGGTTTTGCCTCCAATAAGGATTAATTATATCTTAGTTGGGATCAAGTTCAGGCTACTGTTTTATTATTACACAGAAAAAATAAATCATTTTTAAAAATGTGGATTATTTGGATAAAATGGAGTCTATGGGAGATGGCCTTTCTGTAATTTAGAGCTTTCTGGATAACGGGTTTCCGGATAACCAATCCCATACCTGTATTAAACCAGACATCAGGTGCCAGACTGAGGGTATTCCAGCCGTATAGCAGAATAGTTGTTTAAAGGGGTGGATCATCTTTACATCAACTTTTAGTCTGCTATAGAATGGCTAATTATAAGCAACTTTTCAATTGGCCCTTGTTTTTATAGTTTTTCAATTATTTGCCTCTTTCCAGCTTTCAAACAGGGATCTTTCTATTTGGTCTTAATTTTTTCCTCTTTTTTTAGTTTTTGAATTATTTGCCGCCTTCTTCTGGCTCTGTCCAGCTTTCAAACGGGGGTCGCTGACCCCATCTAAAAAACAAATGCTCTGTAAGGCTACAAATGCATTGTTATTGTTACTTTTTATTCCTCCACTTTCTATTCAGCCCCTCTCCTATTCATATTCCAGTCTCTTATTCAGATGAATGCACTGTAGCTAAGGTAATTTGGGCAATAGCAACCAGATTGCTGCAACTGCAATAAAAAGCTAAATAGCTCAAAAACCACAAATAATAAACAATGAAAACCAATGGCAAATTGTTTCAGAAAATCCCTCTCTATATCATACTAACAGTTATTTAAATGTGAACTGCTGTTTAATAGAACAAGGCCTGGGTCTCTATAGTGTGTGTATTATTGATGTACTGGCTGTACAGCCTTGAGCTGCTTTATGTGATGCACTTACATTATTTCTTAATCCATTTTTCAGTTCAGCCTGATACTTTGCTTCTGATGAGGCCATCTTTAATTCATTTAACCCCATCTCACTCTTATCTCTGCAGTGCTACATTGTTGCTGCTGAGGCTGATGTTCCAGCGCATTCAACTCTTTCCTACGCGTTTTAGTTGTTGCTCTAATTTAATTTTCAAGCAGAAAAATGTTGGTCGTCTCCAAATTGCTGCCCCGACGTTCTGTACAGAGAAGGCGGAGGAGCTGGAAGGGCCGGGGTATAAATAGTAGAACGGGGGGCGCAGGAGCCGGGGCTGCATATCGCCACTTGATGTGTTCGGAGCAATAAATGAACTGTTTCCCACTAAACAGTAATTTACATCTAACGAGCGCCTGCTTTGATGATGTTTTTCTGCGTCTATAATTCATGAGGCAGAATATGATGTTCCTGATGAGCCTGCGCTCCTGCCTGGGATTCTCTATAAACCACTTTGGGTGTGAGCGACCCAAATATAAGGAACTGAATCAATGAGAAGAAGTAGGTGTTCAGGTCTCCTGCCGTGAATTATTCTTTCTCATTATGACTTTGCTATTTACTATTTATATAGACAGCGAAAGTCAAACCTAAACAGTCTAAAGAAGCTCTGCCCTCGGCCGACTTGTCTTCTGCAATTGCCAACCATAGAGATGTCAGTGGCAGAGGCATCACATCGATACAAGGTGGGAAATTCACTAAGATTCATATTTGCGGCAGGCGCAACTTCGCCAGGCGTAGTTTGGCCAGCGCTCCGCAAATTCACTAAAATCCGAAGTTGCGCACAGGGGTAGCGTAAGGCAGCGAAGTTGCACTAGCATTGATTCGCTAAGCGAAGCGAAGTTACGCTAGCGATGGTTAATTTGCATACGGCGACAAATTCAAATTTCAATGGAGGAATACGTAGAATCACTACAAATGCCTGGGAAACCTTCAAAACATGAAATAAAATGTTTATTTTGCCCTACACATGTGCCCACTGTATAGTTAAGTTGCCGTGAGTCAGGAAATGTAGGGGGGAAGGAGGGGAGCCCCAAAAAAATTCTCGATATTTTTCAGCCTATCACCCATAATATAGAAAACACGCCAGCGTTTTTTGGGAAAAAAATGTGAACTTTTTTTGAAACAATCCCTATCTACTCTATTGCGCTTCGCCTGGTCTGAGGTGGCGAAGGAAGTCTAGCGTAAAAGGTAGCGTTCAGTACACTGCGCAAGTTAGTGAATTTGCGTAGTTACATCCGTAGCGAAAATTCGCCAGGCGTAAGGGTGCGAAGTAACACTAGCGAATCTACGCCAGCATTCGTTAGTGAATTTGCGAAGTAACCCAACGAATTGACGCTAGCGTTAGGCGCTTCGACGCTTAGTGAATTTGCCCCAAGGTCTTTTTCTTGCCCAATAATAGTATTATTTTCCTTTTTTAAATATATTTGCAACATATACAGAGATTATCCATCAGTCCCTGCCCTAATGGAGTTTACAGCCCATCACCCAATCCCAAATACCAGGGTCAGTTCTATCAGGAACCAATGAACTTGCCTGTATGAATAATGAAAATGCCAGTTTGGGGCCGGCCAATCACTACTTTTTGGGTCACAATGTCAGTACCTGTGTTGGACTGGGGGGGTCCGGGCCCACAGGAGTTGCCACATCAGGGTCTAATACACCCCCCCCAGCTGCTCTGAAATTGAAAAAAAAAAAACACTGCATTCACAGCGTCTGGGAATAAATTTAATAATAAGAATAAAAATTACTCCAGTGCATTTAACTGATACTTTAAGATTAATTAAACCCAACACAGAATTGGACTAGAAATGCTGCATCTTAGGGTTTGGGTTTCCATTACCAGCCTATGGGCATTTCAGCCTATAAGCAGGGAAGATCTGTACCCATGAAGATGCCCTAGTAGCTCTCCATCTTCTTTTCTGCTGATTTATAGCACATGCTCTGGGCTGTTTTCACTTACTGTAACTGAGCTTAGAGACCCACTCACAATATACCGTATATATACAATATAATATTCACAAGGCTGATTAGCATATCTCCCAAAATTTTGGAAATAAAAAGAGAAAGAAAAAGTTGCCATGCATAGCGTAACGAATGTTTTTCACCACACCCGTTTTTGTGGCCACACCCCCTAATTGCTATGTTAATTTTACAAAATTTGGCAGGTTGTGAAAGTTTGAACATATTTCTGTGGTTTTTTTTCCAGTTTTTTTCCAGTTTTGCTAATGAAGGTGAATTGCCTTTTTAGCAGTGAGTCTAACTTATCCCAAGAGACCTGTTATCTTATATTGTTACACTTACTTATTTGCTAATCTCACAATTGTTACAAAAGTACCTTATCTGCCGCTGTGGCTGTTCTGGGCTTTCTACCAAAAGCTAATTAAGTTAGAAACTTTGTTTCTTTTTCTGGCTGTTCAGTGCAGAGAAAAACTGGACTTTCCAGTACAAACGAGGGACTGCAGGTTGAGCTGTGAAAAGAAGCACTGTCCCACTGAAAACGGGACACTTGGGAGGTATGTGTTAGTAATAATAATTCAGATTTACATTACACGGCAGCAAATAAATCAGTGCAGTCTGCAGGAGGATTAGTTCATAATCAGCCCTGTAGCATCACATAAACCATAAGCTCAGCTTCTCACAGTAGCTCAGAGCCAACTGAGCATGTGCAATGCCACTGACTCACAAATGATGCTGAACAAGATCCAAGATGGGGAGCTGCTGGGAGGCACTTTTGAAGATCTGGATCATTCCTGTTATAGTGCGGCTGAACTTGGCTTTATAATAAATATTAATATAAATAACATAATATCTCTCTTTGGCCTCCTCAATCGTCATTATTCTTTACCTATGACCATAGCAGTTCTAAGAAACCAATTTCCAGCCTTCTGATTGGCTCTGGACCCTTCCTAACATTAAGTAGAACGAATTGTTTTTCGTTGCCACCCGGCAAAATCGAAATTAGCCCCAAATAAAGCTCCTTGTAGGTTTCTGGTTATAATTATCTGCCGGCCCCCCCATATTCTGCAGGTTTTAATGTCTCGGCTATGAAAAGACTTGAAACAAAATAATCCAGGGAGTCGCAAGAGAAAATAACTGAACTCCAACTCAAAACTCAGGGGCACTTGTTCCAGACACAGAGATTTAGTCTAAGGAGCTGATATTGATTTAGAAATGTCCTCAGTCTAAAGCCGCTCCTGCTTCTTGTCTCTGTTGTGTAAGTCCAGCCGAGGGGAGAAGTAACAGCAGAAAACTGTGTTTTTATTTACTGTCATTATCACAAAAGCTACACGGGAATTATCACCCACTAGAAACACACGGGACATTATTTCCACTCTCACAGTCACAGGGTTTATATAGAACTTTATCCCCTGAAATCCCAACCGTGAAATCACTGAACTTCTCTCTGTCTCTTCTCAATGCACAGAATCATCTCCAGTACAGAAACAGGCTGGGGGCTACGTTGCATAAATCCTTAATGAAGAAAGACCTGGGGGTATTTGTGGTAAATAACTGGGCCAGGCAGGTAATCTCCTGTGTCATCATTAACATGGGGAGAGGGTCATTCTGCAAATAACCTGTAACACCCCATCTACAATATGGTTTGGAAGGGACTTTATTAAATAGAGAAAGTACAGAGAAGAGCGACTAAACTGATAAAGGGAATGGAAGGGATCAGTTATGGGGAAAGACAAGTTGGGATTGTTACACTGGAGAAGAGATAGTTAAGGGGGATATGATCACTATATATAAATATATAAGGGGATATGATCACTATATATAAATATATAAGGGAATATGATCACTATATATAAATATATAAGGGCATATGATCACTATATATAAATATATCAGAGGATATGATCACTATATATAAATATATAAGGGGGATATGATCACTATACATAAATAAATAAGGGGGATATGATCACTATATATAAATATATAAGGGGGATATGATCACTATACATAAATATATAAGGGGGATATGATCACTATACATAAATATATAAGGGGATATGATCACTATATATAAATATATAAGGGGATATGATCACTATATATAAATATATAAGGGGATATGATCACTATATATAAATATATAAGGGGATATGATCACTATATATAAATATATAAGGGGATATGATCACTATATATAAATATATAAGGGGGATATGATCACTATATATAAATATATAAGGGGGATATGATCATTATATATATAAGGGGATATGATCACTATATTCAAATATATAAGGGGCATATGATCACTATATATAAATGTATAAGGGACAGTAATGAAATAAAGTACAGAGAAGAGCGACTAAGCTGATAAAGGGAATGGAAGCAATATGAGCACAATGAATAAATATGTAAGAGATATTTATCTTCCATCCCTGGATCAAAGCAAATTCACGTACAGTAAGTTGTTTATCGGGAGTCTTTTGGGTAATGGGTGACTATAGAGGTGATTTACAGTCTCTGGACAAAAATGAAGAGCACTAATGGGGAGGCAAAATTAATTTTATAAGAATACAAAAATCTTAAATATGTAACAAAAAGTTAACCTTCAGGTTCAATCAAGGAAGTCTTTATAAAAGAAAATACTTTGTTGCAAAGTACCATTATGAATTTGATACATAAGGATTATTTGTTATTAATTAATAATTATTATAAAGGAATTGGCACATTAATAAATAAAAGCCTTTGTGTCACAGTGTCATTCCTGGCAGCCGGAATCATTATATCCAACCTGAGCTTCTCTCATTTCATGGTTCATTTTAGTTTCATTTAAGCCCATTTATTGTATCATGTTCCTGATCCCTGAGCATAAATTCACACGGCATTCCATTAGCACCGGCGCTCCCTACTCACCAATGGCAAATAGAATACTGTGAGGTTCAACTGATCTTCGGCCGAGTGTGTCTGCTTCTTCCTTGTGCTGCTTATCCGATAACCTGGAATTCTTTACATTGTGATTATATCTCACCCGCACCTATTTATTATTCTAATGATTTGCCTGGGGAAGGAAGAATGAGAAAATAAAATGTAAGGCAAGCGCTTTACTAATCCTCTGATTCGTTCACACTGAACTTAGGAGGCTGTTGTTTGTCTACTATTGCAGCTCTGTGTAGGGATACTCACTTATTTTTCCTGTTCTTTAAAGGGATCCTGTCATCGGAAAACATGTTTTTTTCAAAACCCATCAGTTAATAGTGCTGCTCCAGCAGAATTCTGCACTGAAATCCATTTCTCAAAAGAGCAAACAGATTTTTTTATATTCAATTTTGAAATCTGACATTGGGCTAGACATATTGTCAATTTCCCAGCTGCCCCTGGTCATGTGACTTGTGCCTGCACTTTAGGAGAGAAATGCTTTCTGGCAGGCTGCTGTTTTTCCTTCTCAATGTAACTGAATGTGTCTCAGTGGGACCTGGATTTTACTATTGAGTGTTGTTCTTAGATCTACCAGGCAGCTGTTATCTTGTGTTAGGGAGCTGCTATCTGGTTACCTTCCCATTGTTCTGTTGTTTGGCTGCTGGGGGGGGGGGATATCACTGCAACTTGCAGTACAGCAGTAAAGAGTGACTGAAGTTTATCAGAGCACAACTCACATGACTTGGGGCAGCTGGGAAATTGACAATATGTCTAGCCCCATGTCAGATTTCAAAATTAAATATAAAAAAATCTGTTTGCTCTTCTGAGAAATGGATTTCAGTGCAGAATTCTGCTGGAGCAGCTCTATTAACTGATTCATTTTGAAAAAAAATAAATTTTCCCATGACAGTATCCCTTTAACCCTAAGAAAAAACTGTTTACTCTGTGGTCAACATTCTCATTGTCCTCAAAAAGAATCATTTCTGTGTGAAAAGAGCAGACAGTAACCCTTCCAACACTTTCCTCTTGTCTCTATATATTAGGTACCTATCTAGTGTTACCAATCCCTATTTCTGTAGGGAAATGAGAGAGAGCAGACAGTAACCCTTCCAACACTTTCCTCTTGTCTCTATATATTAGGTACCTATCTAGTGTTACCAATCCCTATTTCTGTAGGGAAATGAGAGAGAGCAGACAGTAACCCTTCCAACACTTTCCTCTTGTCTCTATATATTAGGTACCTATCTAGTGTTACCAATCCCTATTTCTGTAGGGAAATGAGAGAGAGCAGACAGTAACCCTTCCAACACTTTCCTCTTGTCTCTATATATTAGGTACCTATCTAGTGTTACCAATCCCTATTTCTGTAGGGAAATGAGAGCAGACAGTAACCCTTCCAACACTTTCCTCTTGTCTCTATATATTAGGTACCTATCTAGTGTTACCAATCCCTATTTCTGTAGGGAAATGAGAGAGAGCAGACAGTAACCCTTCCAACACTTTCCTCTTGTCTCTATATATTAGGTACCTATCTAGTGTTACCAATCCCTATTTCTATAGGGAAATGAGAGAGAGCAGACAGTAACCCTTCCAACACTTTCCTCTTGTCTCTATATATTAGGTACCGATCTAGTGTTACCAATCCCTATTTCTGTAGGGAAATGAGAGAGAGCAGACAGTAACCCTTCCAACACTTTCCTCTTGTCTCTGTCTTTTGTTTCTACCTTTGTTATGCCCCTGTGTTTCACCCTCTCCCCAGACAACCCCATACACATATAGTGATATACACACATATACACATATATATATATTGAGCCCCTCTATATCATGACATGTTTATATAAGGTGACGTGGCTGCACTGGGGGAAAATCAGGGGACATGGGACACGTTAATGTTGCGGGTGCTGCTGACTCATTAGGATCAGATAATGAGTTGGACAAACACAGGGGAACATTGTGTGTAGATGAGGAGTTAGAGTCGCGTTGTTATTGTTCCTCGTTCCTCGGTACAAGTGGATGGATTTACACAGTATTATGTTTGCACATCATGATATTTCCTCCTTCACCCTGGTGCCAGTGGATTCAACTGAGATATTTATCATTTATTAGAATTACAGAGAATTTCAAAACATCCCTTTTCAAGAAACATAAAACTGTAACTCCTTCCTTAGCCTTTATTTATATATAGTGACAACATAGTCAGCACAGCACTGTACAGTTTTATATCCTGCCCCAGAGGAACTTACAATCTAAGGCAACTGCCGTGCACACACACAACACACACAACACACACACACACAACACACACAACACACACAGACACAACACACACAGACACACTTGTTCTCATCAAGAGCCAATTAACTCCTGTGTCACATGGTGTTCAAGGGAACTGAAAGGTGGCAAACTGGCAATAGCACCAGAGTTGATACAGGGGCCACACCAATAGATACAGAACACTTGCACCTAAACATTTGTGTACTGGCATAGTTTAATTGGCACTGAGAAAAACTGAGGTGAATTGTTCCTGACAGTTAATACACAGATACTTTGGCCAAAGATGGGGCAACTTAAACACCCATTGAAGTTCCTTGATTCTTCCAGATAACACATGGAAATATTGGCCAACGATGGGGCAACAGCAGCCCCCAATGAGGTTCCTTGATTCTGCCAGATAACACATGGAAATATTGGCCAACGAGGAGGCAACAGCAGCCCCCATTTGGGTTCATTGATTCTGCCAGATAACACATGGACATATTGGCCAACGAGGGGGCAACAGAAGTCCCCAATGAGGTTCCTTGATTCTGCCAGATAAAACATGGACATATTGGCCAACGAGGGGGCAACAGAAGTCCCTAATGAGATTCCTTGATTCTGCCAGATAACACATGGACATATTGGCCAACGAGGGGGCAACAGAAGTCCCCCAATGAGGTTCCTTGATTCTGCCAGATAACACATGGAAATATTGGCCAATGATGGGGCAACAGCAGCCCCAATGAGGTTCCTTGATTCTGCCAGATAAAACATGGACATATTGGCCAACGAGGGGGCAACAGCAGCCCCAATGAGGTTCCTTGATTCTGCCAGATAACATGAAAATATTTGTCAACGAGGAGGCAACAGCAGCCCCCATTTGGGTTCCTTGATTCTGCCAGATAACACATGGACATATTGGCCAACGAGGGGGCAACAGCAGCCCCCAATGAGTTTCCTTGATTCTGCCAGATAAAACATGGAAATATTGGCCAACGAGGGGGCAACAGCAGCCCCCAATGAGTTTCCTTGATTCTGCCAGATAAAACATGGACATATTGGCCAACGAGGGGGCAACAGCAGCCCCCAATGAGTTTCCTTGATTCTGCCAGATAAAACATGGACATATTGGCCAACGAGGGTGCAACAGCAGCCCCCAATGAGGTTCCTTGCTTCTGCCAGATAACACATGGAAATATTGGCCAACGAGGAGGCAAAAGTAGCCCACATTTGGGTTTCTTTCTTCTGCCAGATAACACATGGACATATTGGCCATAAAAGGGGTAACCGCAGCCCCCAATGAGGTTCCTTGTTCCTGCAAATAGCAAAACCACTTTAACCCTGAAAGTCTTTTTCATAACAACACTGGCCAGAGACATCTTTGATACAACAAGGATTGTGAGTGCTGGAACCAACAAATTCTTCAAGGATATAAGCACAATAGTCAATTTAATGTTAATGACACAGTTTAAACATTGCCACATTCATGTTACACTATTGGGGGTATTAGTGTTGCACTAATAACATTCACAGAGGACAAACAGACATTTTGGGGTAGAATCTCAGTGCTGAGCTGATGACACTGGACTCACTGGGGCCGATTTATCATGCCGTGTAAATAAACAACAAACAAATACACCATCGAATATAAAAAGTAGGTACTTATAGATTTTCACTGATCACGTACTGGAAAAATCCGCTGTGAACAGAAACATCAACTTGAAAAATTCTTTGTGCAGAGACAGCGTTTACCTTTCATGTTTTTATTCTCCTTTATCTATAGAGCGACTTCCAACAGAATTGACCTGACACTTGAATCTTCCCCATTGACTTTAAAGGATAACACAAGTTCTCTTCAGCCGCTACCAGGGGTCGGGTAAAATAAATCTCCCACCTTCATACATTTCTTTTACATTGATTTTTACTCCATTTCACACAGTCACATAAAAAGTCCCCGTTGGCAGATTCGTAGGAAGGATCACAGAGTAGGATCTATGAGTCTCATACTCGGGTATCGTTACTA
This sequence comes from Xenopus petersii, assembly GCA_038501925.1. Lineage (NCBI taxonomy): Eukaryota > Metazoa > Chordata > Amphibia > Anura > Pipidae > Xenopus > Xenopus petersii. Next base: position 141,498,940 of record CM076684.1, on the reverse strand, counting down.
ATGGGGGGTTCTGTGGTTGAAGCTCTAAACGCTCATGTTTTGTGGCTCAGAAGTGAGTTTGGGGATGGGGTGTTGATAATAGATCTCTCTGTACAGACTATGAGCAACTGTAGGGGACTGTTCCTGCTGAATTGTGCTTAGTACAGGGAATACCTATGTGCCATAGTTTTATGGGATCTCTCTGTACAGACTATGAGCAAACTTAGGGGCTGTTCCTGCTGAATTGTGCTTAGTACAGGGAATACCTATGTGCCATAGTTTTATGGGATCTCTCTGTACAGACTATGAGCAACTGTAGGGGACTGTTCCTGCTGAATTGTGCTTAGTACAGGGAATACCTATGTGCCATAGTTTTATGGGATCTCTCTGTACAGACTATGAGCAAACTTAGGGGCTGTTCCTGCTGAATTGTGCTTAGTACAGGGAATACCTATGCTGCCATAGTTTTATGGGATCTCTCTGTACAGACTGTGAGCAAACTTAGGGACTGTTCCTGCTGAATTATGCTTAGTACAGGGAATACCTATGTGCCATAGTTTTATGGGATCTCTCTGTGCAGACTATGAGCAAACTTAGGGACTGTTCCTGCTGAATTGTGCTTAGTACAGGGAATACCTATGTACCATAGTTTTATGGGATCTCTCTGTACAGACTATGAGCAAACTTAGGGACTGTTCCTGCTGAATTGTGCTTAGTACAGGGAATACCTATGCTGCCATAGTTTTATGGGATCTCTCTGTACAGACTATGAGCAAACTTAGGGACTGTTCCTGCTGAATTGTGCTTAGTACAGGGAATACCTATGCTGCCATAGTTTTATGGGATCTCTCTGTACAGACTATGAGCAAACTTAGAGACTGTTCCTGCTGAATTGTGTTTAGCAGGGTCCCAGCAGAGGGGGGAGGGTGATAAAGCAGCAGACAATACAGAATCAGTCATTAGATATACACAGAGAGCAGCACTTTAGGCATCAGGAAAATAGAATTATGTCCATTTCTGTTTTTAATAAAAACACAAAAAATGTGTTCCTGAGTCACATCATTTATCAACCTGCACAGTGAGCGGCCGCAGCCCCTGTATTTATCATGTGATAAATCTGCTGGAAAATTTCGCCCGTCAGGGTGAATCGTGAGAAAATTAATCTTGACCCGCTGAGCACAAATATCGATGACACAATTCAGTGATGTAACTGACGTGTCACATGTGACCTTTGTTACTACCTGTTCCCGAAACCTGGAGACGACTTGCCCATCTGTGCAACTAAACAGCCGATTTATAAATATATTTGTGCTCTGTGACCTACATATGTCTGTATATTCACTGGTGCTACATGGCATCTCCCGCTATTTACACACTAATCCCCCTCCCCACCCCCATACAGGTTCAGAGTTCAAATCTGTGGTCTATGTCATTTAATTTGCTCCACCTCAACTCTTCCTCTTATCCCATTTCCTAAATCAGTCACATGACCCCCAACCCACCATTACTAAGAATAAGTCTTTAGAGTAAGATGAAGACAGTAGGACAAGATGGAAACAGTAGGACAAGATGAAGACAGTAGGGCAAGATGGAGACGATAGAACAAGATGGAGACAGTAGGACAAGATGGAGACAGTAGGACAAGATGGAAACAGTAGGACAAGATGGAGACGGTAGAACAAGATGGAGACAGTAGGACAAGATGAAGACAGTAGGGCAAGATGGAGACGATAGAACAAGATGGAGACAGTAGGACAAGATGAAGACAGTAGGGCAAGATGGAGACGATAGAACAAGATGGAGACAGTAGGACAAGATGAAGACAGTAGGGCAAGATGGAGACGATAGAACAAGATGGAGACAGTAGGACAAGATGGAGACAGTAGGACAAGATGGAAACAGTAGGACAAGATGGAGACGGTAGAACAAGATGGAGACAGTAGGACAAGATGAAGACAGTAGGGCAAGATGGAGACGATAGAACAAGATGGAGACAGTAGGACAAGATGGAGACAGTAGGACAAGATGGAAACAGTAGGACAAGATGGAGACGGTAGAACAAGATGGAGACAGTAGGACAAGATGAAGACAGTAGGGCAAGATGGAGACGATAGAACAAGATGGAGACAGTAGGACAAGATGGAGACAGTTGGACAAGATGGAAACAGTAGGGCAAGATGGAGACGGTAGAACAAGATGGAGACAGTAGGACAAGATGAAGACAGTAGGTAAAGATGAAGACAGTAGGACAAGATGGAGACAGTTGGGCAAGATGGAGACAGTAGGACAAGATGGAGACAGTTGGGCAAGATGGAGACAGTAGGGCAAGATGAAGACAGTAGGGCAAGATGGAGACAGTTGGACAAGATGAAGACAGTAGAACAAGATGGAGACAGTTGGACAAGATGGAGACAGTAGGACAAGATGGAGACAGTTGGGGAAGATGGAGACAGTAGGGCAAGATGAAGACAGTAGGACAAGATGAAGACAGTAGAACAAGATGGAGACAGTTGGACAAGATGGAGACAGTAGGACAAGATGGAGACAGTAGGGCAAGATGGAGACAGTAGGGCAAAATGGAGGCAGTATAAAAAGATGGAGCCAATAGGGCAAGACGAAGACAGTAGGACAAGATGGAGACAGTTGGACAAGATGAAGACAGTAGAACAAAATGGAGGCAGTAGATCAAGCTGGAGACAGTAGGACAAGATGAAGACAGTAGGGGAAGATGGAGACAGTAGGATAAAATGGAGGCACTAGAACAAGATGGAGACAGTAGGGCAAGATGAACAGTAGGACAAAATGGAGTCTCTTCCCAGAGACTATTACCCACTGTTACTATAGACACCATCTCTCCCTACTATACCTGCTATTCCACAGTCACACTCCCTTCCCAGAGACTATTATCCCACTGTTACTATAGGCACCATCTCTCCCTACTATACCTGCTATCCCACAGTCACACTCCCTTCCCAGAGACTATTATCCCACTGTTACTATAGACACATCTCTCCCTACTATACCTGCTATCCCACAGTCACACTCCCTTCCCAGAGACTATTATCCACTGTTACTATAGACACCATCTCTCCCTACTATACCTGCTATCCCACAGTCACACTCCCTTCCCAGAGACTATTATCCACTGTTACTATAGACACCATCTCTCCCTACTATACCTGCTATCCCACAGTCACACTCCCTTCCCAGAGACTATTATCCACTGTTACTATAGGCTCCATCTCTCCCTACTATACCTGCTATCCCACAGTCACACTCCCTTCCCAGAGACTATTATCCCACTGTTACTATAGGCACCATCTCTCCCTACTATACCTGCTATCCCACAATCACACTCCCTTCCCAGAGACTATTATCCACTGTTACTATAGACACCATCTCTCCCTACTATACCTGCTATCCCACAGTCACACTCCCTTCCCAGAGACTATTATCCACTGTTACTATAGGCTCCATCTCTCCCTACTATACCTGCTATCCCACAGTCACACTCCCTTCCCAGAGACTATTATCCCACTGTTACTATAGGCACCATCTCTCCCTACTATACCTGCTATCCCACAGTCACACTCCCTTCCCAGAGACTATTATCCCACTGTTACTATAGACACCATCTCTCCCTACTATACCTGCTATCCCACAGTCACACTCCCTTCCCAGAGACTATTATCCACTGTTACTATAGGCTCCATCTCTCCCTACTATACCTGCTATCCCACAGTCACACTCCCTTCCCAGAGACTATTATCCACTGTTACTATAGACACCATCTCTCCCTACTATACCTGCTATCCCACAGTCACACTCCCTTCCCAGAGACTATTATCCACTGTTACTATAGGCACCATCTCTCCCTACTATACCTGCTATCCCACAGTCACACTCCCTTCCCAGAGACTATTACCCACTGTTACTATAGGCACCATCTCTCCCTACTATACCTGCTATCCCACAGTCACACTCCCTTCCCAGAGACTATTATCCACTGTTACTATAGACACATCTCTCCCTACTATACCTGCTATCCCACAGTCACACTCCCTTCCCAGAGACTATTATCCCACTGTTACTATAGGCACCATCTCTCCCTACTATACCTGCTATCCCACAGTCACACTCCCTTCCCACCAGTGGGAAAGATTCCTCATATGTCCCTGTAGTGTTCGTTCTATAATAGTAAATCCGACAGCAGCGAGTGCACAGACTGACAATGAGAGGAGCTGAGAGGGGGATTATTGATGCAGCTCGTGGTTAAATCACTCCGAGGGTCTCATAAATATGGAAGATGCAGATAGAAAGGAGCAGATGAAACCCATCAGTAAATGTGAATTTGTTTGGAGAGAGAAGAGAAACTGGTAATGAAACAGATTTGTAACCAGATCAGAAAGAGATAAATGTAACACCGCAGTCATTTTCCAGCCCCTGGGGGGGGGGGGGTGCAGGTACATTCTGTCTGATTGGTATAATAAGGAATATGATGAGCACTCACATTAAATAGGGGGACAGTACGTGTCTTATAGTAAGAGCAATAGTAAGAGCAATACACAATTGAGTAAAAATGAGATTCTGAAATTCTGAGTCTGACAGAGAGGATTTTTATGTGGATTTTACCAATGAAAATGTAAAATGAATCAGTATATAGAATATATTGTGATGCAGAAAACATCTATACTTAAGAGACATATTAGGGGGGGCTATTATCATTCACCACAGCCCTATACAGAGAATACACATCATTCCCATCAGTCTTTGCCTTAGTGAGCTTACAATGTAATGTCTCTATCACATTCCCATCAGTCCCTGTCCAAGTGAGCTTACAATCTAAGTGCCTTATAACATCCCCATAAATCCCTGTCCCAGTGAGCTCACAATCTAAGGTCCCTATAACATTCCCATCAGTCCCTTTCCAGTGAGCTTACAATCCAAGACAGGGACTGATGGGAATGTGATAGAGACCTTAGAATGTAAGCTCCATGGGGCAGGATCTGATGACAATGTGATAGGACCCTTAGAATGTAAGCTCCATGGAGCAGGAACTGATGGCAATGTGATAGGACCCTTAGAATGTAAGATCCATGGGGCAGGGACTGATGGGTATGTAATAGGGATCTTGGATTGTAAGCTCACTGGGGCAGGGACTGATGGGAATGTGAGCCAAGTGAGTTTACAATCTAAGTGCCTTATAACATCCCAATAAATCCCTGTCCCAGTGAGCTCACAATCTAAGGTCCCTATAACATTCCTATCAGTCCCATTCCAGTGAGCTTACAATCTAAGATCCCTATTACATACCCATTAGTCCCTGCTCCATGGAGCTTACATTCTAAGGTCTCTATCACATTCCCATGAGTCCCTGTCCCAGGTGCTTGTTTAGCCCATGGCTAGAGATGACACCAATGATGTTAAATGCTGAATATAAAGTTCAATCAGCAGATGGCAGTGTGTGACAACTTCTTTTGCTTCACTTTATAGGACGGGTCTTGTAGGTCTTCCCAGTGTTACCCAGTTCCCAGCAGTGCAGGAAAGAGAAAGGGACAGATAGACACTGTTATCAGTTACACTTACACGTAACTATGGAGAATGGGGAATGATCTGTCAGATCTGATTCCTAAAGTTGCCCATAGATGTTAAGATTTTTAAAAGATCAGATACTGATTGTGAGACCACAATTATCTCGAAACGATCGTACGAATTGTCCATCAACTAAAAAGACCAATTTGTCAGGAAAACAAAGGGGAGCTGCTTGGCCCTGCAGACATACATACATTGCACTGGGACCCACAGAGATTTATTAACCTGGCCCATCAATTTCCTGACAGATGTCGGCCGAACAATCGTAAGATGTACGATCGTTGGAATCCCACTAACCGCACGATAATTTCGAAGGATTGGTCGGACTTCCCTAAAATCGGTCGTTAGGCAAGAAGAATCGTCGCTGAACTGCCTTGATCAGAACCAACTGGCAAAAAGTTGTGTCTCATAAATGATTGTTTGACATTTATCTTCCCAGGAAATTCTGCCATTATTTATACGGATAATTCTGCTGCGTTATCCCATCATTTCTCAATTCTCATTTCTGCACTTTATGGATCGGACCCTTGATTTGCAGAACAGAGACAATGTAAAAAATGTCATTACTAAAATGTGTGAAGGGTGATCCCAATGGGGGTGTCACTAGCCAGATACCATGATTCCTTTATCTCACCCACTTTATCGGTATTATTATATAACTGCCCAGTTTTACACCCCAAACGTCAGTTTAGTTCAGCCACTTCATGTTAAACCCAACAGAACCCTCAGTAACGACCATTGTCCCTAAACATGATGTTCTTTTATAGGGACCCCGTATTAGAGAGAGAAATATATAAATAAGTGCTCAACTATTTGCCTCAACTAAAGGTCTCACCATACATGGAAAGATCAAATTGCTTGGTGAGGTCACGAAGATAAGGGACAAATGGAAAGGAGAAATATAGAAGGGGAGAGAAGAGGGAGGATGGGGGAGAGTAAGGCCAAACAGTTGGGGGAGAAAAGTAAAGGAGAGGGGATGAGAGACAGAAGGAGAGAAGGGAAAGGGGGTTAGGGAGTAGAGAGACAAATGGGGGAGAGGAGAAATATAGAAGGGGAGAGAAGAGGGAGGATGGGGGGAGAGTAAGGCCAAACAGTTGGGGGAGAAAAGGAAAGGAGAGGGGATGAGAGACAGAAGGAGAGAAGGGAAAGGGGGTTAGGGAGTAGAGAGACAAATGGGGGAGAGGAGAAATATAGAAGGGGAGAGAAGAGGGAGGATGGGGGAGAGTAAGGCCAAACAGTTGGGGAGAAAAGGAAAGGAGAGGGGATGAGAGACAGAAGGAGAGAAGGGGATTAGGGAGTAGAGAGACAAATGGGGGAGAGGAGAAATATAGAAGGGGAGAGAAGAGAGAGGATGGGGGAGAGTAAGGCCAAACAGTTGGAGGAGAAAAGGAAAGGAGAGGGGATGAGAGACAGAAGGAGAGAAGGGAAAGGGGGTTAGGGAGTAGAGAGACAAATGGGGGAGAGGAGAAATATAGAAGGGGAGAGAAGAGGGAGGATGGGGGAGAGTAAGGCCAAACAGTTGGGAGAGAAAAGGAAAGGAGAGGGGATGAGAGACAGAAGGAGAGAAAGGAAAGGGGGTTAGGGAGTAGAGAGACAAATCGGGGAGAGGAGAAATATAGAAGGGGAGAGAAGAGGGAGGATGGGGGAGAGTAAGGCCAAACAGTTGGGGGAGAAAAGGAAAGGAGAGGGGATGAGAGACAGAAGGAGAGAAGGGAAAGGGGGTTAGGGAGTAGAGAGACAAATGGGGGAGAGGAGAAATATAGAAGGGGAGAGAAGAGGGAGGATGGGGGAGAGTAAGGCCAAACAGTTGGGGGAGGAGAAAAGGAAAGGAGAGGGGTGAGAGACAGAAGGAGAGAAGGGAAAGGGTTTTAGGGAGTAGAGAGACTTTGGCTGCTGCTGTCACATAACGGATATAATTATTTTCATATAAATGGTTCCATTTAGAGAGGGGGGCGGGGGACGGGGGACATTCACTTCTGAATATTTTAATGAGATTCCTTGGACTCCCCATTCAGTGTGTGAGTTTTAGGACTAGAGACCCTCATTATCTTTGAAGTTCATACAGTTTTGCTTCAGGCTACAATATCTGTGTTTTTCATGTTGTTCTGGGAATTTACCGTTTTTCTGGTACATTATTAGTGTAAAGACTCAGAATTCCTCATTTCTGGCCAGACACACAGTGTAGATTATCACCTGCACCAGGTAACGTTACCCAGCGAGTTCAGTACAATTCCTGGCGGTTGTTTAATGTTCTCCAATGTTTCTCACTCAGTGATGTTTGCTCAGGATTAATAGTTGTGAGAAAATAACACGTTCCCTAAACAAACTCAAGCAACAAGCTCTAAATGCCCCACAAGTGTCTCTTATCTGAACTATCCACAGTGACCAACTCATCAATGACTTTCTGCTTCACTCGCCCCAATATGAACCTTCTGGCCCAACAGCTGTTCCTCCGACTCCCTCATTCCCAACCTGTGTTCTCTCCCCGAATTAATCAGCAAACACTTCCCTCCCGGACGTCGTTCATTTGTGTAAAGAAACCCATCGCCCAGCCTTCCACTCTCCATACTACTATCATATGGGGGTTAATAGAAATTAGGGGGGTAACTACAGAAGAAGCAGACCCTGAGGCTGCAGGGGGGACCAGGAGACCCAGGAGACCCTAATTCATATATCATTTTAATAAATATTGCTCAAACAGGTACAACCTCTAGACATTTTTGGATAAATAATTTGCTGTGGGCCCAGTAATATCCAGTTGCACCACTGGGAATTCCCCTTAGGAAAATGCAGTATTTGCTGCAGATGAAACAATAATGAAACAGGGGGGTTGAGGGATAGTTCCCCTTGCAATGTGATGTCCCAACACTAAATAAAAGATAACAATTTTATAGTTTAATCACTGTGTGACTAAAATGGAATCGCTGATTTACAAGCTGATATTGATCTATAAATTATTTACAGCCACACAATGGTTTGTGCCCCTATAAATCTTGTATCAAACTGCATGTAATCTCCTCCCCTCACTGAGCTCCGACCAATGGTTCACTCCCAGAGGAACAGTATTATCCAATCCAATATTAGAATGATCTTTTCTCTTACAATTCCCAGCGCTCTGCAAGTAACTATTTGCTGTCTGTAGGGTGACCGGGAGTTGTGGGACCATTAGAGAGGGGCAACTGTCCAAGCACATTCCACTGACTCCTCTGATTTAAATTTAGGGCCGGGTTGTTAAAAACTGGATCAGAAACACATAAATCACTTCCCACTTTTGAACTTTCTGGAAAGTGATTATTAATGTTGCCTCTTTTTTTCATATGGAAACTTCACAAAGCAGTAACTGGGGCCCCAGATTGAAAAGCTCAGACATGGGGCCCAGTAGTCTCCCCTCTTCATCAACCTTCCTCTTCCCTTCCTCCTGTATCTGCTGCTTCTTCTTCTTACCTTCCTCTCCTTTCATATTCTCCCCAAATTACATCTTTAAATCCCCTCTCCTTTCCTTTTCTCCCCCAACTGTTTGACCTAACTCTCCCCCATCCTCCCTCTTCTCTATTTCTCCTCTCCCCCATTTGTCTCTCTACTCCCTAACCCCCTTTCCCTTCTCTCCTTCTTTTTCTCATCCCCTCTCCTTTCCTTTTCTCCCCCAACTGTTTGGCCTTACTCTCCCCCATCCTCCCTCTTCTCTCCCCTTCTATATTTCTCCTCTCCCCCATTTGTCTCTCTACTCCCTAACCCCCCTTTCCCTTCTCTCCTTCTGTCTTTCATCCCCCATTTTTCTTGTTTCTTCTCTCTCATCATCTCTGTGTCCTGGTCTGTCTTTTCCAAGCGATTCATATGCCATCCTGCAGGTGATTCACATTCTTGCAGGCGGGAAGGCATCTGGGGAGATTAGTTGCCCGCAGTAGAGATTTGTCAGTTGTCGACTAATCTCCCTGTGTGCCACCATGCTTAAAGTTATGTGTTTGCTTTAGGAAGACTACTATAGTTTATATAAACAAGCTGCTGTGTAGCCATGGGGGCAGCCATTCAAGCACAGGATACACAGTAGATAACAGATAAGTACTACTATAGTTTATATAAACAAGCTGCTGTGTAGCCATGGGGGCAGCCATTCAATCACAGGATACACAGTAGATAACAGATAAGTACTACTATAGTTTATATAAACAAGCTGCTGTGTAGCCATGGGGGCAGCCATTCAAGCACAGGATACACAGTAGATAACAGATAAGTACTACTATAGTTTATATAAACAAGCTGCTGTGTAGCCATGGGGGCAGCCATTCAATCACAGGATACACAGTAGATAACAGATAAGTACTACTATAGTTTATATAAACAAGCTGCTGTGTAGCCATGGGGGCAGCCATTCAAGCACAGGATACACAGTAGATAACAGATAAGTACTACTATAGTTTATATAAACAAGCTGCTGTGTAGCCATGGGGGCAGCCATTCAAGCACAGGATACACAGTAGATAACAGATAAGTACTACTATAGTTTATATAAACAAGCTGCTGTGTAGCCATGGGGGCAGCCATTCAAGCACAGGATACACAGTAGATAACAGATAAGTACTACTATAGTTTATATAAACAAGCTGCTGTGTAGCCATGGGGGCAGCCATTCAAGCACAGGATACACAGTAGATAACAGATAAGTACTACTATAGTTTATATAAACAAGCTGCTGTGTAGCCATGGGGGCAGCCATTCAAGCACAGGATACACAGTAGATAACAGATAAGTACTACTATAGTTTATATAAACAAGCTGCTGTGTAGCCATGGGGGCAGCCATTCAAGCACAGGATACACAGTAGATAACAGATAAGTACTACTATAGTTTATATAAACAAGCTGCTGTGTAGCCATGGGGGCAGCCATTCAAACATATGATACACCGTAGATAACATAAGTACTACTATAGATTTTATAAACAAGCAGCCATGGGGGCAGCCATTCAAGCACAGGATACAAAGTAGATAACAGATAAGTACAACTATAGTTTATATAAACAAGCTGCTGTGTAGCCATGGGGGCAGCCATTCAAACATATGATACACCGTAGATAACATAAGTACTACTATAGATTTTATAAACAAGCAGCCATGGGGGCAGCCATTCAAGCACAGGATACAAAGTAGATAACAGATAAGTACAACTATATAGTGTTGCACACTGCTAATAAATGAACACTTGCAGTTTATTAAGTACTGCCTGAAGCTGTTTATTCCTTTCTTTTCTATGATATAAGTACAACTATAGTTTATATAAACAAGCTGCTGTGTAGCCATGGGGGTGTTACTGTTGCTTTAAGTCACACACTGAGCTAAATCTGATCTACCATGGGCAACTAAAATTACACGGTCGGATTAAACCAATGTAGACCAATTCGGCAGTTTATCTGTCCGTGTATTGGGTGTTCCATTGGGTCTCCCAAATCAATATCGATCGATCAGATATTGATCGGGCAGGTTTGATTTTTCTTGCCAATGAAGGTCCGGTCAGCACCCATTTCCTTCTTGTAATCCAATTGATTGGCCCTAGGGCCGAACAACCGCTTAACCCCATATCACCCTGCCCTGCCTTGTGTACGACCACCTTAATCATGATTTACTTACAGGTGGGGAAACATTTGAAGGCAATTAGTGGCCTGTGGCAGATCATATTTATCATGAGCAACTGATCTCAACATGTGCCATCACCATTATGGGCATCCCCGTGTCTGACTTGAAGAATTTGGAGAAAAGGGTTAATTCTCAGTTTAACCCAGGAAGTATTATGCTAATTATTTCATGTTTCATTGGGCATTCCTAGTCAGGGCAATATGGCAGCTCCCTCACGTGGATCAGGCCTCGTCATTTATAATTAACCCTTGCTTTGCTTAATTCTATCACTAGGCTTCATGAGCATTGCTGAGCACAGGGTTAACACAAGTAGGAGCTACACCCGGATTCGTCCCTATAGCCACTGAGAGTCAATTCCCGGCCCCACTCTGGCCAGTCCAGTGGCTCTTTGTAACTGCCATAAATAAACAGGCACATTCCGACTACGGTGATTAGTGTTTGTGCTCACACCTACTTTATATACTGAGCCCCTTGTTCTGCCATAGAGAATGTTCTGTTCTTCACACCTCTCTGCTGCCTCTCCATGATCTCACTGCTGCCTCCGAGGCCCCTGGGGGCCACACACACCATTAGGCTCCGAGTATTTACAAAATAGCATTCTGTTCTTTCCACCCTTTATTATAGTGTATTGACTATTCCTGTGGATCTGGTACAGGGGGGGTTAATAGTGCTGAGTTATTCTCTGTCCTATTAGAGCTTCCAGTTTCATATGTAACTATGTATTATGTACGTATGTATGTGCAGGTATGTATTTAAGTATGTATGTATTATGTATATATATATCTATACAGGTATAGGATCCCTTATCCGGAAACCTGATGTCCAGAATGCTCCGAATTACGGAATGGCCGTCTCCCATAGACTGCATTTTATCCAAATAACACACCATTAGGCTCCGAGTATTTACAAAATAGCATTCTGTTCTTTCCACCCTTTATTATAGTGTATCGACTATTCCTGTGGATCTGGTACAGGGGGGGTTAATAGTGCTGAGTTATTCTCTGTCCTATTAGAGCTTCCAGTTTCATATGTAACTATGTATTATGTATGTATGTATGTACAGGTATGTATTTAAATATATATGTATTATGTATGTATTGTATGTACAGGTATGTATTTAAGTATGTATGTGTTATGTATATATATATATATATATATATATATATATATATATATATATATATATATATATATATATATACAGGTATAGGATCCAGTTTCATATGTAAGTATGTATTATGTATGTATGCATGTACAGGTATGTATTTAAGTATGTATGTATTATGTATATATATATATATATATGTATGTATGTATATACAGGCATGTATGTACAGGTATGTATTTAAGTATGTATGTGTTATGTATATATATATCTATACAGGTATAGGATCCCTTATCCGGAAACCCGATGTCCAGAATGCTCCGAATTACGGAATGGCCGTCTCCCATAGACTGCATTTTATCCAAATAATCCAAATTTTTAAAAATGATTTGCTTTTTCTGTGTAATAATAAAACAGTCGCTTGTACTTGATCCCAACTAAGATATAATTAATCCTTATTGGAGGCAAAACCAGCCTACTGGCTTTATTTAATGTTTATATGATTTTCTAGTAGAACCCCAGGTCCCAAGCATTCTGGATAACAGGTCCAATACCTGTATATGTATGCATGTATGCTTGTAAATATGTACTGTATGTATGTATGTATGTACAGGTATGTATGCATGTAAACATGTATGTATTATGTATATATGTATGTATATATGCATGTGTTATAGGGTCTCCCACTGTTATGGTGGGTCCACATGTGTATTTGCAATAGTTCAGTATTTATGTATTCTGCTGCATGGCAGCTCCAGGGTTAAGTGAATATCTTCTGCCCTAAGGGTGTGTACCCCCAGTCTGTAGCAGTCTGTACCCCCAGTCTGTAGCAGTCTGTACCCCCAGTCGGTGGGTACATTATACACGTTTCACACTGTAGCAGTCAGATGCATTTAGGGGAAGTAACGAGCAGTTCGAATATAAATCTATTTCTTCCATTCGCTTTCGGCACAAACATAAAGGATTTGCGTCTCGTTGGATCGGGTTTGCCCGACGCACAGAAGGTTATTCAGTCTCCTGAATTCTCATAATAGGTAATAATTGAACATTCAGTAAGGCTCCAACGGAACAGCTAAAATACCGCAATTATTTGGGGGGGTTTGTATTGATTTTATTCATTGATTTTTTTTCTGGTTTTAATGAAAAACTTGATTAATCTATTCAGTATTCCAGGGCTCCATAGACAGTGGATGAGATGATTTTAGGGTTCATTTAGATCACCATTGCACCCCTTTGGGCCCATACACAGAGAACTTGCCCTTGTTGTTAATGAGCACATAGGGGTGCACCCAGAGTACCCCATTATATATATTAATAACTTTTTATCACTGTTCACCTTTCATTGTGTTCTTTGAGACACTGACTGATTCCGGGGCAGGAAGGGGCTGGCGGTGGGTAAGTGGGCAGCAGGGACCCCAAAAGGGGACGGGGACCCCTGGGGTAGCAGGCCCAGTGTGCCTTGTACCACTCAGTTTGACCCTAGACTGGTTGCTAGGGGTAGTAACTATAGAAACCCAGAGACCTCAAACACTCAAGGCCAATATTATGGACTTTTGGGCCATTCCCAATACACCTTGATCCACTAAGGGTATGAATGCTGGTGACTCCTGAATAATACGGGAGAGTTGATTCATTCAATGAGCCTAAAAAAATACAAATAGCAACAGCCAAAATTTTAGGGTTTAGGGTTTTTTTTTTCCTCTCTACAAAGTCTTCGTTTCCTCTTCCAGAACTGCCCATTGGATCAGCCTCCCGGCACCATCCACCCCCTCCTGTGAATGGAGTCCAAAGTGGCCTAGAGTAGGAATGTCCCAAGCTGAATATTCTAACAATGGACCATAGAAATAAGCTGTTGCAACTGGTAGGGACCATTTGGGAATCAATGTATCTTCTCAAAGTACTGGGATCCTAAAATACATATACTGGGAGTGTGAGGCCCTATAACTTTTAGCTGGGACCCTGAGCTTAAGTCCTGGAGTGAATTGGGCACCCATGGGTAGTGGAGGGCAGAAGGGGGTAGTTAAATGCACATATTAATAGGGGTGTGGGTAGGCGGGTGAGTTTCAAAATTGCTCAGACCCAAACCCCCCCATATTTCCAGGGGTCTTAAGCTCCCCATAGACGCAACGATTCTTCTTGCCGAACGACCGATTTTAGGGAAGTCCGACCAATCCTTCGAAATTATCGTGCGGTTAGTGGGATTCGAACGATCGTACATTTTACGATTTTTCGGCCGACATCTGTCAGGAAATTGATGGGCCAGGTCAAAAAATCTCTGTGGGTCCCAGTGCAATGTATGTATGTCTGCAGGGCCAAGCAGCTCCCCTTTGTTTTCCTGACAAATTGGTCTTTTTAGTTGATTGACAATTCGTACGAGAAAATCGAGGTCTCACGATGACGATCAGATCTTTTAAAAATCTCAACATCTCTGGCCAACTTTAGAGCACAGAGCTCCCCATAAATAAGTTTGAAATAAATGTGGGATCTATATCTCAAGAGCAGATTCATGGGTGGAGGGTGATTTTTGTTATTGGGGAGGCTACTTAACCCCTTACTTCCCTGGACACAGGGCATGTCATAGAAGAAAGGGGGAATCTAATGAACTGCCTTGCAAGGAGCAGACATGGAGAAGCTTCAATTTTCCCTTTTAATATCCAGTTTTATTCAGATAAAAGCCCCACTATATGGCTGTGCCTGTGTGTGGATAGTGAGAGGTGTAGTTGAACAGTGGGTTGGGGCTGCAGGATGAATGTTGGAAGTAGCTAAAGTGGAAGGGGGTCGTATCCAGGGAACACTGAGGGGAATGGCTAAATCCCGGCACCACGTAATATTGTGACATGACTTAGCAGCATTTCTAGCTCATTATTCAACACTGGATTCACTGACACCACAAGCAGCACAGACTGGCTACTGACAACTTCTATTTGTCTGCTTTTTAGCTCTTTGTCTTTATAGAATTCTATGGGGCAAATTCACTATGCGGCAAAAATGGCTGCGTCACCGCACTTCGCCACACTCCGTCAGGCATAGTTTCGCCTAGGCTGCGCAAATTCACGAAGATCCGAAGTTGCGCACAGGTGACCGAACGGTTGCGAAGTTGCGCTAGCGATAATACTATAAGCAGTCCGGAGTTACGCTAGCGATGCCTAATTTGCATACGGCGTGCAGTTAAAGTACAATGGACGTATATGTTGCAGCAACTACATTACACTACACAAGGCCAGGGAAAATTAATACAATTTAATAGAGATCTTATATTGCCCTACACATGTGCCCACTGTATAGTTTAGGTGCCAAATGTAGGGGGGAAGGAGTGTACCCCAAAAAAAATGTACAATTATTTTCAGTCTATCACCCAGTAAAAAGTAAAATAAAAGCCAGTGTTTTTTGGGGAACTCCTATCTACTCTATTGCACTTTGCCTCGTCTGAGCTGACAAAGTCAAGTCTGGCGCAAGAGGTAACGTTCAGTAAAATCCGCAAGTTAGTGAATTAGCGAGTTACGTCCCTTCGCCGGAGCGCAACTTTTCCCGGCAGTAAGAGTGCGAAGTAGCGCTAGAGTCTGTCTATTTCACTAGTGAATTTACACCAGGGACGTCACGCTGGCGAATTTTCGCTAGCGTTAGCCACTTCGCCCTTTAGTAAATTTGCCCCTATATGTGTGCCTAGCTAGTCCTTTCTAAATCCCCATTGTCCATATAGAATTCTATTTGTGTTCCTATTGAATTCCTCTATACTGTATAGACACATATCTATGTGTCTATACAGTTACTTCTAGCTCCTTGCTGTCATTTAGGATTCTATATGTGTTTCTTTCAGCTCCTTATTGTCTATATATAATTCTACTTGTGTTCCTATCTAATAATTCCTGCCTAATCTTACTTGCCTGTGTATATATAGTTCCTTCTGGCTCCTTCTTATATATATATAGATATAGAATTCTATTTGTGTGCCTGTCTAGTTCCTTCCAGCTGCTTATTGTCTGTATAGAATTCTTTTAATTCAATGTTTTTTATTGGGCAATTTTTAAATTTTACAACACAGACTTTGCATAAAAGTCAATATATATATAATGTACATAGCCTTGTTTAGTTAAATGCTTAATAACATATACGGCATTTTAACATAACATAGTTAAAGATACAGTATTTCTTGTATAAAGATAGAAACTAGGCCTAGGTTTATATAAAGCAAATTGTCTCTTTGCAGGCCTTTTCGAACCATAAAAACTGAGAAGTCCAAGTAGAATATAATAATCAAAAATGAAACATTGTAATAATCTTTAAGCTAAAGTATCATCTCAGAGTACATTTTACTCTATTTCCGGTATCACCTTCTTTGTATCAATCCTTATATAAAGTGTTCCAGAGAAATAAATTTAAGTTTTAAGTGAACCAGAGCTTTTTCTTATACTTACTTTGTGAATTACCCAAAGTGACATGCAGTACAAAAAAAAAAAGGACTACATCTACAACTAAACTACACTAAAACTACACTTAATTTGCTGTAAACCATATTTGTTGCATTAGTAACTTACAACACAACCATTGTGAGAAAGTATCTTCTTCTTTCTAGCAGTATCATCCAGAGTCGGCGAATATACATGCATACATATGTAAGAGGATAATAGATAGAACAACTAACCAATTTAATCTATGAATAATTTTGTGTTAGGATAAACCAATGACCACATTCTAATTTTAGCCATAAATGAATCTAGAGATCCAATTTTTGTTGCCCACGCCTTTTCTGCAGAAAGATTAAATTCTACCCTTTTTATTATCTCCTCAATATTTGGGATATAATTCAGTTTCCAATTTTCTGTCTGTATAGAATTCTAATTGCATGTCTATATAGTAGTAATCCACTTTTTTGGATACGGCCAAACCCCCGAATCCTTTGTGAAAGACTCAGCCAAGTACCGAACCGAATCAGAACCCTAATTTAATCAATGAGGGGGAGGGAAAAAGAGAACCGCGGCTACCGAAAGGATTCGGTTCGGCCAGGCACAAGGAATCGGCCTAATCCAAATCCTGCTGAAAATGGCAGAATCCTGGCCGAATACCCCTACTATATAGTTCCTTCTGGCTCATGGCTGTTGCATATAATTGTATTTGTCTTCCTTCCAGTTCCCTATTGTTTGTATAGAATTCTATGTGCCCCATTCTTATTACTTCCAGCTCCTCCCAGCAATAGAATTGGCATCTCATTCCTTTTAGTTGTCCCTATAAAATTATTTTTGTGTCTCAATCTAATTCCTTCCAGCTCCTTGTTGCCTGTATAGGGAACTATTTGTGTGTGTGTGTGTATATATATATATATATATATATATATATATACCGTATATACCGTATATACTCGTGTATAAGCCGAGTTTTTCAGCCCCCAAAATATGCTGAAAAACTCTACCTCTGCTTATACTCGGGCAAAAACGGTCGCTGGCGTCTAAGAATAGTCAACGGCGTCCAAGAATAGTCGCCGGCGTCCAAGAATAGTCTCCAAGAATTGTCACCAGCATCCAAGAATGGTCGTCGGTGTCCAAAAAGAGACGCCGGCACCTCCAATGTGAGCAGAAACCCTCAATTTTTTTACCAGAAGCTGCTGCATTTCTCACCCTAGGCTTATACTCGAGTCAATAAGCTTTCCCAGTTTTTGGAGGTAAAATTAGGTACCTCGGCTTATACTCGGGACGGCTTATACTCGAGTATATACGGTAGTTCCTTCTAGCTCTTTGCTATAATATAGAAGTCTTTTTGTGTGCCTATGTAGCTCCTTCTAGCTAGCTCCCTGATTTGTATAAAGATTATTATTGGTGTAGCTCCTTGCTGTGCAATGTGGAATGTGCAATGTAACCTAATAGGGGAACCCTGGGCTGTACAATGTACCCTACTAAGGTGTTATAGGCTCAGCAGAGGACTCCACTAAGGACAGTAATGAGTGTGTCCCCTATATACAGATTTCTAATGGTGCAGTTCCAATGTGAATCTGTTCTGCTATGAGGATTATAAAGGTGCAGCTTGTTTTACATGGCGGGAGGTCAGTAACTGGGAGACCTTGGCATTACGTTGCCCCTTCACATCCATAATTCCCGCTGTGACCTTTCCGCAGTCCCTTTCATTTCTCCGTTTGTGCCATTATTTAATAAAGCAGCAGCAGGGCCGCTCCATCAGCCGTGGGACATTTATGGCCATTTCCATGTTAATAAACTCTCCCGAGGGACGGAGGCAAGTTATTTGCTTTTTAAAGGTCAACAAATAAGCCGCTCGCTGGATTCCGGCCTGTGTATGGGTGACAAGTAGAGATTTAATAGAGGGGATGCGGAGAGAGCTGATTTCCTGGTGCCATAAGATGATTGTATCCGATCCGGAATGTTCCTTCATAACCAGAGAGAATATTACTGCATCAAATGGCTCCGGCTTGGGATTTAAACTCCTTCCTGTCCCATATGAAAAATTGAGATATATTGAGAATTATGATATATTGTATTGAGCAGATGTTTAACCTGGCGGCCAATCCAGTCCAACCTTAATGAAAGTGGAAATATCATTTTTATTTTTTATTGCCTCTGAATTCAGGGCTGAAACGCAGAAATGAGACAATTCTTCCCTCTCTTTTATTAAAGACATTATTTTATTAAAGAGATATGATCCCTATAATAAAGAGGGGGTGGAGATTATTGGGTGACTCGGCATCACCTTTATTTGGGAATAATTTGCTTTGTGAAGAGAAGGAGGATAAAAATGATGAGAAACCAAAAATCACCCCAATTAGCTGCACTCGGGGCAAAGGGGAGAATCAGCATTAATATTCCTAATGGGGAGGGTTTTACTTTTTCTTTGCCGAATTCATCTTAATACGGGTGTAATTATAGACAAAGCTGACGCCATACTCACAGGGGGGTTGGGCCTGGGGAACAGGGCGGAGTCAGTGGGGGCGGGGTCAGACTCCTCTATAGTAAAAGTGCAGCAAGTGGGGGGGGACACAGGGGGGCTAGCATGGGTATATTGGTAAACACCCCTGGACCCCACCACAGCTCTTTTTTGCACAGATGGGACCTGGAGGGGGTTTGCTGAATCTCAAACGTCATATACAGGTACAGGATCTGTTATCTGGAAACCCGTTATCCATAAAGCTCCAAATTACAGGAAGGTCATCTCCCATAGACTCAATTTTAATCAAATAATTCAAAATTCAAAATTCAAAAATTGATTTCCTTTGTCTCAGTAATAATAAAACAGTACAACAGGGTCGGACTGGTGGCTGCAGGGTCGCCACAGGGTTGCCATCTGGCCAGTATTTTAAAAATCATACTTGACCCCAATGTTATTAATAAGGAAAAAAATCTATATTTCCAAAAAAGGTCGCAACCCTGTCCCCCACACCCCCCTACAGGGCCTGTCACCACTGCGTCCACCAATCGTGCGTAAATTAAACCTACATTTGTTCGGCACGGCGAGGGAGAGAGTTCAGCGGCCTGATGGAGTCTGACCCTGCAGTACTGTGTAGTGATGGGCGAATTTACTCGTCAGACGTAAATTTCCACAGTACTAGTGATAGACAAATTTGCCCTGTTTTGCCGAAAAATTCACAAATTTCCAGCGAAATGCAAATTTTGACGCCCGCGTCAATTCGCGGGTGTCAAAATAGAAGCCGACAACAATTCCAACGCCATCGACAATTCTGACGGTGGTGACAATTAAACGCACGCCCATTGACTTTAATGCGTGTTAAATTGTCGATGGCGTTGGAATTGTCACCGGCGTCTATTTTGACGCCCGCATATTGACGCCAGTGTCTAGTACTGTCTACTTGATCCGAGCTAAGATATAATTAAGCCTATATAAATATGAATACGCCTATTGGGTTTATTTGATATTTAAATGATTTTTTTAGAAGAATTAAGGTATTAAGATCCAAATTGCGTAAAGAAAAAACCCCAGATCCTAAGCATTCTGTATAACAGGTCCCATACCTGTATTTGAAAATGACAGAACTAAAATCTAAATAAAAATCCGTCTGGAAATGCGGTGTTTCTATAATGTACTTACTGTACCAGCCCAGAGTTCATCCTCCTATAACAGTAATGATCCAGGCCGTCAAAAATGCCCCCAGCAGCTCCCCCATCTTGGATCTTTTTTGGTATCTTTTGTGTGTCAGCGGCACTGCACATGCTCAGTAGACTCTGCGCTGCTGCTGAGAAGCTTAGGGGTCAGGGGAAAAGATCAAGCCTTGTATTGTGAGTGTTATATTGTATTTATACTGTATATTGTGTGTCAGCCCCTCAGGTAAGTGACAGTAGCTGAGAGAATGTGCTGGGGATCAGCAGAAAAGATAAAGGGGGCTTACGGGGGGCATCTATTTCCTAGAGGCCTAGCACTGATATAGAGACCCAATAATGTGCAGGATTTTTAGCCTCAGTCTTTGTTGATTTTTAGTTCTCCTTTGAAGTAAAAAGAATGAATCTGTTCTTATTACAGTTATTTCTATGCAGCACAAATAACTGGGGCAGAAATCTTTTATCTGTTGCCAAAAAAACCTAAAGCCCAAGTGTTGATTCTGTGGGACAGACAGACGTACACGATGAAAGTAAAGGAATTATTGACTAAACAAGAGCAGGTTTCGGCTGATGGTGCCGAGTGTTTGGGAGGGGACCCGGGCCGCACGCAAACACCACAAAGACCCCATTGAAATGGAAAGTGAATCCCCTCATAGCGGAAAGTGCAACTGGATTTGTTTGTGAGTCTGGAGGGGATTCTGGGAAAGAGACTGAGGACAAACATTTGGGGTGAGGGTTGAGCAACAGTTGGAGGTGAAAATGTGTTTATGGTGATTGTACCTTCCTCAACCTCCTGAAGCAATGGGGGGGCGGCGGAATTCCCTCCTCTTATTGGTCACAGTCACGCAGGGTCCGGGGCACAGAGACACCTTTCATTTTACAGAAGAATCCAAAGTATTTCTGCCATTTCCACAGAATAGAAACCTGCGCCCCCTGCCCCTAAATGTGCCCCTTTAGCACAGACTGGATCTCATTCCTGTTCTGCACTGATCCTATTAAAGGGGTGTAGAACCCAGGTCATGTGATCATTCCCAAAACATGGAGCTGCGGGGGGGGGAAACCAGCCCTGAAATACCACAAAAAAAAACGGAGTGGGTAAAAAGAAGTAGAAAGAAGTTGAGAGAGAAAAGGGAAAAGAGGAGAGGACAGTAGAAAGAGAGAGAAGAGGGGAAGGGGAGAGAGGAGAAGAGATGAGGAGAAGTTGAGAGAGGAGAGAAGGGAAAAGATGATGGTAGAAGAGAGAGAAGAAATGAGGGAAGAGGGAAAAGAGAGAGAGTTGAAGAGAGAGAAGAGATGATGGGAGAGGGGAGATAGAGAGGGGAAGAGAGAAGAAATGAGGGGGAAGGGAAAAGAGAGAGAGAGGGGAAGAGAGAGAAGAGATGAGGGGAGAAGAGAAAGAACATATGAGAGGGGAGGGGGAGAGAAGAGATGATGGGAGAAGAGAGAGAAGAGATGAGATGAGGGGAGAGCAGGAGGAGAGAGAGGAGAGGGTGGGTAGAGAAGAGGAGAATTTAGGAGATGAGAGATAAATGAAGTGTGAGAGCAGCTGGAGGAGAAGAGACACTGCCGGTGCATCTCAGGAGGGGCAGCAGCTCAGAAAGGGTCTTTGATGTTGGGGAGCTGAGGGGCTACAGATGAGATCAGTGAAACATGTGAGAGTGAAACGGCAGCGAGACGCGTCGATTAGAGACTGATGTTTGCGAAAACGAATTCCAGCAGCTGTGCCCAAGGCTGAGTCTGAACCAGAGACAGAAAGAGAGGGACCCGGCACAGACCCACATATTGACATTTCCACTCACACCTCAGTCTATGGGGGGATCATCTAAGAGACACGGGGGCTCCAAGGAGTAAAGGAGGGGCAGTGCAGGGAGAAGATACAAGACAGATACTCAATGTCACTATATGATTCTATTCCTTCTTCCCAGTCATACTGAGGGGGGGAGTCTGGTTTCAGCCAGGAAGAGGCTGTGTGTGCTTGGTTGCTATGGGTTACTAGACTGGTGTACACTTTGTACATGTCTCATAGCAATTATTAGATATTTAATTACAAACAAAGAAATGACATTATTACATAAACACAAGGAATCAGAAAAGAGCCCAGAAGATGAAGCCCCGCCCCTAATAAGCTGGGAGGGCCTTATGAGCCTCTACTTGAAAACACTAATTAATTTGCCATTAACGAGGCTCATGGCTCTAAGGTTAAGTAACATAATGGCCCCGTGCAATGAAGCCGAGTCCAACTTGCGAGTGTCGGGGCAACACAACTGCTCAGGAGTCACAGAAAATTCATTAAATGCCTTTTGGTGGATTTCAGGCCAATAATTAATTGTATTTAAAGTAGATGGGAAAGTGAAAGATTGTGTTTTTGTGACCACAGTTTGGCTCTTGTGTGGCCCATTTATCTACAAATGCATCTCCTGCAATTAAACGACAACTTTTTAAAATTAGCATTTTAAAGGGGAACTTCACCAACTTGTTTTGCCCCATAAAATATATATAATTTTATTCAGCTTCCCAATATCCATTCATTCCTCATTCTCACTGGGTTTATAGTTCTGTGTAACTGTCATTGTGTCTGTCCCTTTCTCTTCTCTGCACTGCTGCTTCTGACTCCTGATACAACTTCCCAATATCCATTCATTCCTCATTCTCACTGGGTTTATAGTTCTGTGTAACTGTCATTGTGTCTGTCCCTTTCTCTGCACTGCTGCTTCTGACTCCTGATACAACTTCCCAATATCCATTCATTCCTCATTCTCACTGGGTTTATAGTTCTGTGTAACTGTCATTGTGTCTGTCCCTTTCTCTGCACTGCTGCTTCTGACTCCTGATACAACTTCCCAATATCCATTCATTCCTCATTCTCACTGGGTTTATAGTTCTGTGTAACTGTCATTGTGTCTGTCCCTTTCTCTTCTCTGCACTGCTGCCTCTGACTCCTGATACAACTTCCCAATATCCATTCATTCCTCATTCTCACTGGGTTTATAGTTCTGTGTAACTGTCATTGTGTCTGTCCCTTTCTCTTCTCTGCACTGCTGCTTCTGACTCCTGATACAACTTCCCAATATCCATTCATTCCTCATTCTCACTGGGTTTATAGTTCTGTGTAACTGTCATTGTGTCTGTCCCTTTCTCTTCTCTGCACTGCTGCTTCTGACTCCTGATACAACTTCCCAATATCCATTCATTCCTCATTCTCACTGGGTTTATAGTTCTGTGTAACTGTCATTGTGTCTGTCCCTTTCTCTTCTCTGCACTGCTGCTTCTGACTCCTGATACAACTTCCCAATATCCATTCATTCCTCATTCGAACTTCAAACAGAGAGCTACAATATTTTCCAGCAGAACTTAAATAAAGAAAAAAACACTTAATGGGATTTGTATTTAGGCGCCGAGGCTCATGGGATAAATAATGCTCTGTTGGATTAGAAATAGGGACGAGTAACCAATCAGGGTTCATTTTTCTTTTGCCCTTCCAAATATTTGAATTGTATGTTTCCTTTTATGTTGGAAGAGCTTTCCTGGGACATTCTGCAAGTGAAGCAGCAGCTCAGGCTTTAAAGATTGGAATAATAGTGTCGCCCACTATACTTTATCCACTTTATTTCAGCAAGCGGCACAAGAAAAAATAGAGGAATATTCTATTCCATTGATTCTCATTATAGCTATTCCCCTGTACCAAGCACAATTAAAGGGGCGATTTACCTTTAGACTAACTGTTAGTATGTAATCGAATGGCCAGTTTTCTACTGGTCTTCATTTTTTCTTCTTTTCTAATATTTGACTTATTATACTTCTTCTGATTCTTTCCGGTTTTGAAATGGGGGTCACTGACCCCATCTAAAAAAACAACTGCTCTGTAAGGCTACAAATTCCTCATCTTTTTATTCAGGCCTCTCCTATTCATATTCCTGTCTCTTATTTACATCAATACATGGTTGCTAGGGGAATTTGTAAGGAATATGAGGGTACAGTCACCCCTTTACATTATACAATGGCTCAGTGGGCTTCTGATACTCTTTAGGCAGTTGGAAATGAGATGTTTCAGTAGATCGGAGACTCGGCGCCGGAGCAAGCGAGTGAATTTTACACATCGGGCCCTTGCTGGGTTCTATTACGGATCTCGCTGGGTTCTGCATGTACAGACAGATTTTTGTAGAAAAGCTTTAAAAAAATATATAAACTCCAGATCTTTATTGGTGAGTCGGAAGCCTCCTGCGGAGAAAGGAAGAGCCTGGGGCGCAGGAACGTTAATTCCCAGCATTTTGCCTTTCAATTTCCATCTGCATCGATTCCATCTGCCCGGCCAAGCTGCGGTCGCATTGTTCAGTCGCACTAAGGGCCTGCGGCGCAACTCGGTTCAAAGCAATTTTTCCAGGGCTGGTGAAATGGATGGAAATGTGCAGCATTAAATACATATATACATATACACATATATATATATACACATTCCATGCACGGCCGGCGGCACTAACCAATCGCACGGCTCGCTGGCTGCCAGATCTGCGTGGGAAATCGCTTATACCCATTAAGTGCCATCAAAGCTGTAGGGAGGCAGATAATGAGGGGAAATGTTTCATGCAAAAAATGCAGATAAATCCTATTTGTGCTCATTAGAATATAAGGAAAGTAACAGAGGTCCCTCGCACAAGCAGTCTGCCTTGCCCAGAGAGTAAAAGTGTGTTTAAAGGGGAAGGAAAACTCACAGTGAACTGTAACTGATGGTGGAAGTTGTGGTACAGGTATGGCATTCATTATCCGGAAACCTGTTATCTAGAAAGCTCCGAATTACGGAAAGGCCGTCTCCCGTAGACTCCATTTTATCCGAATAATCCATATTTTTAAAAATAAAACAGTAGCTTGTACTTGATCCAAACTAAGATATAATTAGATCATATCACAGAAGTGTGACAGCTGACTCCGCCCTTTTAAAGGGGTGGTTCACCTTTAAGTTAACTGTTAGTATGCTCTAGTATGGACAATTCTAAGCAAAACTTTTCAATTGGTCTTCATTGTTTATTTTTGTTATAGTTTTTTAAATGATTTGCCTTCTTCTTTTGCCTCTTTCCAGCTTTCAAATGGGGGGGGGGGGTCAGTGACCCATCTAAAAACAAATGCAATAAATAAATAAATAAATAAAAATAAAAAGTAGCAATAACAATACATACTGTATGTAGCCTTAGGCTACATATGTATTGTTATTGCTACTTTTTATTCCTCATCTTTCTATTCAGGCCTCTCCTATTCATATTCCAGTCTCTTATTCATATCAGTGCATGGTTGCTAGGGGAATTTGGATCCTAGCAACCAGACTGCTGAAATTACAAACTGGAGAGCTGCTGAATAAAAAGTCAAAAACCACAAATAATAAAAAATGAAAACCAATTACAAATTGTCTCAGAATATCCCTCTCTACATCCTACTAACAGTTAATTTAAAGGTGAAGAACGCCTTTAATGCTTCCTACTGAGTCTGATTGCTACTAGGTGGTGCTGGGCCAGTGTGTGACGTATCAGTGATGTCACTTATTAACCAGTGACAGGCCAGTGGGCAGTTCAGAGACACAAATTCTATGTCCTTCTCCCCTGGTGCAGCAGTGTGACCTGTAGAGCTCAGGCCTAATAGATCTGTATAATTAGTGACATGTAATTACTGCTGTGCAATTAGGACATGAATAATATTGTGCCAAGACTGGGATACAGTTGTGTATTTTCATGAAATATTTATCCCAAAGCACATATGGCATCCCAGTCATTACCCTGGCCCGGGGGCACCACCGAGTACAATAAAATTTATTCAAATAAGTAATTAAAATGCGCTCGTATGAGACGTACAGTATCGATCCTGTGAGTTTGGGCTTTCACATCGGTTAATATTGTAGATGTCTTTATAGATACAAATTCCTTCTGAAACTCAATGTATTGATGTAGTTATATACACACACACACACATATACACACATATATACACATATACACACACACACACATATACACACATATATACACATATACACACACACACACATATACACACATATACACACATATACACACACACATATACACACATATACACACATATACACACACACATATACACACATATACACACACACATATACACACATATACACACATTTACACATATACACACACACACATATACACACATATATACACATATACACACATATACACACATATACACACATATATACACATAGACAGACACACACATATACATATACACACATATACATATACACACATATACACACATATATACACATATACACACATAGACAGACACACACATATACATATACACACACACATAATCACATAGACAGGCACACACATATACACACATAAACATA
Source organism: Xenopus petersii (assembly GCA_038501925.1). Lineage (NCBI taxonomy): Eukaryota > Metazoa > Chordata > Amphibia > Anura > Pipidae > Xenopus > Xenopus petersii. The sequence continues at coordinate 141,472,199 of CM076684.1, read as the reverse complement.
CATATACACACACACACATATATACACATATACACACACACATACAGTATACAACGACACACACACATATACACATAGACAGACACACATATACACATATACACACATATACACACACACACATATACAGACACACACACATATACACACATAGACAGACACACATATACACACACATATACACAGACTTATATAGACATATACAGAAATACACAGATTTATACAGACATAGACATATATACAATGGTTGGGGCATTTCTTTCATTATGCAATAAAACAGTTTTTGGGTGGAGATTCATTTTGGCACTAGAGACAGTGCTGAGTTTTCCCTCTGAAACAAGGAAAAGCGAGTTGTTGTATTTTCCCATCACCAGGAATCATGTGGGAGATACAGAGAGTCATTTGGATCCTCTGCTCCCTAATCTGTAGACTTTTTCAAGGGACGATATTTATTCCCCCGTAACACAGACCCCTGTGCTTTATTTGTGCGCCGGGATATGGTCTCCGTTAGTTAAATGTGTTTGAGAGTCGCTGCCACAGTGACTTGGTGAGTGAGTTCTGTAATGACTGATAACATTGTGAGGCTGGTCCTTATATCACTAATGCACAAACACACACCCACGTGCAAACAGCAGTACATCACACGCAGGTTACACTCACAATCACAAGCCCTTGGTCACCTAGAGATCTCAATGACAATGTTACTATAGAGATAACACTGGGCCCAATAATGTGCAGTACAGTTGGTCTCATATGGATCCAGGCCCGGTCTGTGGGTTCAGGCAAGTGCCACAGGTTTATTGCCCTCGGCAGCTGCAGTACAAAGAGCAAGAGATTCAATAAATAAAATATCAATGTAAGTTCCTTTATAACATTCATTAGATACATTGTATTCAGTCTCGTCCCTAATAAGCTGCTTCTTTTCCTGTATAGTAATTCCCCCGGGGCAGGAGGGTAAATGCTCGTATACACGGGTTACTGGACTCTGATCTGATTAGTAAAAATATTTTATTAACCCTTATATGTACTGGGTTCCTCCAATGTCGTACAGACAGGTACATCTAGTGCTACCAATCCCTATTTCTGTAGGAAACTGAGAGAGAGCAGACAGTAACCCTTCCAACACTTTCCTCTTGTCTCTATATATTAGGTACCTATCTAGTGCTACCAATCCCTATTTCTGTAGGGAAATGAGAGCAGACAGTAACCCTTCCAACACTTTCCTCTTGTCTCTATATATTAGGTACCTATCTAGTGTTACCAATCCCTATTTCTGTAGGGAAATGAGAGAGAGCAGACAGTAACCCTTCCAACACTTTCCTCTTGTCTCTATATATTAGGTACCTATCTAGTGCTACCAATCCCTATTTCTGTAGGGAAATGAGAGAGAGCAGACAGTAACCCTTCCAACACTTTCCTCTTGTCTCTATATATTAGTTACCTATCTAGTGCTACCAATCCCTATTTCTGTAGGGAAATTAGAGCAGACAGTAACCCTTCCAACACTTTCCTCTTGTCTCTATATATTAGGTACCTATCTAGTGTTACCAATCCCTATTTCTGTAGGGAAATGAGAGAGAACAGACAGTAACCCTTCCAACACTTTCCTCTTGTCTCTATATATTAGGTACCTATCTAGTGCTACCAATCCCTATTTCTGTAGGGAAATGAGAGCAGACAGTAACCCTTCCAACACTTTCCCCTTGTCTCTATATATTAGGTACCTATCTAGTGCTACCAATCCCTATTTCTGTAGGGAAATGAGAGCAGACAGTAACCCTTCCAACACTTTCCTCTTGTCTCTATATATTAGGTACCTATCTAGTGTTACCAATCCCTATTTCTGTAGGGAAATGAGAGAGAGCAGACAGTAACCCTTCCAACACTTTCCTCTTGTCTCTATATATTAGGTACCTATCTAGTGTTACCAATCCCTATTTCTGTAGGGAAATGAGAGAGAGCAGACAGTAACCCTTCCAACACTTTCCTCTTGTCTCTATATATTAGGTACCTATCTAGTGCTACAAATCCCTATTTCTGTAGGGAAATGAGAGAGAGCAGACAGTAACCCTTCCAACACTTTCCTCTTGTCTCTATATATTAGGTACCTATCTAGTGTTACCAACCCCTATTTCTGTAGGGAAATGAGAGAGAGCAGACAGTAACCCTTCCAACACTTTCCTCTTGTCTCTATATATTAGGTACCTATCTAGTGCTACAAATCCCTATTTCGGTAGGGAAATAAGAGAGAGCAGACAGTAACCCTTCCAACACTTTCCTCTTGTCTCTATATATTAGGTACCTATCTAGTGTTACCAATCCCTATTTCGGTAGGGAAATAAGAGAGAGCAGACAGTAACCCCTCCAACTCCTGCTCAGACACCCCAGTACTGAAATGTGACATGAGCAGAAAGGCAGGGTGCTGCTGGGAGTCACTAAATACCTTCCGCATGATACCAGTCTCTTTTCTAAAGACTCAGTTTGATTTAATTAGTGCTGTCCTTACTCAGTATAGAAATAACAAGCGATTATCACAGCCCATTAATTATTCTGTTGTTCCTAGAACACTGGGCAGTTTCCATTCGGCAATGTCAGATTTCTAGCATTTCTAAGGGTTTCTGTCACTTGCCTAAAGTTTTGGAAACAAACAGCAACTGCATGAAGCTCTTTAGGAAATTCTTACAGTCTATATATAGTATTATTTTCTTGTTTGTAACTGGAATGAGAATAAGGAAGAGAAGAGATCTCCAACCCAAGGTCATCAAGCCCTGAACTCCCTGCAACGATCATCTCAACCCTCTTCCCATCAGCTCCGATCCCCTCGTGGTTCTGAATGATTGAACTCAGGTGACACCATGGAAACGGGTTCCTCGGTCATTAATGAGAGAATGAAGTGTCACTTCAGGGAGAGACTATTACAAAAGTTAATTGTGCAGCCCCCATAGGATAAGTCTCACCATGCGGCTCTATCAGAAGGTAAAGAGTATGTTTCATTGGCCCCGGCTGGGATTTGTGTGTGTAAAATTCTTTCCTTTAGGGTTAAAATGCTAAGAATTGGTAACAGAACCACAGAATCTATACTATATTCCCAGGTATGTGTGACGTACAAATATCTGCTATTCCTATAGGAAGTGCCTGACTAGACAACTTACTGGGGTCTGGGGAAATGAATTCAGGAGGAAATCAGTACCATTAGTGGGTTTAGATGGGAAACAACTTAATATATTCCCTATAGAAAGAAAACCACACAATCTCAGATAAACAATGCTTGGCCCAAGACCACCCAGAACTCACTCAAACTTTGGGGTTTGAGCCCAAATCAAGAAAAACATGTGGAGTCTGGGAAGGGTCTTAGTACCCTGGAGACCAAATGCAAACACAAATAAGGAATGATGTTTAGAGTTTTGTATAGATTTTATTCCATTTCATAATTTTTCCTCCAAGATAAACCCAAGCGCAATAGTGCACAAGGACACAACAACACTGAGTGCATCAGTACACAAAAGTGCAAAGAGAAGGCCAAGAGAAGACCAAGTGGAACAACTCACAAGGCCAAGAGAAGACAAAGTGGAAAAACTTACACGGCCAAGAGAAGACCAAGTGGAACAACTCACAATGCTAAGAGAAGACCAAGTGGAACAACTCACAAGGCCAAGAGAAGACAAAGTGGAAAAACTTACACGGCCAAGAGAAGACCAAGTGAAACAACTCACAATGCTAAGAGAAGACCAAGTGGAACAACGCACAAGGCCAAGAGAAGACCAAGTGGAACAACGCACAAGGCCAAGAGAAGACCAAGTGGAACAACGCACAAGGCCAAGAGAAGACCAAGTGGAACAACGCACAAGGCCAAGAGAAGACCAAGTGGAACAACGCACAAGGCCAAGAGAAGACCAAGTGGAACAACCACAAGGCCAACGATGACCAAGTGGAAAAATGCACAAGACCAAGGATGACCAAGTGGAACAACGCAAAAGGCCAAGAGAAGACCAAGAGGAACAACCACAAGGCCAACGATGACCAAGTGGAAAAATGCACAAGACCAAGGATGACCAAGTGGAACAACGCAAAAGGCCAAGAGAAGACCAAGGGGAACAACCACAAGGCCAACGATGACCAAGTGGAAAAATGCACAAGACCAAGGATGACCAAGTGGAACAACGCAAAAGGCCAAGAGAAGACCAAGTGGAACAACGCACAAGGCCAAAGAAGACCAAGTGGAACAACGCACTATGCAAAGGAAGACCAAGTGGAACAACGCACAATGCCAAGAGAAGACCAAGTGGAACAACCACAAGGCCAAGGAAGACCAAGTGGAACAACGCACAATGCCAAGAGAAGACCAAGTGAAACCTCACACAAGACCAAGAGAAGACCAAGTGGAACAACCACAAGACCAAGAGAAGACCAAGTGGAACAACGCACAATGCCAAGAGAAGACCAAGTGGAACAACCACAAGGCCAAGGAAGACCAAGTGGAACAACGCACAAGGCCAAGAGAAGACCAAGTGGAACAACGCACAATGCCAAGAGAAGACCAAGTGGAACAACGCACAATGCCAAGAGAAGACCAAGTGAAACCTCACACAAGACCAAGAGAAGACCAAGTGGAACAACCACAAGACCAAGAGAAGACCAAGTGGAACATCACACAAGGCCAAGACCAAGTGCAACAGGACACAAGGTCAAGAGGTGCATATTGAATCCTCTCTAGTGGTATCACATCAGTACATCTCATCTTGGGGAAGGAGAAGACAGAGGCCACAATAACTGGAAAATGTCATAGTATTAACCCATATTTGTATAGCACTAACATATTCTGGAGCGCTGTGAAGTAGAAGGCTGCCTACATCAAACATACAGTGACATACGAAGAGAGGACCCTGCTCATAAGAGCTTACAATCTGAAAGTACAATGGGTTATTAAACATAAAATAAGACCAAGTGCAATGTTATTTATATGATCTTTTGCTACATGATACTAAGTAAAACCAAGTCAACCCCAATAATATTTTCAGAAAGAAATCGTCAGCTCTCTGTCTAACTCACTCTGTGGCATTGGCCAGCTGCTGTAAACGATAAATAGACAATATTTGTACAGAAAGAGAAACAGAAAAATTGGCAGCGCTCGGTTTGCCGTAAAAAATAATTACAAAAAATTAGGTGTTAGTACCACACTTTTGACAAATTGTGTAAGCTCACGTGCCATGCCAAGGCCCCTCATTGTCCTAAACTGTTTGTGAGCATTGTAAGTTTGTAGTACTATATAAACTATAGTAGTACTTATCTGTTATCTACTGTGTATCCTGTGCTTGAATAGCTGCCCCCATGGCTACACAGCAGCTTGTTTATATAAACTATAGTAGTACTTATCTGTTATCTACTGTGTATCCTGTGCTTGAATAGCTGCCCCCATGGCTACACAGCAGCTTGTTTATATAAACTATAGTAGTACTTATCTGTTATCTACTGTGTATCCTGTGCTTGAATGGCTGCCCCCATGGCTACACAGCAGCTTGTTTATATAAACTATAGTAGTACTTATGTATTATCTACTGTGTATCCTGTGCTTGAATGGCTGTCCCCATGACTACACATCAGCTTGTTTATATAAACTATAGTAGTACTTATCTGTTATCTACTGGGTATCCTGTGCTTGAATGGCTGCACCCATGGCTACACAGCAGCTTGTTTATATAAACTATAGTAGTACTTATCTGTTATCTACTGTGTATCCTGTGCTTGAATGGCTGCCCCCATGGCTACACAGCGGCTTGTTTATATAAACTATAGTAGTACTTATCTGTTATCTACTGTGTATCCTGTGCTTGAATAGCTGCCCCCATGGCTACACAGCAGCTTGTTTATATAAACTATAGTAGTACTTATCTGTTATCTACTGTGTAACCTGTGCTTGAATGGCTGCCCGCAATGGCTACACAGCAGCTTGTTTATATAAACTATAGTAGTACTTATCTGTTATCTACTGTGTATCCTGTGTAGGGATGCACCGAATCCACTTTTTTGGATTCGGCCGAACCCCCGAATCCTTCACGAAGGATTCGGCCGAATACCGAACCGAATCCGAACCCTAATTTGCATATGCAAATTAGGGGTGGGAAGGGGAAAAAAATTTTACTTCCTTGTTTTCTGACAAAAAGACACGCAATTTCCCTCCCTGCCCCTAATTTGCATATGCAAATTAGGATTCGGATTCGGTTCGGCCGGGCAGAAGGATTCGGCCGAATCCCAATCCTGCTGAAAAAGGCCGAATCCTGGCCGAATCCCGAACCGAATCCTGGATTCGGTGCATCCCTAATCCTGTGCTTGAATGGCTTCCCCCATGGCTACAAAGCAGCTTGTTTATATAAACTATAGTAGTACTTATGTATTATCTACTGTGTATCCTGTGCTTGAATGGCTGTCCCCATGACTACACATCAGCTTGTTTATATAAACTATAGTAGTACTTATCTGTTATCTACTGGGTATCCTGTGCTTGAATGGCTGCCCCCATGGCTACACAGCAGCTTGTTTATATAAACTATAGTAGTACTTATCTGTTATCTACTGGGTATCCTGTGCTTGAATGGCTGCCCCCATGGCTACACAGCGGCTTGTTTATATAAACTATAGTAGTACTTATCTGTTATCTACTGGGTATCCTGTGCTTGAATGGCTGCCCCCATGGCTACACAGCAGCTTGTTTATATAAACTATAGTAGTGTTTCTGAAGCAAACGCACCAGTTTTATCAGTGAAGCACAACACTACATGATATTTTTATTACTTTAACACACTTTCATTTATTGGTGTTACTGTTCTTTTAATATCCATTTAACCCCATGAGGACAGTTTGTTTTTGGCATTGGCATCCTATGGGTACAGCGGGTTCTCATGCCCATTGCTGATGTCGCCTACAGAATGTGAAGGAAGGAAAAGGCTTTTGATTTGGTCCCAGAGGATCCTGTGCTCTCAGTGACAGCCAATCAGTGCAGCCCGTGTGTAATAACTGGATCCCAGGGATAACACTCGGCATTCCCATCAGGAACTGGTTACAATGGAACAATAAATGGAACAATAAATGAAAAACGTTCCGGCATCCGCAGCTGAACTGCATCTCCCCAAACCTCTACTTGTAGCGATTCCCTCAGTGTCTGGGACACAATCGCTGGGTCTCTAATATGAATTTCTCTGCAAGTGGAAAGTAAATGAGTTGATTAATTATTCATCTTCTCTGCAATTAGTCGCTAATTTGGCTCCGTTTGGGCTGATTGATGGGGAGAAGCACTTAACTGCCCCCCGGCCATTACTCACAGTGTAAATAAGGGGAACAGGAATAGGTTTCTATGGGAATTGCCCCCCGGCACAAGCGCAAGGATTAGATCCTTATATCCCTCATGGCTCCCGGGGGTGGGAAATGTCCCCCCAGGTGTAAATGTTTATTGGCCTCAGACTGAGGGATTTGTCTGTATTTCTGTCTGTCAGTAACACGAGGGGGGGTGGGAGGCACAGGGAACAGTAGAAATAGTTAAAGACATTTCCCACATTCCCTTATTATTATTATTATTATTATTATTATTATTATATAAATACTGTATATAGTGAGTGTTTGTTGGTCCCTCAGCTGCTTCTCCCACCGACACCTTCTGATTTCCACTTTCACCTTCATCCCTCGCTCATAATGATCTGATACAGACAACACTCACCCACTCACATTCATGCACTTCCTACACTACTGACACTGACTCACACTCACACTCAAACTCACACTACTGACACTGACTCACACTCACACTCACACTACTGACACTGACTCACACTCACACTACTGACACTGACTCACACTCACACTACTGACACTGATTGGCTACTCACACTACTGACACTGACTGACTACTCACACTCACACTACTGACACTGACTGGCTACTCACACTCACACTACTGACTACTCACACTCACACTACTGACTACTCACACTCACACCACTGACACTGACTGGCTACTCACACTCACACTACTGACTACTCACACTCACACTACTGACACTGACTGGCTACTCAAACTCACACTACTGACTACTCACACTCACACTACTGACTACTCACACTCACACTACTGACACTGACTGGCTACTCACACTCACACTACTGACTACTCACACTCACACTACTGACACTGACTGGCTACTCAAACTCACACTACTGACTACTCACACTCACACTACTGACACTGACTGGCTACTCACACTACTGACACTGACTGACTACTCACACTCACACTACTGACTACTCACACTCACACTCACACTGACTGGTTACCTACTCTGAGGAAGGAGGAAGTGTTCAAACATGAAACACATCAGACCTCAGATGCTGCTATAATTAATCGTTTGTTTAAATAAGTTTATTTATTTTACTTATGGTCTGGAGATGAGTGATTTGTGAAAAAGGCCCAGGAGTGCGCTGCTTCTAATGACAGATTTCCTGGCTACCTACTCCCACTACTGAGAATAGCTACCTACTCACACTACTGAGGCTGACTGGCTAACTACACCCACTACTGAGAATAGCTACATACTAGGACTGGCTACCTACTCCCACTACTGAGACTGGCTACATACTCACACTCACACTACTGAGACTTACTGGCTACCTACTTACACTACTGAGAATGGCTACCTACTCACACTCTACTCAACCCTTATCTACTCACACTGACACAGAAAGACTTCTTACTCGCCCCGTATCTACTTACACTCACAAAGACAGGTTTCCTACTCATCTCTTACCTACTCACACGATTGAGCCTGGACCTCTACTCACCCCTTACCTACTCACACTCACACTAGTGATACTTGCTCCTTACTCACCCTTTACCTACTCACACCACTGAAATTGGTCCCCTAATCTCTCCTCAGTCCATATGAATTATAGTAAAAGAAATGTCTGATAGAGAGACGTCAGGCTACAGTGATGCGACTCATGAGCAATCGTTGAGTTTGAATAAAGAAAAAGCTAAGGGATCCGTTTAGTTCATCACAATAAGCCCCCCACGTCCCCCAATGTCCTGTTCTTTCCCTGAATTAATTGTATATTTAAATGAAATTTCAGTCTCTTATTGTGTGAGATAAATCCCCGGATAATGTCCGGCCCCCGCGGAGTAATTATGTGACTGACGAAGGCTCCGGAGTGATGATTATCCATGTTGGGAATTGTGTGGCTCTGGGAGGAGAAGATAAATGAAGAAATTAAGAGTCAGGAATTTGGAACAAAACAGTAGGAAATCCGAGGATAATTCCGGACTCTGCTGTATTGCCTCGTGCTGCAATTGATTTTCTCTCTCTTCAAACATTAACCAGTAATACCAGAGGGTTGCTAGGGTGAGTGGCCATGGCAACCGAGAAGACTGATCATGATTCCAGATTTGTACTGTGAAAATGCCTTTCTCTTCCCCCTTTGCACCCACCTTCCCTCTGCCCAGTGGCCCCTCCAAATCCCAAACTCCTCAACTGCAGAAAGAAGAGAAAATCACTCAAAATCCACAAAACACAAAGAAGGAAACTGATTGGATGCTGATTGCAAATGTTAATATTATAGCAGATATGATTGGCCACATGCGCGGGAGCTGCCATACTGCTACTCATCAGAGAAACCTTGTAAATCCTGTGCATGTACCCCACTATACCCAGAGCCGCCTCCAGGAGGGGGTACACAGGGTCCCATCAGGTGCCTAATCTGATCTGAGGTGCCAGTCCTTGTACTAAAGGGGGTTTGGACAGATCAGGGTGGGACTGGGCAGGTGGGTTTCCCAATTACCATGCACAACAGCAGAGCAGCTTTAGGGTGAAATAAACCTAATCCATTTCTATTGCAGGAATATAATATCCTGCTGCTGTGGGAGAAACAATAGTAACCAGGAGTCAATTTGCTAAACACCAGCAACTTCCTGTTTCAGAGAGAGGGAAGAGGTTTCTGTGGGACTGGAATTTACTCGGCCAATAGCAGCTCTCAGCCTGGGGAGACTGAGGAAGCAGCAGAATATTTCATTAATTAATCTAATAAAACAAATTGTTACTGAGAATTGTTCCCAGGAATCATCAGACCAGTCGCAATGTTCTTCCTCCCTCTGATCCTTCAACTGAAATTGAACCCGTCAGTCACCCCCAGAGGAGATCAGCGTGGCAGCTCCCCAAAAGTCTCAGCGGGTAGAAGGACATAGAATTAGTTCAATTTCATGAATAATTATCAGATTAGGGGAAAAGGTGGAATTTACACTAAATTGCATGCTGCACAATCATGATCAGAGTTAAATAGCCTGTGCCCCTTTTAGTTGTTATTAAACTACAGCTCTCAGCAGCTCTGCTACAAGCCACTCTATCTGTCTGTCTATCTGTCATATATTACCTGTCTCTCTATTACCTATCTATCATCTATCTATTTATCTATCTGTCATATATTATCTACCTATCTATCTATCTATCTATCTATCTATCATCTATCTATCTATCTATCTATCTATCTATCTATTATCTATCTATCTATTATTACATATCTAGTATCTATCTATCTATCTATCTATCTATCTATCTATCTATCTATCTATCTATCTATCATCTTTCTTTCTATCTATCTATTATCTATCTATCTATCTATCTATCTACAGTATCTATCTATCTATCTATCTATCTAACTATCTATTATCTATCTATCTATCATCTATCTATATATCTATCTATCTATTTATCTATCTATCTATCTATCTATTATTACATATCTATCTATCTATCTATCTATCTATATTACATATCTATCTATCTATCTATCTATCTATCTATCTATCTATCTATCTATCTATCTATCTATCTATCTATCTATCTATCTATCTATCATCTATCTATTATTACATATCTATATATCTATCTATCTATCTATCATCTATCTATATATCTATCTATCTATTTATCTATCTATCTATCTATCTATTATTACATATCTATCTATCTATCTATCTATCTATCTATCTATCTATCTATCTATCTATCTATCTGTCTATCTATCATCTATCTATATATCAATCTGTGCCAATGCTCCTTATGGGTTAGTCCATGATATACACAGTCACGTGATAATGGTGGAAAAATTGGGCAAAAATGACAGTTAATGTGGCCATACATAGCGGGTTACAGCTGCTGGTTGGTCAGTTGTTTATCTATAAGTGTGTGGGGCCCAACAATGCACCTGCATCTGGTAAAATATTGTCCAAATAATTGAGCAGGTTTGAAAATTCCATCAGATGAGGACGTTCCCCTTACGTCTCCATAGGCCCCAGTGTGTGGCTAAATAGGGCCCAGAATGACCAGTGTTTATGTCTGTTGCCTTGGGGGGGCTTGGACTGAAAACGTTTAGTGCAGTTTCTTGTAGCAGCCGTAGCAGGGGCTGGGGTTCAGCTCACAAGCAGGAAGTAGTGTATCCAGCTCACTGATATGTCCTATAACAACAGGGCTTTTCTAATTGGAGGTCAGGGATCAGTTTTATAAAGTCCCATAGAAACCAACTCTAAGCCGAGGGTCCCATATTCAGGTAGAATTAAGAATTGTTGTAACTGTAGTTTGGACTTGTTTCCCCCCAATCCATTGTCTCTGTACAAGTCACACAGCAGCAATTACTGTATATAGTTGTCACTTCTCACTGCAAATGATACAACTGCCAGTTCCACTCTGTGCCACCCGAGTGCTGAGATTAGTGGCTCCTGTTATATCCCCACGTCTCCAGTATAGGACGACATTATGTTACTTTATCACTTCACTGTGACACAGAAAGTAAATGATATTTTATATATTATATAGTGTGGCCCCTGCTCTCTGTGGGCTCCATTCTGACTCTCAATCTGCTCCATTTCTGCCAACAGAACAACCTGAAAAACTGCTTTTATTTTACTCTTGAAACAGAAACCTCTGATTAATAATCCTGCAGAGAAACGCGAGAACTTCGATACATTTGTACTTGAATTGTAACCCAAAAATATATAAAATTCTGTATAATGACAGGCGCCGTGTACTTTGTATTTCACTTCACTATACACTGAGTTTGATTGGCAGCTTTCTGTCACATTAATGAGATGTTTTTTAACAGGTTTGGCTTCATTTCATCATTGCCCAATAGAGAGTCAGGGAGAGAAGGAGAGAGTGAGGGAAAGGAGAGAGCAGGTCTGAACTGGAAATCAAATTAGTCCCTGGCATTTCATATACACAGAGGCCCAAACAGTCACTACCAGCCCAACAAATAGTGACTGTCTATGGAAACTTGCAGCAGCCCCTCCAGCATTTGCCAGAACCCACAGATTTCTAGTCCAGGGCTGGGAGAGAGACTGAGAGAGAAGGAGAGAGTCAGAGAGAGGAGACAGTCAGGGAGAGAGTCAGGGAAATAAATAGTCAGGGAGAGACTGAGAGAGAAGGAGAGAGAAGGAGAGAGACAGGGAGAAAGTGAGGGAGAGAACAAGGGAGAGAAAGAGATAATGAGAGAGCCAGGGAGAGAGAATGACAGAGAGAGAAACTGAGACAGAAAGATAGAGACAGGGAGAGAGTCAGGGAAAGTAAAGGAGAGAGTCAGGGAGAAAGAAGGACAGAGACAATGAGACAGAAGGAGAGAGAAAGGGAGAGAGAAGGATAGAGAAAGCGAGAGAGTCAGGGAAAGTGAAGGAGAGAGTCAGGGAGAGAGAAGGAGAGAGATGAGGGAGAGAGACTGAGAGAGAAGGTTAGAGACAGGGAGAGAGTCAGGGAAAGTGAAGGAGTCAGGGAGAGAGAAGGAGAGAGACAGAAGGAGAGAGACAGGGAGAGAGAAGGAGAGAGATGAGGGAGAGAGACTGAGAGAGAAGGTTAGAGACAGGGAGAGAGTCAGGGAGAGAGAAGGAGAGAGACATGGTGAGAGTGAGAGAGAGAGTAAGGAAAGGAGCCAGGGAGAGAAACCAGCAGCTGAGCAGTCACATTTATTAAGGAGCTCAAGTTCAGGATTTCTATGAATGAGTCGGGTTTCCAGGAGAAGAAGGAAATCACAAGAGCCGACACTGTGGTCCCTTTAATTGTATTTATCAATCACCTGCCGACCCCAGGGAGACACAGTCAGGAAAGAGTCAAAGGACCTTCTATTCACTAAACGAGAGGCTCAATCCTATCGGCCAATTCTCTGTGACCCTCTGCACCTCTCATCTCAAATGGTTCAATCAATGTTCCCCTCTCTCTCATGTAGAGACATCCCTCCCCTCCCTCCACTTCTTTCTTCTGCTACAGAGGTCCATTTAGTCACTGAAGATAAAATGGAACGACAGGACTGTAGATAAGGAATGGTGAGACGGGGGGTAACAAGGACATCGGGTGGCTGGGGCTGCATTATATAGTCTCATACAGGTCCTACACATATGGAAGGATCTTGAAAACCAATCAGAGACAACGCATTGGAATGGATCAGTCTAACTATCCAGGGGGGTCAGTAAGTCTGTCTGTGCCTTCACTGTCCACTGGCACCTTTTGTCCACTACCCATTGGTGGCATCAATGAAGCCATGCTGAGCCCAAGAGCTGATATTCTTGTCAGGCTCCTCTGCCCAATGTCCATCCATAGTATCAGCCAAACCTCTTGCTCCCATTGGTTGGCCTGTCTGAGGGAATCATTTCTGGAACCTCTGCCCAATGTCCATCCATAGTATCAATCAGGTCTGTCTGGGGCCACTGCTTGACCTGCCTGAGTACCAACCCCTTCAACAACTGCTCTACTGCTAAACCTCAGCTGGACCTTATGGAAAGTCAGATTTAGGTTCTGATGAATACGGGTCATCGTCATGGAGAGAGAGGTCCCTCATTCCCAAGCTCAGTCCCTGTTATATATTTATATTATATTTCGATTTAAACGGACCAACTGCAGCCATTGTCAGAAATCAGTGGCTACTCCATATAAACAAAGAGAAGAAGTCGTGTTCCTCATCAGCAGTGTTATAACCACAACCCAACTCAATGCATTTAATTGTGTGTAACAACGTCTATAGCCCTACATACATTATGGTATAGGGGTCCATACTGATCTGCAGTCCTGTAGTCAATATATTCCTCCTGATGCCCTTGCCTATTGCTTATTGCCCCCTGCTACCCCTCCCCCTCTGTTACTCTTAACTGTGAACCTTCTCACCCAGATCCATCTTTATACTGAGACCCCCCTGGGCCGATATCTCATTAGAAACCTACAGTATATGAAAGTAATGGAAAGCCCCTGTGCCTCGGTTTCTAGAGAGCAACCAAAGAGTTAATGTGAAGTTCCTTGTTGAAGGCAAAGAGCAACTTGATTGTTGAGCAGAGTCAGAGCTCCCAGGAGGCAAATGGGCTTGGGTTTTGCAGATGAACGAGCTTCAGCGTTAAATGGAAACTTCCGGCAGTTTGAAATGGATCTTATTGTTCCCACTGAGGGGGAAGAGCCCAAGGAAACAACACAGAACCCAATGAATGAAAAGTGGCTTTCTAGACAGCAATGTACAGTGGACTCCAGTAAAATATAAAAAGGGCCCAGTATTTTGCAACAAAATGGAATTGTATCTGATTGTAAGAAACCTGCCCATTCACAGCAGCTCAGAGCAATCACAGTGTCTGATAATGGGGAATGTTTCCATTCAATTTAATTACTTATTGTTTCCTGCTGCTCGTTACTTTCTTTTCCTGCTGCTCATTACTCTCTTTTCCTGCTGCTCATTTCTTTGTTTTCCTGCTGCTCGTTACTTTCTTTTCCTGCTTCTCGTTACTTTCTTTTCCTGCTGCTCATTATTTTTTTTCCTGCTGCTCGTTACTCTCTTTTCCTGCTGCTCATTATTTTTTTTTCCTGCTGCTCGTTACTTTCTTTTCCTGCTGCTCGTTACTCTCTTTTCCTGCTGCTCGTTACTCTCTTTTCCTGCTGCTCGTTACTTTCTTTTCCTGCTGCTCATTATTTTTTTTTCCTGCTTCGCGTTACTTTCTTTTCCTGCTGCTCGTTACTTTCTTTTCCTGCTGCTCGTTACCCTCTTTTCCTGCTGCTCGTTACTTTCTTTTCCTGCTGCTCATTATTTTTTTTCCTGCTGCTCGTTACTTTCTTTTCATGCTGCTCATTATTTTTTTTTCCTGCTGCTCGTTACTTTCTTTTCCTGCTGCTCGTTACTTTCTTTTCCTGCTGCTCGTTATTTCTTTTCCTGCTGCTCGTTACTCTCTTTTCCTGCTGCTCGTTACTTTCTTTTCCTGCTGCTCATTACTCTCTTTTCCTGCTGCTCATTTCTTTGTTTTCCTGCTGCTCGTTACTTTCTTTTCCTGCTTCTCGTTACTTTCTTTTCCTGCTGCTCATTATTTTTTTTCCTGCTGCTCATTACTCTCTTTTCATGCTGCTCGTTACTTTCTTTTCCTGCTGCTCATTACTCTCTTTTCCTGCTGCTCGTTACTTTCTTTTCCTGCTGTTCATTACTCTCTTTTCCTGCTGCTCGTTACTTTCTTTTCCTGCTGCTCGTTACTCTCTTTTCCTGCTGCTCGTTACTCTCTTTTCCTGCTGCTCGTTACTCTCTTTTCCTGCTGCTCGTTACTTTCTTTTCCTGCTGCTCGTTACTTTCTTTTCCTGCTGCCCGTTACTCTCTTTTCCTGCTGCTCGTTACTCTCTTTTCCTGCTGCTCGTTACTTTCTTTTCCTGCTGCTCGTTACTTTCTTTTCCTGCTGCCCGTTACTCTCTTTTTCTGCTGCTCGTTACTTTCTTTTCCTGCTGCTCGTTACTTTCTTTTCCTGCTGCTCGTTACTCTCTTTTCCTGCTGCTCGTTACTTTCTTTTCCTGCTGCTCGTTACTCTCTTTTCCTGCTGCTCGTTACTTTCTTTTCCTGCTGCTCATTATTTTTTTTTCCTGCTGCTCATTACTTTCTTTTCCTGCTGCTCATTTCTCTGCTTTAATGGGTCTCACTACTCCGGTGGGGTAAGAGGAGCAACAGTCCATGAGAAATATCATCAATGTATCGAGCCCCAGGCAAAGCCACATTATGGGCTTATACTTGCCAAAGTTGTAGCCACGCCTCCTTCTGCCCAGAGCACATGACTCTCATGATGGGAGTGGGTAACGGACAGGCATGTGTTTCTCTCTGGCACTGGGAGGGTTAAGAGCTGCCAGACACAAGAAGGTTTAGTTAAAGGTTAATGTATAAATGAGTTATAAAATCGTTACATATCTGATTCCTGGGCCTGATTGCACTGGGCATGGGGCTCTCACATATAATGAAACTTCCTCTCGCTGCAGGAAAATAAAATTGTGTTTGACCCTTAAAGGGGAAATCTGCCAAGGAGCAATTAATTGCAGCACAGTCTGTAGCTTCTGCCCATGACAAATGTCTGTCACTCAGCAGCTGTAACGAGCGTCTCCAAACTCGAATTAATCACATAATGAGCAATTTCCCATTACTCTCCAGAAAGAGGCTGAAATATTCTTAAAGGGCAACTGTACCCTCAGATATTCCTTCATCCATTCTGTCCAGTCCATAGGAATCTGTGCTGACAGTTCCTGCTGAATTGTGCTCAGTACAGGGGCTGGAGGTGTAGGGGCAAGTGTGAAGGGCAACTGGCTACTGTGTGTTACTTGCCTTCCCCTCTCTAACTGAGCTCAGGCTGAAAACCTGCATCTGCCCAGCAGCTTCATTTCCGGCAGTGAGTTCGAGAAAATGGATTTTGGCTGCAGGGTTTATATGTGTAATAACCAGCCTGGCACCGGCACTGCTCTTCCACTGCCCATCAACCTGATTTTATTGCAACATCTGTTCCCCATAACCCCCAGCTGCTCTATGACGTTTACTCTACAAATATTCACATTATAGCAACTGCCATTCCTATAACCCTGCAGATAATTCATCTTCTTTACAAACATGAAAAATACTGAATATGAGGAGAAAGTTCGTACATAAATACATCACAAATAAACTTATATCTGTTATACAGATAGCTAGAATCTCAGCTGCCATAAAGCAGGACAGGACTGCTGCTTACAATGGGGATCAGATAGGATCTGTGCAGCCACTGGGACAGAATGTTCTGTTATACAGATAGCTAGAATCTCAGCTGCCATAAAGCAGGACAGGACTGCTGCTTACAATGGGGATCAGATAGGATCTGTGCAGCCACTGGGACAGAATGTTCTGTTATACAGATAGCTAGAATCTCAGCTGCCATAAAGCAGGACAGAAGAAGGAGCCAGTACAGAATTGTAGGGAACATATGTTCCAAGGTTGCCTGGCAGCCAGTGGGCAGTGCCACATTTGGAGATTGTTAAAGGGAAGGATTAGTCTCTTGTCCATAGAAGTGGGTGATACAGACCAGGAATGTATTTCTCTAAGACAAGATAATTGAAATAAAAGATCTGTTACTTGTTGAGACTCCAGCCCCCGGGGCACCAGCTCCAGCTGCACAAGAAATGTAGTTGGAAAGTGTAAAATGACAAAGTCATAGATTGAGCCAATCGCCACATCCCTACTAAATACCTTGTGCATCTGCTGCTCGGGGGCTGGAGTCAGAACAAGCAGCAAAGTTTAGGGTTACTCAGCCAAAGGGCAAACAACTGAGCGAATAAATGTCCCACTGTCCCCTCATTGTCTCTTTCAGAGGAAATGTGTAGCAGTCAGAACTGATAGTGCAGCACTTGTATTGGCCGGTGCTGTGTATAGGCAATATTATAAAAAAAACTGGCCAAGAAAGTGTTAAAATTAGAGCAGGTAGTAACACTTCCCCTTTAAAATCTAGTTATTGGTACCAGTGAGTAATAATATAATGCTATAATACTCGTCCAGTTCCCTCTTCCCTAGAGGCGACAGTGTCCCCTGATTCATCATTGTTAAAGAGTAAATAAAGCCTTAGACCAAATTAAAAGTGAACGTGCCCAAACGCTGCTGCAATTATTCTCATTGTATTTGAATGTTTAAGAGGAAAAAGCAGCTTTAAAAGACTCATTTCTTTCGCTAATGTGTCCCTGCTGGGTTGGGTAGGGAATTTTGGGCAGAGTTTCCCTTTAAAGGGGGTTGTTCACCTTTAAATTAACTGTTTGATGTATTGACTTATTAAGCTTTTTATTCATCAGCCCTCTAGTTTGCAATTTCAACAGTCTGGTTGCTAGGGTCCAAATTCCCCTAGCAACCATGCACTGATTTGAATAAGAGACTGGAATATGAATAGGAGAGGTCTGAATAGGAAGACGAGGAATAAAAAGTAACAATAACAATACATTTGTAGCCTTACAGAGCATTTGTTTTTTACATGGGGTCAGTGACCCCCATTTGAAAGCTGGAAAGAGTCAGAACAAGAAAGCCAGGCCCGGACTGGCAATCTGTAGGTTCTGGCAAATGCGAGAGGGGCAGCTGGTTCTATAGAAAGTCACCAGATAGTGGGCTGGTAGGGGGCTGTTTGGGCCTCTGTGTACTTGGAATGGCAGGACCTATTTTGACCTTTAGTTTAGGCCTCAAGAAAGAAAATAATTTAAAAAAAAACTATAAAAGACCAATTGAAAAGTTGCTTAGAATTGGCCATTCTATAACATACTAAACATTAACTTAAAGGTGAACTTCCCCTTTAACAGCTTTTCCTTGTCGTTTGACTGGAGCCGTATATATAAGTGGCTGGAGGGCGGAGCCTGTGTTTCCCCATGTCAGTCACTAACACCTCTTTCTCTAACACCCCAGCGCCAGCCTGACCCCGGCCCTCGGCTGAAAGGCTGATTATTATTGTGATGACAGTCGGGGGACTTTCAGTCGTTTCTTTTATCAGTTTGTTGCCCAGTAAGTGTTATTTAAAGGGATGTTGCAATTGTGTATCATGGGACTACAACTCCCAGCATCCCCAGCTGCCAGTTTCTGGGCCCGAGTTGGAAGTCCTTGTAGGTGCACTAAGAATTTTAACCAATTGTTACTCAATGTGGTTGATCAATGAGTAGTCTGTCCAAGGGGCCCCTCTATGCCCTTTTTCCTCACCCTAAAACTATGGAATATGTTGGTTTATTCAAGGTCTCGTGCTGGTGAATTAATAATTGATGTTTCTTGTATAACAATCTACTCCCTGCACCTTCATACTGAGCCAATATCGGCTTATAGGGTAAGTAGGTGGCAGTTTTGCTTAGGGTGGATTTTAAGCCACGCCCCTGGATTGAGATCAGCGCTGTGATTGGGCCATTGCCTCTGACATCACAACATCTTCAGTGTGACATCACAGAGCAGAAGAAGAGATAAATGCAAAATTAGCCCCACTATTGCCCCTGACGCCAGAGGGGTGGGTTACTTTTCCCCGATAACATCCCCCTAATTCGTAAATAGAATAAACCATTCCAAATAACTGCAATAACGAGAGTAATTAGTGTCCCCAGTGTGATCTAAATCTCCGCCTCTACTGATCATTAAGTCATTATACTTTCATGCCTTTTCAAGGAAACAATAATAAATAGCGGGATGTCGTTTATACTGACTCACAACTAATGATGATAGTAATTAGCCATAAATCACATCTGCCTGTCATTGACACAGAAGCCCTTGTAACAGTAACAAGATTCTCCTGTGTTGGGTAGAGTGAGACTCCACACTCACACTCACACTCACTACCCTCAGGGGCCCGGGGCCCTCCAACATTCACCTCTCACTGTAAAACAACTAAAAGTTATGACATTATGGAGAGAAATTTCCTGTTTAAATTCCCTTTTAACCAAATCAAAGCAACTTTGCAATTGGTCTTTGTTTTTACCAAGTATTCCCTTACAGGATAGTTTTGCCCAGGAGCAGTAACCCATAGTAACCAAAGAGATATTTGCTTTTAAACAGGTGATCAGTTAATGTTAGCTGCTGATTGGTTGCTATGGGTTACTACCCCGAGTGCTTTATTTGCCAGGCCAGGTTATTAGACCTGTAACTCAAATACTGGCCCAACTGACGGGGGAGGGGCATGGAGTCTGTGACTCAAACAGTGGGTGGGACTAGGACGTCAGCTAAAATGAAACACAAATAATAATAATAATATACATAAAATACACAAAAATACATAAGTTTCTGTTGCCCTTTAAGACAATACCTGAATCAAAGTGGATGGTGCCAGTAAGTAGAGTGGGCGGTGCCTCAGGCAGGTAGGTCTCACCTGTTCCCTTGTCCCTAACTGCACCGCCTGGAATATAGAAACGTGTACAGTGCGTCCAACATAAGGAAATTCCAAGTTCCATTAGCTCAGCAACAACTTGTGTCCGTCCTTATGTACACACGGCCCTGGGTCTGTATATTTAACCACCCAGAACACCACTCACAGGAGCAGATGGGGCCCGGGGTCATTAATGGAAGCTCTTTCTTTGGGACGATGAGTTTGACAAATGGGGATTCTGTTGTTTCCTTATTTTCTGTCTTTTTAACCCTTTCCTCTCCTGGAATGACACAAAGAGCCATGTAGCTATGAGCCCTTCCCTCTGCTTTACAGATAAGGTGGAGTTCATTATGCAGCAGGGAGTGTCACTGTAACTAATAATTAAACTCAATCTCTAAATTTGTGTTATATATATATATATATATATATATATATATATATATATATATATATATTAACTCACGCTGAACCCAGGTGCATAATGTCCCTTTAAAGTAGAAGAGAAAGACCCAAATTTTCCAATTTTCTATTTTTGCCCTTATCTCTTTAATTGAATTACTAATTAATTGAATGGCTAATTGCAGAGAAGCTGACAGTCTCCACTGATAATAAATAATTACCCCTGGGAATAGGCTGAAAGTCTGATGATGTTCTTCTCTATGGGCCAGTTTGGACCAATCGCTTGGCTGAGCACATTAATGGCCGCGGAAGAACCCCAGGGGGCGTGGCCTGTGAGACTTCACCCAATCATAATAATCCGACACATGTGATCAGCACTTTCAGTTTTAGGGGTTTATGTGAAAGTCGCAATGGGGCTGATTTATTAGTATTTGAGTTTTCTTGTTGCTGATCTTTCCGTTCATTCACTCACCTACCAGTCCTTCTTTTCAAATAGACCCCTAGTTGCTATGGTAAGTGTGCCTAGCAACCAGACAGCAGTTTAAATCTTAGACTAGAGAGCAGCATAAGAATAATATTAATTCTCACGTCACAATAAAAACAAAACAACAGGAGCAGATTGTTCCCCAATGGGCATCACACTAAAAGTTAAAGGAAAACTAAACCAAAACTCACTGAAAGTGCTGATCTTGGGTTTACTTCTCCTTTAATGTAAAGATGTGTTCTCCCGGGCAGCAAGGGGTAGAATTCCAGGCAGGTGTAGGCTGGGGAGTAGCTGGTTGCAGCCAGTAGTGAAAGGGCGAATTAATGATGCGTCTAATGGAATATACACTATATACCTGACTGTAATTAAGGGCAAGTCATTTATAGACTAAAGCAATTCCCTAACAATGTATTAACCCTTTGCTTGCTGCACTGCCCTATTTATCCCATTGGGGCAGAACAGGTAACTGAGCTTCCAGGGAAAATTTATTCAACTGTTTCCATTGTTACTTATGAACCGGTCCCCGGGGCCCCACATGGATTTGGAGATTGATGTTCCTCTTCGCTGCTCTGATTATTCCCTGTCTGTTAATGAGGCAGACACTCCGTTTGATCCCAAAGCCTTTTCCTGGGGAACGTGCCTCCCCTACTGATTGGGAATGGATCGCCCCAGGCTGTCTATTCATGGTTTGTGGCCCCGCATTCAGCACAGGGATTTAAGTATTGGCCCCGTCACTGGCCCTTTAATCTTTAACCTTTCACTTGCTGGAAGATTTGATAGAGAAATGTATAGAGATTGACATTCATGTTATAGGGAGAGCTGGGAAGTTGTGGATGGCAGATACATTAGATCGCTTCAAGGAAGGGACGGGTGCCTTTTTAGTAAGGGACAGAATACAGGGCTACTGATTAATTGTCTTAGTACAATAATTATCCAGCAAGGACTGCACCAATTGCACCTTGTGTGTGGGGGGGGAGTGGGATTTGGGTTTTCACTTTCTTCTGCATCAGATTGGGAAATTTTTTAAACTTGATTAACCTGTGTGTTTTGTCTGCTGCTTCTGTAATGTAACTGTCTAATATGTCATTATATTGTGTAATTATATTGTTTGATATTATTAGCATTGGTGTCATTGGCACCCCCACCTCTAGTTATTACTGAACTGCAACTCTCAGTCACCCTCCCTGCGGCTGGTTATTATACAGAGAAGCCTTGTACCATTATCTGCCCCAGCAACAACTATAGTGAGTTAGGGGGTAAAGTGCAGTGTTATTGGCACAGACTGATATTTATGGGTGCCATCAGCACCCTGACCCCCCACCCACATGATATGGTGCCCACAGAATGCCCACGCCCTCTCTCTTTATCCAATCACAGTTGCTCTTCCCACGGTGACATCACAGGGAACAGTTTATTTGTGAATAGGCCCCTCACAAGATAAGGGGGTTCTGTATAAGTGGGGGTGCTGTACAAAAGATTGACTGAGTATAAACCCCAGTGTACATGAGCTTTAGTGGCTTTAGTTCTCCTTTAAATTTATTTCTTTTAGAGACCAGCCATATATTGATATTCCCAATGAGATTTAAGGGGGGCTCAGGTGACTCCCTGAAACATCTTTGATGTGTCATTAATTCATTTTCATCATTTTCTCTTATTTTTAGTGAAATCTGAGTTTACTCTGTAGCAGGTCACTGGCAGCTAGGGGGGACACCTTTTCTGGAAAAAAATACTGACCTTCCTATATATTTATCTTTATTCCCTATTAATAACATTGGGATCACTGACCTTCCTATATATTTATCTTTATTCCCTATTAATAACATTGGGATCACTGACCTTCCTATATATTTATCTTTATTCCCTATTAATAACATTGGGATCACTGACCTTCCTATATATTTATCTTTATTCCCTATTAATAACATTGGGATCACTGACCTTCCTATATATTTATCTTTATTCCCTATTAATAACATTGGGATCACTGGCCTTCCTATATATTTATCTTTATTCCCTATTAATAACATTGGGATCACTGGCTTTCTTATATATTTATGTTTTTTCCCTATTAATAACATTAGTATTAACCATCATTGCAGCTCCTGCGTTACTTGTGGGGCACAACCAGTGGGGAATGTTTGATTGAGGGACAGAAAATAGGGCACATTTGTATTTAGACACATATTGAGACTCAGGGATGTTGGGGGTTGTAGTTGTGCCCTAGGCTGTGGCTTTATTATATCCAGCTCCATATGATGTTGTATCTAGAGATCAGATAAGAGAATTAGGACCCAGAGGAAACACCCGCCGTCCCTTTCTGTTCCCAGTTCCAATTCTAATGGATTTACTAATGGGACCTGCCCGTAGTTGAACTCGGAACTCTTGGAATATCCCCCACCCCCCACTTACAAGTTAAATCCACCCCATGTTTAAACTGTCAGCACTTTATACAAGTTCCGCCCCTGCTGCAAAACCCACAAACGAGGGGTTAATTTGCTGTGAAACAAACCAGAGCCCCTAATGCCCCCGGGGCTTGTGTACAAATTGACTAAGCGCAAGTTGCTGCAATGTTAGACCTCCAATAGGACTGGCCCAGTGGAAGAGAAAGCTGCGGTCTGTATGCGGCCCTGCAGTTGGGCTCATTTAGCAACCAGTGGCCGAGGAACATGAATAAGGACCTGTTGTAGCCCATCCCCCCCCCCGCCCCACTTGCCCCAAAGCCATTAGCATTTTGCCCTCAGAGGAGCAGTTGTCGGCAATGACTGGGTATCCTGGAGCTGCAGGCAGGAGGGGCAGGGAATGGAGGGCCCCCTGGGCTGGTGCATCAGTCACAATGTAGGGATCACTGGGGGGCACAAGATACTTGGGGGGCCCTGCATGTAATGGCATCTTATAGCCCCAAATCAGAGCAGAAGAGGAGCCACATGGACACGTTTCCCCCCCAACCTGTAAATAAGTTCTGTCCCTGCAGCACAACTTCCATGTTAACACTTAATGTGAAGGCAAACTTCCCCTTTAATCAGTAAATAAAATACACTGATGCCTCATCTGACTGAATTATACGACTCTCCCCATTGTTCCCTGAATGTGTCTGATCATTGGGCTCACGGGGGGCCTCCTGCAGTCTAAACCAGGACATTCGAGGTCCCCTTGAGTGTACACAAGCCCCCCCCCCAATTCTACAACCTGCCGCTCCCTGACAATGACATTAAGGACAATCCTGCAGGAGGGCCCCCTCAGATCTCACAATTAACCCTCAGTTTCCTCCAAGATTCCTATCCAGTTATACCGGGGGGGGGGGGGAAGACATTACAGATCTGTGTGTGTGTGGGGGGGTGATTGTGTGTTTGTATTTGCAGCGTTAGTACAATTAGTGGCAGTTCTGCTGAGTCACTGACATCCCCCCCCCTCCTTATAATAAAGTAACATTGGGAGGGGCGCACACTCCCTCCGGCCTCTCACCTGCCTCAATATTACAATATGGGGCCCTCAACTGGGCTACAATGGCCACTGCCACAATGAGGCAGGAGGGGGCAATCTCACAAGCCCCCAGCTCCACTGGCACTGAGGAGGTTAATTTGGGCTCTGGTTTAGATTAATGTCGGGACCTGGGAAATGTCAGGCGTGGGGCACGTGGCCCCTGTCACTGCAATAACAGAAGGGCCCCGGGCGACACCTCTCTCTCCTTCTTCCCATCAGCCCCTGATACAGATTTGATTTGATTTGATGGCAGTTATACACAAGGTACAGGGCGCGGCCTCACTGGGGGATTCTTCTCAGTAAATAATAATTGGTGGGGAGGAAAGGAGATGTCACCATCAGCATAGGAAGGGGTTCTTTACTGTAAGGGCAGTCAGGTTATGGGATTCCCTACCAAGAGAGGGGGAATGAGTGATTCATTGGTGGGGAGGAAAGGAGATCTCACCATCAGCATAGGAAGGGGTTCTTTACTGTAAGGACAGTCAGGTTATGGGATTCCCTACCAAGAGAGGGGGAATGAGTGATTCATTGGTGGGGAGGAAAGGAGATCTCACCATCAGCATAGGAAGGGGTTCTTTACTGTAAGGGCAGTCAGGTTATGGGATTCACTACCAAAAGAGGGGGAATGAGTGATTCATTGGTGGGGAGGAAAGGAGATCTCACCATCAGTATAGGAAGGGGTTCTTTACTATAAGGACAGTCAGGTTATGGGATTCCCTACCAAGAGAGGGGAATGAGTGATTCATTGGTGGGGAGGAAAGGAGATCTCACCATCAGTATAGGAAGGGGTTCTTTACTATAAGGACAGTCAGGTTATGGGATTCCCTACCAAGAATGGGGAATGAGTGATTAGTTGTGACACTTTGGGCCCAACGTTAACAGTGAGATACAGACACAGAGACAGAGCTGGTTGTACATGAGGGTTTGGTACAATTCTCTGCAGTTTTACTCTTGTGAAGCAGTGCAGGGGCAGAGAACAGAGTGAGGGGCAGAAAGCAGCACTAAGGGCAGAATCCGTGCAATGAACACTAACACTCACTGAGTAGTTGGAAAGTTCACTACAGAGGCTCCATTATTTGCACAAGATCCCAGTTACCAGGATACCAGAGAAGGAGAGGGAATTCTGGGAAAGACCAGTAAACAACAGATAGGAAGCAGAAAGAGTTAATCACTAAGGGCCCCACACAGCACAAGGGCCACCACTGAAGGTAAAAAGAAATGGAAGTGAAAGAGACATAATGTGGCCTGCACCAGCAGTCCAAGGGTTAAACCAGTCTTAGTCTGCTCCAGAATTACATGGGTTAATGAAGTCTGTCTGTTCCAGTGACACGAGGGTTAAACAAGCAATAGTCTAAAAGGGCTGAGTAAGGATTCAGTAGTGTATGGGTTAAACAAGGTAAAGTCTGTTTCAGTGCTGCAAGAGTTAAACAAGCAGAAGCCTGTCCAGCACTAAAAGGGCGAAAGAAGGGACAGTCTGCGCCAGCACTGCATGAGTTAAACAAGCAATAGTAGGTTTCAGTGCTGCGGGGGTTAAACAAGGATAAGTCTTGCACTATATAAATCATGCCCATGGGTCCCCATTAACTTGTCTCTATTGCGTCATGTTGTGGAGAAGCAGAAAGGCAGTTCCTGTCTCACCAAGGGTTAAAAGGCTCAAAGGTTAAAAGGGTCAGTAGCTGAGAAGGGGGGGGGGTGTATCGTATTCTTACCCCCAGGTCTGTGCAATAGGGGTCACAGTCAGAAAACAGGGGACCCTGGTCAGTACAGGAAGGTCGGGAACCAACATGAAAAAAGAAAAGTTGTGTAAATCAGGGCTGCCAAGTCTATAACCATCCAGCTCATGTTAAACTACTACTCCCAGCATCCTCAACTACTTCTCATTCTCAACATAAGTGAGTGGGAAATACCACTAGTAGTGGAGAATGCGGGAGAGGATTGTATCCCACCAAAATAACCCACCACTGTCAGGAGAAATGTTTGTTCTAGGGTATTATACATAGAATTGGCCCTGTATTTATCTGCTGTGGGTTCTGGGGTATTATACATGGAATTGGCACTGTATTTATCTGCTGTGTGTTCTGGGGTATTATACATGGAATTGGTCCTGTATTTATCCTGCTGTGTGTTCTGGGGTATTATACATGGAATTGACCCTGTATTTATCTGCTGTGTGTTCTGGGGTATTATACATGGAATTGGCCCTGTATTTATCTGCTGTGTGTTCTGGGGTATTATACATGGAATTGACACTGTATTTATCTGCTGTGTGTTCTGGGGTATTATACATGGAATTGGTCCTGTATTTATCTGCTGTGTGTTCTGGGTATTATACATGGAATTGACCCTGTATTTATCTGCTGTGTGTTCTGGGGTATTATACATGGAATTGGTCCTGTATTTATCCTGCTGTGTGTTCTGGGGTATTATACATGGAATTGACCCTGTATTTATCTGCTGTGTGTTCTGGGTATTATACATGGAATTGGTCCTGTATTTATCTGCTGTGTGTTCTGGGGTATTATACATGGAATTGGCCCTGTATTTATCTGCTGTGAGTTCTGGGGTATTATACATGGAATTGGTCCTGTATTTATCTGCTGTGTGTTCTGGGTATTATACATGGAATTGACCCTGTATTTATCTGCTGTGTGTTCTGGGGTATTATACATGGAATTGGTCCTGTATTTATCCTGCTGTGTGTTCTGGGGTATTATACATGGAATTGACCCTGTATTTATCTGCTGTGTGTTCTGGGGTATTATACATGGAATTGGTCCTGTATTTATCTGCTGTGTGTTCTGGGGTATTATACATGGAATTGGCCCTGTATTTATCTGCTGTGTGTTCTGGGGTATTATACATGGAATTGGTCCTGTATTTATCTGCTGTGTGTTCTGGGGTATTATACATGGAATTGGCCCTGTATTTATCTGCTGTGTGTTCTGGGGTATTATACATGGAATTGGCCCTGTATTTATCTGCTGTGTGTTCTGGGGTATTATACATGGAATTGGCACTGTATTTATCTGCTGTGGGTTCTGGGGTATTATACATGGAATTGGCACTGTATTTATCTGCGGTGGGTTCTGGGGTATTATACATGGAATTGGCCCTGTATTTATCTGCTGTGTGTTCTGGGGTATTATACATGGAATTGGCACTGTATTTATCTGCTGTGTGTTCTGGGGTATTATACATGGAATTGGCCCTGTATTTATCCTGCTGTGTGTTCTGGGGTATTATACATGGAATTGGCTCTGTATTTATCTGCTGTGTGTTCTGGGGTATTATACATGGAATTGTCACTGTATTTATCTCCTGTGTGTTCTGGGGTATTATACATGGAATTGTCACTGTATTTATCTGCTGTGTGTTCTGGGGTATTATACATGGAATTGGCACTGTATTTATCTGCTGTGTGTTCTGGGTATTATACATGGAATTGGCCCTGTATTTATCCTGCTGTGTGTTCTGGGGTATTATACATGGAATTGGTCCTGTATTTATCTGCTGTGTGTTCTGGGGTATTATACATGGAATTGACCCTGTATTTATCTCCTGTGTGTTCTGGGTATTATACATGGAATTGTCACTGTATTTATCTCCTGTGTGTTCTGGGGTATTATACATGGAATTGTCACTGTATTTATCTGCTGTGTGTTCTGGGGTATTATACATGGAATTGGCACTGTATTTATCTGCTGTGTGTTCTGGGGTATTATACATGGAATTGGCACTGTATTTATCTGCTGTGTGTTCTGGGTATTATACATGGAATTGGCCCTGTATTTATCCTGCTGTGTGTTCTGGGGTATTATACATGGAATTGGTCCTGTATTTATCTGCTGTGTGTTCTGGGGTATTATACATGGAATTGACCCTGTATTTATCTCCTGTGTGTTCTGGGTATTATACATGGAATTGTCACTGTATTTATCTCCTGTGTGTTCTGGGGTATTATACATGGAATTGTCACTGTATTTATCTGCTGTGTGTTCTGGGGTATTATACATGGAATTGGCACTGTATTTATCTGCTGTGTGTTCTGGGGTATTATACATGGAATTGACACTGTATTTATCTGCTGTGTGTTCTGGGGTATTATACATGGAATTGGTCCTGTATTTATCTGCTGTGTGTTCTGGGGTATTATACATGGAATTGGCTCTGTATTTATCTGCTGTGTGTTCTGGGGTATTATACATGGAATTGGCCCTGTATTTATCTGCTGTGTGTTCTGGGTATTATACATGGAATTGGCCCTGTATTTATCTGCTGTGTGTTCTGGGGTATTATACATGGAATTGGCCCTGTATTTATCTGCTGTGAGTTCTGGGGTATTATACATGGAATTGGCCCTGTATTTATCTGCTGTGAGTTCTGGGGTATTATACATGGAATTGGTCCTGTATTTATCTGCTGTGTGTTCTGGGGTATTATACATGGAATTGGTCCTGTATTTATCTGCTGTGTGTTCTGGGGTATTATACATGGAATTGGCCCTGTATTTATCCTGCTGTGTGTTCTGGGGTATTATACATGGAATTGGCCCTGTATTTATCTGCTGTGTGTTCTGGGGTATTATACATGGAATTGGCCCTGTATTTATCTGCTGTGTGTTCTGGGGTATTATACATTGAATTGACACTGTATTTATCTGCTGTGTGTTCTGGGGTATTATACATTGAATTGACACTGTATTTATCTGCTGTGGGTTCTGGGTATTATACATGGAATTGACCCTGTATTTATCTGCTGTGGGTTCTGGGGTATTATACATGGAATTGGCCTTCTATTTTAAAGGAAATAGAACAATATACTATATAATAGAGTAATGTAATATGTGCTATACTATAAAGGAATTTGTATATAACACTGCCATTAATAAACACAAGACTGTGCCTGGGGGTGATAGAGGCAGTGCCGGGAGGTTGGCAGCAGGGAGTGGCAATAGGAGACACATGGGATAAGGGAGAGAGACATGAGCACTTACCTTCCACCCCGGGTTTCAGTTCAAACAGAAATATCCTGGAACAAAGCAGAGACACTAATCCCCTCGCACTTGCAAACTCATAGTACAGAGCAGGGCAAAAACAGAAATCTCTAGGGGAGCAGAACCAATACCAAATATAATACCCCAGATTCACAGCAATCTAATGGGGTAACTCTGTGTCTAATACCCGGTCCTGTCCCATTGGGGATGACTTGAGTCAACCCCCTTAATTCTGCCCATATATTAGACCCACATGATAGCAATGGATTTATCAAACATTGGATGTATTAGAATGTTCATATTGGAGGTGTGACTGGGGCAGATAAACTAGAGGTACAGTATGCTGCAGACTGTACCCCACTGGCCCCCTGCTTTCCTTGGTGGAGTCCTTTTTCCCTCAGAGACTGACTTAGCACCCAGTTTACCTCTGAGTTATACACCTGTATTGATTGACACCCAGTATATCTCTGAGTTATACACCTGTATTGATTGGCACCTATTATATCTCTGAGTTATACACCTGTATTGATTAGCACCCAGTATATCTCTGAGTGATACACCTGTATTGATTGGCACCTATTATATCTCTGAGTGATACACCTGTATTGATTGGCACCTATTATATCTGAGTTATACACCTGTATTGATTGACACCCAGTATATCTCTGAGTTATACACCTGTATTGATTGGCACCTATTATATCTGAGTTATACACCTGTATTGATTAGCACCCAGTATATCTCTGAGTTATACACCTGTATTGATTAGCACCCAGTATATCTCTGAGTTATACACCTGTATTGATTGGCACCCAGTATATCTCAGACTTATACACTGTGTTAATATGTGCCCAGTAAAATGTGTGCCCAGTGCCAGGGCCAAATCCTTATTGCTCACATGTGTTTGCTTGGCAGTTGCAAGCAGGTATAGTAGGGTAAATAAATGTGCCCCTTCGCTCTGCGACGCTGTACAACATTAACCCATTCTGTGCTGTATCCTTGTGTCAGCATTGAGCCCTTCATTTAGAAACATTGACCTGTTCACTGCTGGGACCCGCTGTTACTTCCTGGTCTTTTTGATCTGTGACCCTGAACAGAAACAGTAACCCATTCAGTGCTGGAACCCACTGCCACAGCATTGTCCACTTACTCAGCATTGGTGCCCAGCAACATTAACCTGTTCATTACTGAATTCTAGAGTCAAGCCATTGCCCTCTTCCCCTGTATATCTATGCAAAAAACATTAACCTGTTCATTGCTGTATCCTAGACACAGCAGTGTTGTCCCTTTCATCATGGGAAAAGCATTAACATTTTCATTGCAGAATTTAAGTATCAAAGAATTGTTCACCTCTGAATACCTGTGCAAAACATTAACCCATTCATTGCCCTATTACAGTATCGTCCTTTTTATCTGCAACCCTAGACAAAAAACAATCACCTTTTCATTGCAAGATTCTAGTATCACAGAATTGTTCTTCGCCTCTATATCCCTGTACTAAACATTAACCTATTCTGTGCTGTATCCTAGTATCACAACATTGTGCCCTGTTCATTCTAAAACTCAATGTTATGTATTTGTACCTTCTCTCTGCGCAGCAATATTAACCCGTTAAGTGATGGAACCTATTGCAACTACCTTGGCCCTCCACCCTGCATCCTTGTACAGCAATATTAACCTGTTTAATGCTGGAACCTAGTTTCTTTACCCACATCCTGTTTATTAACCTTATCAGTGCTGGAAGCAGCAGCACAGTGATTCCTCCAGGATTAGAGGTTCCTGCGTGGAGCTTTAAAAGAGGAGAGAATTACAGCTTCCAGCAGAGATAAGAGAATAGGGACGGCAAAAACAGGAGGAACTGAGAGTATCTCTATGGAAATCAGCCCTCCAGCTTTCAATGAAATGGATCTCAGAGCTGTGCTATTTCCTACAATCAATAGGCCAGTTCTTTTTATAGGAAACTATGTGAACGATACAAATAATAATACAGAATGAGACTTTTGTATTAAAATATATTTCAGCATTCATATTGTTTGTTAAAGGTGAGTGCCTTACAAAATGAAGACAGACAGGTCAATGCAAAGATGCGACAGTTTGTTAGTCGTCTATGATACAAGGCCCCCCCCCAGATACTGTCCCTTATTGGGTTTAAAAACAAGTCTGTTTCATGAATGAGTTTGGGGGGGTGAGGTCCGTTTGGAGTCTGTCAGATCCATTCGGAAAGGGAACGGCCATCACACAATCCGTTTGCGCTCCCCCTTGCACAGAATCTTTTTGAAGGCTCTCCTAAAGTCTTGGTTGAAGATGGTGTAAATGACGGGGTTCAGGGAGCTGTTGCAGTAACCGAACCAAAAGAAGAATTTGAAGAGGGGGGCAGGGACGTAGCAGCTCTCACACACAGCAGTGAGGGTGTAGGTGAAGAAGAAGGGGAACCAGCAAATGACAAACACCCCAATAACCACAGCCAGGACAAAGGTGAACCTCTTCTCTCGGTTCTGCCTCCCTTTCCACCTGGACACTTTGAGGTTCCTCTCTTCTTCCCTCCTAGGGATACTGTCCCCTGGTTTGATCTGGCTCAGCTTGGTTTTGCCCTTCCCTCTTGAAAGCTTGTCCTGTTTTTTCTTGGATGGATACGGATTGTCCTCCTGGTGCTCAGAAGAAGAGGAATCATCCATGTCAACCCCGTTGGCCTCCCCCTCTTTCCCATGGTCTCCCCCAGACCCCCCAGCTTTTTCCCCATTTAATTGAACAGGTAAGTCTTTGTCGGTCAAGCCATTGCGCTGTTTTGCCTCTACGTCGGCCGCGTTGTTTCTCTTGCCGGGTGGGATCCTGGTCCTGCTCTTGGCAATCTGGTAGATTCGGATGTAGACCAGGACCATGATGAGACAAGGGGCGAAGAAGGAGCCAATGCTGGAGTAGATAATGTACCACTTTTCATCGTTGATTTTGCAGATGGGCATCTCCACTTTGCCACTTTCCTTCTCGATGGTTATGAGCGGTGGGAAGGAGATGACGGCAGCGATGACCCAGACGATGAAGATGATGCACTTGATCCTACGAGGGGTGCGTTTGAGGTTGTACTCTATGGCTTGGGTGATGGACCAATAACGGTCCAAGCTGATGGCGCACAGGTGAACTATGGAAGAGGTGCAGAAAAGTACGTCCAACGCCAGGTAGATCTCACACCAAACCTTCCCAAAGTACCAGTAGCCCATCACCTCATTGGATAAAGAGAATGGGATGACCAGGGTGGCCACCAGGATGTCTGCTGAAGCCAACGAGACCAGGAACAGGTTCTGGGGGGCTTTTAGGGCTCTGCTGGTGAACACGGCGATAATAACCAGGACGTTCCCAAAGACAGTGAAAAGCATGAGCAGGGCCACCAGGCTGATGAGGGCCATGGTGACCTCAAAGGAGTAAGGGGGTCCTACTTCCCAGGTGCCATTGCCATTAGTGAGGGTGCTGTTGCTGCAGTTCTCCAGGCACTCCATGGGGGACAGTCCCCCCCTTATCTCTGTGGGGTTCTCAAAGTTAATCATGAAATTCTGGGGTGAAAGGATCTCTGATTCGCTGGTTTGGATCATGGGGTTCAGCATTAAACCCAAACTGCGGGCTCAGGGGCAGTGAGGGGACCCCATGTCTTTAGTGAATTTCCCCCAAATTAACACAAATCCACAGTCCCGGTGACCCGAGTTACAATCAAGTCCAAATCCTCATTCAGGAGTCGCGCGACACAATCGCAGGTCTGGGCTGAGTTGGTAGCAAATATAAAGTTTACACTGATCGTTCCCGGACTCGTATCTTGTTCCCAAGGATTCAGCTGTCGGTACCGGGAGATATTTGTCTGTGGTTCTGCTGGATCCGATTTACTCTCGGTGTGAACGAAACTGACACCCGGAGCCGCCGATCTTCCAACCGAGAGACGAAAGAGAATTTGCTTCTGTTTGTTCCGCTCCCCGCGCTCCGCTCCTTTTATATCCGCGCTACAACCGCACCGCGCAGCCAACGCCTCCCCCACGTGGCCACAAACCAGCGCTGCAGCCAGAGCTCAATCCCCGACCCCAACCCTCCCTATACAGCGAATAACAGCCTGAAAACTCCAGATAGACAAATAATAACAGCCTCAAACCTCCATACACACTCCAGTACACTATAATCTCCCTGTACAACGTCATACCAGCCTGTGACCTCACAATACAGATACCGACCTCCAGTATTAATACCGCAATGTACCAGGACAACATGAAGCCTCACTTACTTAATATATAATATAAATCAGCTCTTCCCTTATACTCACATTCCACTCCCCCAACCCACTCCCACTTTCTACTTCTCTGTCTCCTCTCAACCTGCTCCCCCTCACTTGCACTTCTCTTTATTTCTCTTTCTATCATTTATTTCCTTCTCTCTCCTTCTGTCTCTCATCCCCTCTCCTTTCCTTTTCTCCCCCAACTGTTTGGCCTTACTCTCCCTCATCTCTCCCCTTCTATATTTCTCCTCTCCCCCATTTGTCTCTCTACTCCCTAACCCCCTTTCCCTTCTCTCCTTCTGTCTCTCATCCCCGCTCCTTTCCTTTTCTCCCCAACTGTTTGGCCTTACTCTCCCTCATCTCTACCCTTCTATATTTCTCCTCTCCCCCATTTGTCTCTCTACTCCCTAACCCCCTTTCCCTTCTCTCCTTCTGTCTCTCATCCCCTCTCCTTTCCTTTTCTCCCCCAACTGTTTGGCCTTACTCTCCCCCATCCTCCCTCTTCTCTCCCCTTCTATATTTCTCCTCTCCCCCATTTGTCTCTCTACTCCTGAACCCCCTTTCCCTTCTCTCCTTATGTCTCTCACCCCCTCTCCTTTCCTTTTCTCCCCCAACTGTTTGGCCTTACTCTCCC
This sequence comes from Xenopus petersii, assembly GCA_038501925.1. Classification (NCBI taxonomy): domain Eukaryota; kingdom Metazoa; phylum Chordata; class Amphibia; order Anura; family Pipidae; genus Xenopus; species Xenopus petersii. The sequence continues at coordinate 141,437,826 of CM076684.1, read as the reverse complement.
CCATCCACAGGGAGGTGGAGAAAACACAATGACTAGTTATAGGCAGCGCCACCTGTAATGCATTTGTCGCATTTCTTGCACCTTTGTGGCACTTTTTTGCTTCAGGGAAATCATTCACCTGCAGATAAACAACAACAGATATTGCTATTGTGTCACATGACTTCCCTAATTCTGCTCTTATGTTCCTCTGGTGCCTTTTGTTCTCTCAGTCCTGCCTCCATACCTCCCAACATTTTGGAAGTAAAAAGAGGGACAAAAGTTTTTTCGCACGTAGCGCAGCAACATTTTTTGACCACGCCCCTTTATGTGGCCACACCCCCTAATTTCCTTGTTCAATTTTCAAAATTTGGCAGGTTATGAAAGTTTGAAAATATTTCTCCTTATCTAAACTGTGTTTTTGTGTCTCAAAATTGTTACAAAGTATCTTATTTGCACCTGTTAGCTGTTCTGGGCTCTAAGCCAATTAAGTGAGAAACTTTGTTTCTTTTTCTGGCTGTTCAGTGCAGAGAAAAGAGGGACTTTCCAGTACAAATGAGGGACTGTGGGTTGAGCTGTCAAATGAGGGACTGTCCCTCCGAAAAAGGGACAGTTGGGAGGTTTGCTGCCTCTACTCCATTCCTCTTTTTACTTCATATTCCCTCTGTCTCTTTATTTGCCTTTTCACCATCACCTTTACATTCACTTTTCTCTTCTCATTTCCCCACTCCTCATGGACTTTCAGTTCTGTTTCTTTACAAACCCCCATGTTGGTGCCTCCCCCATATTTGTGCTCTTGTGGGAAAAGAGGGAGAGGAAATACAAAATCCAGGAGTAAAGAAATAAATGTACTTGGTGCTGACCTTGCCCTGCCACAAATAACCTGGAACAGTGTAAAGTCCCGCCCTGCTGCTAGGGGATTGGCTACGCTACAGGAAGTGTCACATTTCTTCCTCCAAGCCCAGCCAATCCCCTTGTGGCAAGACCGGGACTTACAACTTGAGAGGAAAAAACAGTCAGTAAAAATTTTTCTTATTCTTTTATTGTCAGTTGTGTTTGGGCAGAGCCTTAATGTAAATCCTCCCCTGGTTGTGCTGCTGCTGCTGCTGTTCCCAGGCTGAGACTTGTAGGAGGGTAAGTTATAGCTTTGCCCCATGACACACACTATAAACAATTACTCACTGGATAGAAAACATTTATACACAAGTGACAGTCACTCTCTAATGGTTACACACTGGATACTACTGACACATGAGGGGGAGTGGCACGTGAGGGGAGTGGCACAGTGAGTGGGAGTGGCATGTAAGAGGGGGAGTGGCACATGAGTGGGAGTGGCACAGTGAGGGGAGTGGCACATGAGGGGGAGTGGCACGTGAGGGGAGTGGCACAGTGAGTGGGAGTGGCATGTGAGGGGGAGTGGCACAGTGAGTGGGAGTGGCATGTGAGGGGGGAGTGGCACATGAGGGGGAGTGGCATGTGAGGGGAGTGGCACAGTGAGTGGGAGTGGCATGTGAGAGGGGGAGTGGCACATGAGGGGGAGTGGCACGTGAGGGGAGTGGCACAGTGAGTGGGAGTGGCACATGAGGGGGAGTGGCATGTGAGGGGAGTGGCACAGTGAGTGGGAGTGGCATGTGAGGGGGAGTGGCACAGTGAGTGGGAGTGGCATGTGAGAGGGGGAGTGGCACATGAGTGGGAGTGGCACATGAGGGGAGTGGCACAGTGAGTGGGAGTGGCATGTGAGGGGGAGTGGCACAGTGAGTGGGAGTGGCATGTGAGAGGGGGAGTGGCACATGAGTGGGAGTGGCACGTGAGGGGAGTGGCACAGTGAGTGGGAGTGGCACATGAGGGGGGTGACACATGAGGGGGAGTGGCACAGTTGATTCACTTGCTTCTAATGATAAACTTATGTAGATTACTACTTTGTTGTCATGGGGAGGGTCAATCACAGTGACTGACAAGCTCAGCAGCCAATGGCAGCCCAGACAGAAGCTGATTTATCCTGTAGGTTGAGTGGGTGACACAGAGTGAGTGACAGGTGCCGCAGCCTCACAGATTTACAGCAGAAGAAACAATCTGATTATTCCTACAGTGTTTCTTACCTCCCAACATTTTGGAAGTAAAAAGAGAGACAAATGTTTTTCACACGTAGAACAGCAAAATGTTTTGACCACGCCCCTTTCTGTGGCCACGCCCCCTAAGTACCATGTTCATTTTACACAATTTGGCAGGTTATGAAAGTTTGAAAATATTTCTCCTTATCTAAACTGTGTTTTTGTGTCTCAAAACTGTTACAAAGTATCTTATTTGCACCCGTTGCCTGTTCTGGGCTCTCTGCTAAAAGCCAATTAAGTGAGAAACTTTGTTTCTTTTTCTGGCTGTTCAGTGCAGAGAAATGAGGGACTGCGGGTTGAGCTGTCAAAAGAGGGACTGTCCCTCCGAAAAAGGGACAGTTGGGAGGTATGGTGCTGGGGATTCACTAGACTCTGGATCAGCACCATGGACAGAACAATAAACTAGTGACACCTACTGGCCAGTCCTGTTCCTGCAACTCTTCCCATTATCTCAGGTAACAGCACAAGACTCTGACATTTGCTTCTTATACACAGAATTGTGTACAGTGAGTGTCTGTCTCCCCTTTATATTCACAACTCGCAGTGAGTGGCACTTACACAACCAGCACACACAGTGTCATCCCACCCAGACACAGGGGAAGGTGAGTGCTAAATACAGAATGAATAACTGCAGGTGAATCTTTCTCCGACTGAGGAAGAAATATATAAAAAAATAAAAATAAATACGTCTAATTATGTTTTTTTCCCATAGAGGGGACCAAAGAGAATTACACAAAGAAGATTTCACCATCAGCATAGGAAGGGGTTCTTTACTGTAAGGACAGTCAGGTTATGGGATTCCCTACCAAGAGAGGGGAATGAGTGATTCATTGGTGGGGAGGAAAGGAGATCTCACCATCAGCATAGGAAGGGGTTCTTTACTGTAAGGACAGTCAGGTTATGGGATTCCCTACCAAGAGAGGGGAATGAGTGATTCATTGGTGGGGAGGAAAGGAGATCTCACCATCAGCATAGGAAGGGGTTCTTTACTGTAAGGACAGTCAGGTTATGGGATTCCCTACCAAGAGAGGGGGAATGAGTGATTCATTGGTGGGGAGGAAAGGAGATCTCACCATCAGCATAGGAAGGGGTTCTTTACTGTAAGGACAGTCAGGTTATGGGATTCCCTACCAAGAGAGGGGGAATGAGTGATTCATTGATGGGGAGGAAAGGAGATCTCACCATCAGCATAGGAAGGGGTTCTTTACTGTAAGGACAGTCAGGTTATGGGATTCCCTACCAAGAGAGGGGGAATGAGTGATTCATTGGTGGGGAGGAAAGGAGATCTCACCATCAGCATAGGAAGGGGTTCTTTACTGTAAGGACAGTCAGGTTATGGGATTCCCTACCAAGAGAGGGGGAATGAGTGATTCATTGGTGGGGAGGAAAGGAGATTTCACCATCAGTATAGGAAGGGGTTCTTTACTGTAAGGACAGTCAGGTTATGGGATTCCCTACCAAGAGAGGGGAATGAGTGATTCATTGGTGGGGAGGAAAGGAGATCTCACCATCAGCATAGGAAGGGGTTCTTTACTGTAAGGACAGTCAGGTTATGGGATTCCCTACCAAGAGAAGGGGTTGCAGGGGATTCTGTCCAATTGGAATCTCTCAATGCAATGTCATCCGCTACAAGGTGATTCTCTCAGCTCTGGGCCAGTAATTAGTATGTGGGTCCGGGTGATATGAAAAGCTCGTTATGTGGAACAGGAAGTGCAGACTGTGCCCCACTGTAATTATTACAATCCCCCCCCCCCATTCAGGGTTACAGGGCATTTAATCAGGGGAAGACACAGGGGGTAATTAGAATGTTCCTCCCAACTTGTAATTACTGAATTTTATTTCTCTGATCCAAAAGTCCCTGATTTCATATAAAGAATTTGCTTTTGTCTTTGTTTTGTCATTTTAATTATCACTTTCTCCCATGGGGGGGAATTCATTAACGATCAGACATTTCCTTATTGTGTTGTCTATTTGTACCTATGGGAGAACTCGGAGTCTCTCTCCTGCCAAACGATTCTGTGTATAACACGACTTGCTTATTCTAATTGTATTAAAGGGATAATGTGCCCCCTATTGTAAATGATAAGGATATTAGAAGTCACTGAGGGGTTGTTCTGTGACCATATAAAGGCACAAGGCTGCAGGCTGAGTTATACAGGGAACTCTGAGTATCACTCATGTATTATAAGGGATAATGTACCCCCTACTGTAAATGATAAGGATATTAGAAGTCACTGAGGGGTTGTTCTGTGACCATATAAAGACACAAGGCTGCAGGCTGAGTTATACAGGGAACTCTGAGTATCACTCATGTATTATAAGGGATAATGTACCCCCTACTGTAAATGATAAGGATATTAGAAGTCACTGAGGGGTTGTTCTGTGACCATATAAAGGCACAAGGCTGCAGGCTGAGTTATACAGGGAACTCTGAGTATCACTCATGTATTATAAGGGATAATGTACCCCCTACTGTAAATGATAAGGATATTAGAAGTCACTGAGGGGTGGTTCTGTGACCATATAAAGGCACAAGGCACAAGGCTGAGTTATACAGGGAACTCTGAGTATCACTCATGTATTATAAGGGATAATGTACCCCCTACTGTAAATGATAAGGATATTAGAAGTCACTGAGGGGTTGTTCTGTGACCATATAAAGGCACAAGGCTGCAGGCTCAGGGCAGTTTGAGTGGGGCCTTTAAAATTAGCTCCTAAAAAGTGGCAGAACCTGACCACATAGACTCATTCAAGGGCCGGGCCTCAGTCAGAGCTGATGGATCAGAACCAGAAGTAGGAATGTGAGAAGAAAGGACACGGGGCACAGTTTGACAATGTGTTTAATGTGATATTTGCTGACACTGATATTTACAATGATCCAGAGGAAACCAAAAGTGCAACGTCTGCCCAAAAAAAAAAAAAAAGAAAAAAAAAAAAGAGAGAATATCCGATATGAGAATGAATTTCCCAGGATGCATCAGTGTGCCTGGAGACTGCACAAACTGCACCACGTCAGCTCCTACAAGGCCATTTCTGAAAACCGTGGCTCCTCGGGGGCGGGACTTCTCATTTTGTTTCTTTAAAAAAAAAATGTATTTATAGATATATATATTATATACACAGACAAGCGGCGAGTGTTTTATTGCAACATTAATAGAACGCACTGCTCCGGATGCAGAATGGCGGCAAGATTAAAGGGACAGAGCCCCGGGGAGAAGGGGGGCCAGACAATGAGAATTAGACATAATTAGGGCTCAATGTGCAAATTAGATGCAGCACAAACAGTTTTTTTTTTTTTAGTTTCAAAAAAAATTGACATTTTTGAAGATATTTACAGTGTTTGTTCCTGTGGAATCTCCGGTTAGAGGGAGGGAAATCATTCCATGACGATGGAAACCAATCATCTGCCAATATCAAGAGTGTGGGCGTGGCCTCACATAACAAGGGGAGTGGCATAGGAATAGATTCAGCGCTGCAGCTTTATATATAAAAGGCACAACATCAAGGACTGCAGGGAGGAGTTAAATCCGTGTGGGGCTGCAGCAGAACCCCGGGGCCCGAGAGGGTCGGCATCGCTCAGACAGGACCCATAATATACATTCAGGATCACTGGCATCACCCCCACCCACCTGCTGCTGCTGCTCTCAGGAACAAAGAGACAAACTGCAATTTAATAAAATAATACAGAATCTACTGGCGTCTTTAAAGGGAAAATACACACAAGTCATTTCTGCCCCGACCCAAGGACATTAGACTGGTTGGGATTTACTGTTACCAGAATAAACCCTTTCTTATTTATAATATACCATTTCATATGGTTTCAGATTCTTGTATTGCCCCCGTCCCTAGTGGCAGTTGCCAACAGAAGTGGAAAAGTAGATTTAAAGGGGGTTGTTCACCTTTAAATTAACTGTTAGTATGCTGTAGGGGGGATATTCTGAGACAATTTGCAATTGGTTTTCACTTTTTATTATTTGTGGTGTTTGACTTATTTAGCTTTTTATTCAGCAGCTCTCCAGTTTGCAAGTTCAGCAGCTACCTGGTTGCTAGGGTCTTGTTTACTTTAGCAACCATGCATTGATTTGAATAAGAGACTGGAATATGAATAGGAGAGGCCTCAATAGAAAGATGGGTAATAAAAAGTAACAATAACAATACATTTGTAGCCTTACAGAGCATTTGTTTTTTAGATGGGGTCAGTGACCCCCAGTTTGAAAGCTGGAAAGAGTCAGAAGAAGAAGGGAAATAATTAAAAAAACTATAGAAAATGAAGGTCAATTTAAAAGTTGCTCCGAATTAGCCATTCGGTAACCTACTAAAAGTTAACTTAAAGGTGAACCTGCCATTTAATGCCAGTGGGAAGGGCAAAGTCGCTCATTAGACAGACGAGTTATTTCTCTCCCAGCGGATACAAGTGGTTTCATTGGTGGGATCAGCTCTGCGCAGGCAGCCATCTTTATTCTGCTGTATAAAAGCCCCGCCCAGTCCAGGAATTACACTACTATTAAGAAACAGCACCGATTTCTGTTTAAAGGACAAGTAAAAGAAAACCCAATTCTAGGCAACTTACCCCATACACATTCTTTTAAAAACCATAGAAAATGTGTAATCAATGTCTATGGGGAATTAGAATTGTGATTTCTTTCTGATTAGGCAAAAAATGGGGTTGACTTATCCTTTAACAAGCAGCTAAAATCCATCAAATCCTCACGGTGCTGAAATATGTTTCAATGTGGGTTTGGGGGGTACAGAGACGAGGCTGGGGGTCCCCATTTCATTGTATTTGGCCTGGGTAAGAATTGGGGTGAACTGTTATTTGTTCCCTAGAAATTGTGGTATAACTGGGGTACACAGCAGACCCCTTGAGCACAGAGGGGGGCCTGACCTGCATTCTACTCCCCCCCCTGCACCCTGAAAATCCAGATCTGAATATACTATAGACAGGCATGATCACTATGGCAACACAGGAGGGTCCAATGCTCAGCTCCATGTGCACCAACAGAAAGTACATCGCAGCAATGCTACAGTTCAGCCACAGTGCAGCATGCCATAAAGCAAAACCCTATACATTTAATGAGCAGGGCAACTGGAACAACTGTCGGTTTTGGCCAGAGACACAAGTGAGACATGGCACCAGCACAGGCAGAGAGACGGGTCAGTTTGTTGGCACGGAAACCACACAAAACATCACAGGTCTGGGAGAGCAGTGGTGAGGGAATTGCTTTACAGCATTGCTGCAAGTATCTCCTGCTTTAGGAGCAACTACCCAGCAAACAACAGCTGCAACATGAAGCTACACAGGATAAGTGCCAGTCAATAATGTCACGCCAATCAGTCTGAGGGGCCACAATGGGTAGTAGGGGCCACAAACAGAAGGAACAGAGTTGGTGAAGGCTGATTGAAAACTGAAATCAATTAACATTTAGAATGTCCAGTGGCAGCAAATAACCAGAAATACTGTGTAAGATTTGTACTGCCCACGACATCAATATCCAGTCTGGACCCCCAGCTTAGGTCAAACTACATCTCCCAGCAGTCCCCAACACACACAGTGGTTTCACAGCAGCTCAGGACTGAACTCTCCCCCACGAGCCGGCCCTATGGATTTCGGATCAGTCCTGCCATTACATACAAGTCCAGAAACTGTCCCACTAAGCTGACAATTCATTGGCTTGTCAAACAGGAAGTATAAATGTGTCATTAAAACTGAGCAAATCCAGTGGCAGGAACACAGTGATTCACCCAGAGTGGAAATAATAGATAAACAAGAAAAAAAGATTTGGGCAAAATCTGGGGGGGAGGGAGCAGATCCGGACGCCTGGCGAGAGAGAGCGGCACAGAAATACGTTGGCAAATGTTCGGAACTGAACTGACATTTCATTATACACGAACCAAACTGTGACCCAGTTACGCACCACATTCAGCAAAAATTTAAAAAAAAAAAAAAAAAAAAATTTGTACGTAATAAAAAAAAATCTAAATGGCTATGATTCCTCTATGAGCAAAAAACACATAATGTAATAAATCTGCCTTTTCCTTACGTATATATATATATTAGTGATGTAGCCGCACCCCGGGGGAGGGGACAAGCACATATATAATATATAATATATAACACAAGGGGGTGCTCTTTGTACAGTGTATGGGACAGGGGTGGGATCAGACCAATCAGACCATGGCACGATAAGGACCTTGCATCTTTAAGAACTGAATGATGAACGACGGGCCCCCCGCCACAATCTGGGGGGGAAGGTGGCTGAGCGGACAGTTCTCAATACTCATGATGGACAGTTTGCTGCACAGAGCGAGCTCAAAGGGGAGGCCGTGTAAATTGGGGTTATCGTTCAGATACAGCTCCTCCAAATTCTCCAGTGTACCTGCAGGAAAGGGAACAATATTATCTTTTATACATATTTACCTTTCACTTATACTGATCTACATACAACTACAATCCAAGCACACTCCTTTATGGCACAGATCCTAATGGAAGCAGCAGTCCTGTCCTGCTTTATGGCAGCTGAGATTCTAGCTATCTGTATAACAGAACATTCTATCCCAGTGGCTGCACAGATCCTATCTGATCCCCATTGTAAGCAGCAGTCCTGTCCTGCTTTATGGCAGCTGAGATTCTAGCTATCTGTATAACAGAACATTCTGTCCCAGTGGCTGCACAGATCCTATCTGATCCCCATTGTAAGCAGCAATCCTGTCCTGCTTTATGGCAGCTGAGATTCTAGCTATCTGTATAACAGAACATTCTGTCCCAGTGGCTGCACAGATCCTATCTGATCCCCATTGTCACGGGGAATAAATGGGATACCCACCTATTTCTTCTGGAAGATGGGTGAGGAGGTTCTCCCCAAGACCAAGGTGCGTGAGATTGGTGAGGTGCCCGATTCCTCTGGGTAACGTGGTTAACTGGTTATTAGTGAGGACCAATTTCTTTGTGTGAAAGAATGAAAAAGAAAAGAGGATTTAGTGACTAACGGAACCAACTGAGCAGCCAATCCAATGCCAATGCCTGGGTATGGGAGCCATAATGGGCAAAGGGCAGGAGGGTTCACATTCTGGAATTGCATTAGGAGTTAATGTTAGTGGCCAATGGTCTGATTCTAAAGCACAAAGTCTTCTCCATCCCTGTGGTACCTGCAGATCTTTGAGATAAGCAATTTCATTAGGCAGCGACTCCAGCTTGTTCTCTTCCAGGTCCAATTCTCTCAGCTTGCGCAGGTTCCCAATCCCATGCGGGAGCTTCTTCAGGAGGTTGTTGGAGAGAATGAGAACCTGGATATAATGACAAAGAAGAGAAGATAATTGGCTGATTCCATTAATGAGTTTTTCCCGTGAGGAGCAGCCCATAGTATAGTAAAGTCTAACACAAACTGACTGGCTCACATTTTTACTCAAGACAATGGTTATTTAGGGGAGCTGAATGGCACCCCCTCCTCCAGGGTCCCAGACTTACCTCTATGGAGACAAGGCCAGATACATCCTCCGGAATCTTCGTTAACTGATTGGTAGCCAGATTTAATTCCACCATACTCGTCCAGGTTCCAAAATCCAGAGGAAGAGAAGTCAGCTGATTGTCCTGAAAATGGAATAGTAAATGGTGAGAATAACGAGGTCGTTGTAAAAATGAAAAACAATCTTTATGCTCCTTGGGTCCATTCTGTTACGGCGGGTTCCCTGTATAACTCAGCCTGCAGCCTTGTGCCTTTATATGGTCACAGAACAACCCCTCAGTGACTTCTAATATCCTTATCATTTACAGTAGGGGGTACATTATCCCTTATAATACATGAGTGATACTCAGAGTTCCCTGTATAACTCAGCCTGCAGCCTTGTGCCTTTATATGGTCACAGAACAACCCCTCAGTGACTTCTAATATCCTTATCATTTACAGTAGGGGGTACATTATCCCTTATAATACATGAGTGATACTCAGAGTTCCCTGTATAACTCAGCCTGCAGCCTTGTGCCTTTATATGGTCACAGAACAACCCCTCAGTGACTTCTAATATCCTTATCATTTACAGTAGGGGGTACATTATCCCTTATAATACATGAGTGATACTCAGAGTTCCCTGTATAACTCAGCCTGCAGCCTTGTGCCTTTATATGGTCACAGAACAACCCCTCAGTGACTTCTAATATCCTTATCATTTACAGTAGGGGGTACATTATCCCTTATAATACATGAGTGATACTCAGAGTTCCCTGTATAACTCAGCCTGCAGCCTTGTGCCTTTATATGGTCACAGAACAACCCCTCAGTGACTTCTAATATCCTTATCATTTACAGTAGGGGGTACATTATCCCTTATAATACATGAGTGATACTCAGAGTTCCCTGTATAACTCAGCCTGCAGCCTTGTGTCTTTATATGGTCACAGAACAACCCCTCAGTGACTTCTAATATCCTTATCATTTACAGTAGGGGGTACATTATCCCTTATAATACATGAGTGATACTCAGAGTTCCCTGTATAACTCAGCCTGCAGCCTTGTGCCTTTATATGGTCACAGAACAACCCCTCAGTGACTTCTAATATCCTTATCATTTACAGTAGGGGGTACATTATCCCTTATAATACATGAGTGATACTCAGAGTTCCCTGTATAACTCAGCCTGCAGCCTTGTGCCTTTATATGGTCACAGAACAACCCCTCAGTGACTTCTAATATCCTTATCATTTACAGTAGGGGGTACATTATGCCTTATAATACATGAGTGATACTCAGAGTTCCCTGTATAACTCAGCCTGCAGCCTTGTGCCTTTATATGGTCACAGAACAACCCCTCAGTGACTTCTAATATCCTTATCATTTACAGTAGGGGGTACATTATCCCTTATAATACATGAGTGATACTCAGAGTTCCCTGTATAACTCAACCTGCAGCCTTGTACCTTTATATGGTCACAGAACAACCCCTCAGTGACTTCTAATATCCTTATCATTTACAGTAGGGGGTACATTATCCCTTATAATACATGAATAATGCTATAGCAAGAAGACTCACCTTCATGTTCAGCTTACTCAATACTTTTGCTCTAGAGAAGATTCCAAATGGGATCTTGTTAATGCGATTATGCTCCATGTTGAGGGAGTAAATAGAGGAGAACTGGGAGGGCCCCCCCACTGGGTAGGACTGGAAACAGTTTCGGGCCAGGGTTAAGCTGTTCACTTTCACTAGGCTGGAGAGAAGCCCCTAGGAGGGAAACACACATGGTAGGAATGGGCTCCAGTGTAAGAGAGGATTGATGTATAAATCAGAATGCCTGTACATATACATATATATATATATATATATATATATATATATATATATATATATATATATATATATATATATATATATATATATATATATATATATATATATATATATATATATATATATATATACACATACATACATATACACATACATACATATACATACACATATATACACACACACACCTGCACACAGTGACTGTCAGACGGTAGCCGAGTAATATAATTGTACTCATTGCTCAAACTTCTATGTCACACACTAGGGCTACTTTGTGTAGATCACATCATAACTGTGCTGTTTCTCTCCCCTTTTAATCATTTAACTGATTTCCTATGATCAATTTAAGTTTTATTTATGTAGAGATAAAATCAATAACTGTTAATTATATTGTAGACTATGTTGCTACGTGTCCGTTGCTACGTGTCCGTTGCTACGTGTCCGTTGCTACGTGTCCGTTGCTACGTGTCCGTTGCTATGGGTCAGTGTTGCAAACTCTATGTTTCGGTTGGCTTGCTTTATGTTTCAGGTTTATTTGCCCTAGAAATAAAGGCTGGAGGCAATAAGGAGAGTCATAAGAAACAGGAGTTTGCTAAACTGACAGTTGTGCAGCTTTGGTTTCATCTGATATAAAAACAGAAATGATCACATGAGCAGCAAGTTCATTAAACCATCACAGGTAACATTACATGTTGCACAGAATCCAGGAGACAGTTCAGGATTCGGCCTTTTTCAGCAGGATTTGGCTGAATTCATAATGTATGGTGAACTGAATCCTAATTGCATATGTAAATTAGTGGTGGGAAAGGAAATCATGTTACTTTTTGTCACAAAACAAGTAAAAAGAAATGTTTTTCCCCACCTTTTCCTTTCCCTCCCCTAATTTGCATATGCAAATTAGGATTCGGCTTCAGTATTCGGCCGAATCCTTTGTGAAAGATTCGGCTGAAACCCAAAAAGTGGATTCAGTGCATCACTAATTACAGAGTGCGGAGGGTGAGTCCAAAATCCCATCCCCTAAATACATAACTTTGCACAGAAGTAATAACCTCAGGCACATAAAGGAGAAACGTTTTATCCCACAAATCCTTCTCTTTACAATAAATAGTAATTAGTGCAGCTGCCAATTATGGAGCCAAAACTACACAAGAGTCCCGGGTGTGTCACATCTGTAGTTATTTCCAACACACGGGAATCAATGGTGCAAAACTCCACATGGTCCCCAATAGTGAAGGTGTGAGAATGTAAAGGGGAGGAGTTAGGAATGAGCCCTTAAAGGGGTGGTTCACCTGTAAGTTACAGTTTAGTATGTCATAGAATGGTCAATTCTAAGCAACTTTTCAGTTGGTTTTCATCATTTATTTTTTATAGTTTTACAGCTATTTGCCTTTTTCTTCAGACTCTTTGCAGCTTTAAAATGGGGGTCACTGACCCCTTCTAAAAAAAACAAAGCAATGTAAACACAAATGCTCTGTAAGGCTACACATTTATTGTTATTGTTTATTTTTTATTCCTCCTCTTTCTATTCAGGCCTCTCCTATTCATTTTTCAGTCTCTTATTCAAATCAGTGCATGGTTGCTAGGGAAATGTGGACCCTAGCAACCAGATGGCTGAAACTGCAAACTGCTCTGTAAGGCTACACATTTATTGTTATTGGTAATTTTTATTCCTCATCTTTCTATTCAGGCCTCTCCTATTCATTTTTCAGTCTCTTATTCAAATCAGTGCATGGTTGCTAGGGAAATGTGGACCCTAGCAACCAGATGGCTGAAACTGCAAACTGCTCTGTAAGGCTACACATTTATTGTTATTGGTAATTTTTATTCCTCATCTTTCTATTCAGGCCTCTCCTATTCATTTTTCAGTCTCTTATTCAAATCAGTGCATGGTTGCTAGGGAAATGTGGACCCTAGCAACCAGATGGCTGAAACTGCAAACTGGAGAGCTGCTGAATAAAAAGCTAAATAAGTCAAAAACCACAATAAAACATGAAACCTAATTGTAAATTGTCTCAGACTATCCCTCTCCACATCATACTAACAGTTAGCTCAAAGACGAACAACCCCTTTAATAAAGGCACAGCCTCAGTCAGTTGCTTACACTCAGCCGCAGTCAGCTCTGTGAGCACTCACACTCGGTGCTACTACGTCAGTATTAGCATGGCAACTCATCACTGGCTGTGCCCACTCGCTCCCCCATCACTTATGATAAATCAGACATCACTGGGATTTGAACCTGGGTCTCTTGTGTCACAGTCACGTCACTTAACATGTGAGCCAAGCAACTCTCCAGGTCTGAGCCAGATCTTTCTACAAAGTAGCCAAATTTCCCGTGTCTGTATTATGCCCATTAGTAAAGTGCAGGAGCCTGTGTAATAGACATTTCTCTTGTGTACACATGGACAAACAGGAAGTGTGGCGTTTCTTTATTCCTGGCCCGCCTCTTTCTCAATACTTTCCATATGAGGAAGTCACACATCTTACTGGTTTCTTAGGGACCTGATGGGTTGTAGGAAAGCTAAAGGGGAACTTGCCATGCTGGAATAGTTGTAAATACATATATTACTTTGTGCAGCTAGCGGGCGCTATTGTACTGAAGCTGCTACAGTGATGCTCAGCTCTTACCTCTGGCAAAGTGGAGATGTTGTTATTTTCCAGATTGAGCTCGTCCAGCTCACTGCACTTGGCTAGGGATCGGGGTACGGCAGACAGTCTGTTATAGCGCAGGCCCAGGCGACTCAGGCTGGACAGGTTTCCTGTAGTAAAGAAAGTCAGGGGTTTATATTGCTGCATCAATAGCACATACAGGCACAACAGATTGGGGGTGACTCCCCAGACAAAATATATATATTCACTATGCACATGCTATGCTATACTGACTAATAGAACAGCACCCCGACTGGACAAAGCAGTTACTTCCCAACCAACCTGCTGTCAGACATGGACACAACACTACAGGCCTTGCACAGCTTTGTGTAAAAAGCCCCAAATGGCCAGTAGACTTCCCCTTTAAAATTGTCCCTTTATGGAAATTACCAAACTGGTGCTGACGATCCTTTCTGTTACCATGGGGAAAAACTAAGGGTAGAGCTTATTGTGTGCCCAGAACATTCCTTCTCTGTATATTTGTATTTATACATATGGGAGGAGGGAGGTGCCATAATGATTCCCTTAGACAGTACAGTATGAGGGTATAGCTTATTGTGTGCCCAGAACATTCCTTCTCTGTATATTTGTATTTATACATATGGGAGGAGGAGGTGCCATATTGATTCCCTTAGACAGTACAGTATGAGGGTATAGCTTATTGTGTGCCCAGAACATTCTCGCTCTGTATATACAGATCAGTATCTCCTATGACACAGATAAGAGTTGATTGTGAGCTCATGGGATTAGCAGCAGGTACATATGTGCTGGAGGATCGCTGGGGTGGGTCGTTAGTTACAGCACTTGGCAGACGACTGCACTCAGCACTTATTAAATATGAACGAGTCGGCCAGGGAATAGATTAATGGTGTGAAACACTTAAGTCACCAGACGGTGTGAGACATGAAGTAAGACTGAGCCTCCCCGTGGAACTGACATCAGCCTCTATAATTTCAGTGCAGGGAGTTAATCTGCTCTAAATATCTGAGCTGGGAGTTGTGAGAGCTAATGTGTTTCCTGATCTCTATCGAGTCTCTCAGTCAGTGAAACAGAAAATCCTATATATATATATATATATATATTATATTATATTGCCACGTCTGTGCCAATGTTGGGCACTCAGAAATGGCACCCACTTGTTTCCACCACAGCACCCATGTGACCAACAATCTGGGCCCTGAAGGTTCTGCTCCCCTAATTTACAGTTAACAAGCAGTGAATCCCTAAAGTAGCACCCTATGATGTATGATAGGAAGGGGGCTCAGGGGTTTGCACTTGTGTCTGTCAGCGCTGGGGTTTGAACCAAGGCACTATTGTGTGTGTGTTTCCCCCAGGTACTTCTGTTCCATCCCCTGCTTCACATAAATACAGACAGGTTAAATGGCTCCTGATATAATTAATCCGATCAGACTGTGATAGGGAACTTAGATTGTAAGATCACTGGGACAGGGACTGATGGGAATGTGATAGGGAACTTAGATTGTAAGCTCACTGGGACAGGGACTGATGGGAATGTGATAGGGAACTTAGATTGCAAGCTCACTGGGACAGGGACTGATGGGAATGGGACCTTAGATTGCAAGCTCAGAGGGACAGCAACTGATGGGAATTACATAGTTACATAGTTAAATTGGGTTGAAAAAAGACAAAGTCCATCAAGTCCAACCCCTCCAAATGAAAACCCAGCCCCATACACACACCCCTCCCTACTTTGATCACTGTGATACATAAAGGATAATGGAATGTATGAAGGTTCTGCTCCCACTGGACATGACACACACAGAACCTATAAAGCCACTGCTATTCTAAGAACTTCTGTATTTTACATTCCTTTTTTATTTTATTATAATTGCAAGATATTAAGGGATACATGTGCTGTTAATCTGAATGAATTGTGTTCCAACAGCGCCACCTGCTGGTCAGTTTCCCACCAGTCTGACCAGCAAGTAGTCAAGGAAGTTGTCAGGAGAAAGAAAGAGGCTGATGTTCTTCTGCTTAGGAATAAAATTACAAACCTTTCTCACATCTTTCCTAAGCAGAAGAACATCAGCCTCTTTCTTTCTCCTGACAACTTCCTTGACTACTTGCTGGTCAGACTGGTGGGAAACTGACCAGCAGGTGGCGCTGTTGTAACAAAATTCATTCAGATTAACAGTACATGTATTCCTTAAAGGGATCCTGTCATCGGAAAACATGTTTTTTTCAAAATGCATCAGTTAATAGTGCTGCTCCAGCAGAATTCTGCACTGAAATCCATTTCTCAAAAGAGCAAACTGATTTTTTTATATTCAATTTTGAAATCTGACATGGGGCTAGACATATTGTCAATTTCCCAGCTGCCCCCAGTCATGTGACTTGTGCCTGCACTTTAGGAGAGAAATTCTTTCTGGGAGGCTGCTGTTTTTCCTTCTCAATGTTGTAACTGAAGGAGTCTCAGTGGGTTTTTACTATTGAGTGTTGTTCATAGATCTACCAGGCAGCTGTTATCTTGTGTTAGGGAGCTGCTATCTGGTTACTTTCCCATTGTTCTTTTGTTTGGCTGCTGGGGAGAAAAAGGGAGGAGGTGATATCAGTCCAACTTGCAGTACAGCAGTAAAGAGTGATTGAAGTGATTTGAGCACAAGTCACATGACATGGGGCAGCTGGGAAATTGACAATATGTCTAGCCCCATGTCAGATTTCAAAATTAAATTTAAAAAAATCTGTTTGCTCTTTTGAGAATTGGATTTCAGTGCAGAATTCTGCTGGAGCAGCACTATTAACTGATTCATTTTGAAAAAAAATATTTTTTTCCCATGACAGTATCCCTTTAATATCTTGGAATTAAAAATAAACAATGAATGTAAATGACAAAAGTTCTCATTAATTTTACACTCATTTATTTTAAAGGTTTACTTATACTTTAATGTAGGGACTTGTTGATCCAGAAGGGGGTGCTTTATGGGGATGACTAGTAACTTGATTCCAAACCACTTATTGTAGTGCAGGGACAGTTCATCAAAGTAGCCTGGAAAGTGGGCGTGTCTTAAATTAGTGGGGGGGGCAGAGTATTACTTTGGCACCTCCCCTAATTACCCCTTTAGCAGCACAAATGAATGGCATTACCTATTGTGTCTGGCAGGTCCAGGAGCTCATTGTGCTGCAGGTCGAGGTTGGTGATCTGGGTGCAGTTGCCGATCTCCTTGGGAAGGTGCTCGAGCTGATTGTGAGCCACATCCAGTGTAATGAGGTTACACAACTCCCCTAGAAATGAACAAAGAAATGAATAAACCACAAGCACACAATGGTCTGACACAACGGTGCGGTTTCTGAGGCTGGGTGTGTGTCTAACACTGCATCTTTGTGCTACCATTATTATTATTATTATTCTGCCTTGTATTTGCCCATAGCCAACGATAGAGACACAAACAAGGTAAAGGGACCCTCATGAGAGGTACAGGGACCCCCACTCTCTAATAACACTCAGAGAAAAGCTGCATCGTTGCCTCAGGTCAGAGATTAAATCTTAAGGAAAAAAATGAAGGATTATTTCATGTGTCACTAATAATAATTATCTGTTAATATGTTCCCTATCTGTGCCCATCTGCTGGGAGTGACGTGAGCCCTGGGAATCCCTGAACAACTTCTGTCAGTCTATAAATATAATGTGTCCCCCTTTTATACAGCGGGGTACATGCACACCCCATGGTGACACCCCTTTATTGCTCTGCGTTAGTGACCAGCAGAATAAAGGCCAAATACGCAGTGAAACATCCCTTGTTTTTTCTGTTCTTTTTCATAATGCATTTGCCTACGTTTTACTTCCTAAAAAAGGGGGTTCTACTGTACATGTGACAATAATGTATGGAAGGAAGTGGGTGCTAGCGGGAGCAAGACCGACACAACTGACAGCAGAAGGGGAGACATCGTTCTGAGCTTCTCAGGCAGCCGAGAGCTGCAGTAATGACAGATGATAGCATCGTTCTGTCCCTTCAATAAAATTCTAATGGCTCAATCAAAGACAGTGGGGCTCATTTATCAACTCTGGGCACATATGCCCATGGGCAGTTGCCTATAGCAACCAATCAGTGATAGGCTTTTTAAAGCCAGCTGCAATGAAAGCAGCTATTTGATTGGTTGCCATGGGTTACTGCCGATGGGCAAATTTGACCAGTTTTGATAAATGATCCCCAGACAGGCAGTACCATGTGTCACCCAGGGGTGGGCACTGACTGTACCTGTGTAGCCTGAGCACAATGTCGCTGTGCTGCCCCCAGTATAGGGGCTTCTGGGTGTTGCCCCCCTACAAATGAGCAGCTGTAACCCTATGGCAGGGCACAGACAGGTAAGAGACACACACATTGTGTGATTGTGTTATTTTAGAGAGCGCAGGGAACTGGATGTGCCACATAGTTTAGTGGTGGCGGCACCTTAGAGCAAAGAAAACAGACTGGGAGTCTTTCATCAGCTGATCCACAGGCTTTAGCACCCAATGGTCTTATTCACACAGCACCTTCTATTCCTTCAGTCACTGAGGAAGGCCCATGCGCTCCCAAAACGTTGGATCACTTGAAACCTGTTGTATAGCACCATTGAATACATTTGGGATCACCCCGTTTGCTGCAACCACAGGTATTGCCATTCTTTTCTATTTGGATTCACAACTGGCGTGTCGCTAGGGGAATTCAATTATGAACATACAGCACAGGAGCAGCTGCAGGGGTTACTGGAAAGGGTTAAAGGGACAAAGATCTCAGGCTCAAATTGTATTTAACCTGTTGTTTTTCAATGTAAAATGATAGAAAATGCTTCATAATTTAGGAGCCATTTCCTCTAGTTCAGACTTCAGCTCCCACAATGCATTGCACAAAACAGGCAAGGCATCATGGGAACTGGAGACGACTAGCCATACAATTTTGATTTACATTTACAAATAACCTTTGTGTGCCTTGTTCATCTGATGAACGTGCAAAAACCAGGAAGTTGAAGAGAGCGGACACTGCCCCTTTAAAAGTAAGCTGCGCTAAGTAAATCATAGGAAGTGTTCCTCTAAGGTTCATGGGACACGAGGCATTTCTCTCCCAAACTTTGTGCACTAATCAGGGTTAACAGTGACATTGAAAGTACTTTAAGTTCCTCCATATCTGTATAAGCCTGACACAAAGAAACAGGTGGGGGTTGTTTATACGGAGTTCACTATTTGTAAGATGTATATAGGTTAATGCTGCCCCTTTAACTCTAAGAAAACATGGTTTTGGGTTTTTTTTTCAGCTGAAAACGGATAAGGGATTTTTTGCAATAGTTCCCCTTGAAGGGCCACAGGATGTAAGGTGCCAATTAAAGGGCCGGCTCCACTTACCAATTTCCGCAGGCAGGTGTTTGATCTTGTTCTCCCGTATGCTCAACATGGTGAGCTTGGACAGTGTTTTGAGGTCCTTCTCCACCGCGGTAATGCGGTTGAACCGTAAAAAGAGCGTGGTGAGAGAACTCAGCCTGTAGACGACGGGCGGGATCTCCCGCAGCTTGTTGTGCCGCAAGTCCAGCATGCACAGCTTCTTTAAGTTATCCAGGGAGTCGGGAAGGCTAGTCAGGGAGTTCTCGCTAAGAGCCAACTTGACCAAGTTCACCAGGTAGCCCACCTCGGCCGGCAGGGACTGCAGCTTGTTTCCGTATAAATACAGTTCTGTGATCTGCGTCAGGTCTTTGATGGAAACTGGAAGCATGTGTATGGACTTCTTGGCCAGGTCCAAGCGAGTGGAGTTCTCCTCCCGGCACTTGCTCAGTTCTTTGATCACCTCGGCGTTGCTGGCTTTTTTACGCATCCCTGACGCAGGGTTTGGCCGTTTAATAGTATTGTCCAGTGAAAATGCCACGCCTGCCTGGGCTCCAACGGGGTCTCGCTTACCCTCTTTGGCATCTTTCACTTTGCTCTTAAGCTCCTTGTCTTTAGTCTCCTTCACCGGCCCCACGGCTTTGGCTTCCTTCTCTCTCTCTTTAGTGCCAGAGCTCACCTTGGGCTCCTTATCTTTTCCTGCGCTACTGCTCATGGTGACAGCCGGCAAGTCAGGTACCTCATGAACTCTGTCCCGATTCAGTGTTTGACCCAACAGATCTCAAATCCTTCTCAGGCTTCTACTGTAAAGTCCACTGGGAGTTTGACCTCTGCTACATAGTGGTCCCACGTGGCCCCACGAAATGTCAGCAAGTGGCAAATGCACTGCAGTAGTGACCTGTGCAGAACCAACGGGAAGAGTTAGAATGCAAAGAGCAGAGAGTTTATATATATATATATATATATATATACACACACACGTGCCAAACAATTCACCATATATATTCCCCTCCCCTCATTAATTCATACAGGAAGTGACCCAATCCTCATTTTGCATCTAAATATAACAAGTGCATAATATATGCAATATTTAAGGTGCTTAGTATATGCAATATAAAGTGCTATTTATAAGCCATAGCAGTTTATATTGCATATACTAAGCACCTTAAATATTGCATATATCATGCACTTGTTATATTTAGATGCAAAATGAGGATTGGGTCACTTCCTGTATGAATTAATGAGGGGGGGGAATATATATGGTGAATTGTTTGTTTTTATTTTCTTTTTTCTTTACCGTGCACCCAGGTATTGTGTCTAAACGGAGTGCTGTCCACAACTATATATATATATATATATATATATATATATATATATATATATATATATATATATATATATATATATATATATATATATATATATATATATATATATATATATATATATACTGAATACTTATCACTAAAGGGGAACTACAGCACATTAAAGTCTATTCATTTATGCTGTTTAATGTGGTCATGTCCCGAGGGTCCTGGCAAATATATTATATGGGAGGGGTTATTTTCGATGGGGTCAGTGATCCCCTTTTGAAAGCTGGAGAGAGAGGCAGAAGAAGAATGCAAATTATTTTAAAATGATGAATAAATAATGAAGACCAATTGGACAGTTGCTTAGAATTAGCCATTCTATATACTAATAACTTAAAGATGAAGCACCTCTTAAAGTGTTCACACACCCCTCTTAACCGGTTACATTGGGCCAGTTTGTGACCACAGGAAAGTTCAATACCTCATACAGGTTCAAGTCCAAGTTCTGACTGGTTTGGATCAGGATCATAACACGCCATACGACCGTAAATAATGCGCCATACGACAGTACATAAAGCGCCATACGACAGTACATATTGCGCCATACGACAGTACATAAAGCGCCATACGACAGTACAAAATGTGTCATATGACAGTACATATTGCGCCATACGACAGTACATATTGCGCCATACGACAGTACATATTGCGCCATACGACAGTACATATTGCGCCATACGATAGTACATAATGCGCCATACGACAGTACATATTGCGCCATACGACAGTACATAATGCGCCATACGACAGTACATAAAGCGCCATACGACAGTACATATTGCGCCATACGACAGTACATAAAGCGCCATACGACAGTACAAAATGTGTCATATGACAGTACATATTGCGCCATACGACAGTACATATTGCGCCATACGACAGTACAAAATGTGTCATACGACAGTACATATTGCGCCATACGATAGTACATAATGCGCCATACGACAGTACATATTGCGCCATACGACAGTACATAATGCGCCATATGACAGTACATAATGCGCCATAATACAAATACTTGCCCCATTGGGTCACAATAGATAAGAGCTGAGGCTGCTCTCCCACTGCTCATGCCCAAATAAAGTCATGGTGTTTCTGGGAGTAGTGGAGCTTTTATATCAATCTGTGATACAGGTGTCACCTCTCCCCTCTGGTGCCGACACTCTAACACTGCCTCCTGCACCCACCCTAAATATACAAAACACGGTTAAAGGGTAACTAGGAAAGAAAGTGTAAATAAGTGGGAGGAGCTGCACCAAACCAGAACGGGCAAAGCTCAGGAATCAGAAACATGTTGCCTAAACCAACAGCCCCCCCACCCCAAGCTGCACCCAAACAGGCACAATAAGAGGGGCCACGAGGGATCCAGCACTCCTTGCTCAGCGGAGAGGAAACATCTGCCTGCCGCAGCCTGCACAACTTTCATGTCGTTCCGCAGAGGAATTCAGCCGCCGCTTTAAGGAATTTGCTGGAAACCCTTCTCTGTTGTACGTTACAGACATAATTCATTAGTGCGCATGTTATTGACCCACCACAGGGGGCGCACTTCTATACAATATCAGCCCTGTGTCAGTATAAAACACATCATATAAGTCACAGCAGGACTCACACTGCTTATATTAAACCCTTTCAGTGCCAGGCACATTTCAAATTGAACCCCACGTGCTATATAGATCAAAGTGAAGTCTTTATCCTTATACCACTGCCAGCACTTAGAGGGTTAAATCCTTGAGAAACCAAGGCCGTTAATGAAGCTCACGGGTTCCACATTGCTCTCCTGTGGTGGAGAAAAAGCCCAGAGTGGAATAAACCCGGAGGAATAGAATATTACACTGAGTGAACAGGAAAGAGTTAAAGGGATGGCTTCCTGGATCCCCTCATTAGAATAAAAGTCAGATCCCAAGTGTGCCTTTTATAAGTGGAGAGCACTAATGTAGCACTAATGCAACACTAATGCAACACTAATGCAACACTAATGCAACACTAATGCAACACTAATGCAACACTAATGCAACACTAATGCAACACTAATGCAACACTAATGCAACACTAATGCAACACTAATGCAACACTAATGCAACACTAATGTTCTACTGGTGGGCTTGGCCTGGGCAGAACCCTGTATATTGGCACAGAACCACTCGTTAACCTCATCTGCCCCATTGGGCTCTGCCATTTTATATCCTGTAAGTGCTAAAAGCAGTGAGAAATGTTCTGTCCAAACAACTCATGAGGCGACTTTATTCTCTGCACTTCCTCTGGATCACAGCACCAGTACCAGAAAGCGTACGGCAGCATCACATGACCTATAGGCTGTACAGTTACACTTACACTACTGTCTGTCTCTTACACTCTTAAGTGGTTGTTTCCCTTTAAATTAACTGTTAGTATGATGTACAGAGGGATATTACGAAACATTTTGTAATTGGTTTTCATTTTTTATTATTTGTGAACCACCACTTTTACTATTGTGATTCTTATCCAAATTAGCCAGAACTTAGACTGGAACTGCTCTCCTGTATGTATGGACTTTCCTGTGGTTACCACCAGCCAAATGTAATGGGTTAAGAGGGGTGTGTGTGACCAATTTAAGCTTTCAAATAGGGGTCACTGACCCCATCTAAAAAACAAAAGCTCTGTAAGGCTACAAACGTATGTTTATTGCTACTTTTTATTCCTCATCTTTCTATTCAGTCCTCTCCTATTCATATTCCAGTCTCTTATTCAAATCGATGCATGGTTGCTAGGGGAATTTTGTCCCTAGCAACCAAATGGCTGAAATTACAAACTGGAGAGCTGCTGAATAAAAAGCCAAATAAGTCAAAAACCACAAATAATAAAAAATGAAAACCAATCGGAAATTGTCTCAGAATATCCCTCTCTACATCATACTAACAGTTAATTTAAAGGTAAACAACAATATTTAATGGTTCCTGGCCCTTTAATAGAACAAGAGGACCACAGCAGGAGACAAGGTAGGTTACCTCTAGATCACTCAGCAGCTAATAAACAATATGGGAGGCTATTCCTGTAGCACAGGAATAGCCTCCCCAGGCTTCCTTAGGCAATAACAAGCAGTCCAACACCTACATCCCTAATATTACACACACACACTATAAATATATATATATTCTAATATAAATTCTATATCAGGGATACCCAATCTTTTTACCCATGAGCAACATTCAAATAAGATTTGAGGAGCAACACAATCATGAGGAAAGTTGCAGGGGTGCTAAACAAGAGCTGTGATTGGTTACCTCTATATCAGTGATCCCCAACCAGTAACTCGCTTTGCTCCCCAACCCCTTGGATGTTGCTCCCAGTGGCCTCAAAGCAGGTGATTATTTTTGAATTCCAGACTTGGAGACAAGTTTTAGTTGTATAAAAATCAGGTGCCAAACAGTCTCAATGTAGGTTGACAATCCACATAGGGGCAACTAAATGGCCAATCACAGCCCTTATTTGGCACCCCAAGAATATTTTTCATGTTTGTGTTGCTCCCCCAACTCCCTTTACAATCGAATTTGGCTCACGGGTAAAAAAGGTTGGGGGATCCCTGCTCTATATGGACCTGTAGCCTATAGGAGACTGTTTGGCAGTACATCTGCTTTTTATGCACCAAAACTTGCCCCAAACCTGGAATTGAAATATAATCACTTGCATTAATACCATTAATACCATTAATACCATTAAGAGCAACATGTTACCTGCGAGTCACTGGTTGTGGATCACTGCTCTATACACATCATGTCTTGTATTTATATAGTCCCCTGTATGCTCCCAATATACATTATATACATACACATTACATATAACACACACACACATATATATACATATACATATATATATATATATATATATATATATATATATATATATATATATATATATATATATATATTACACAAAAGCCATGAATATCTTGTAAATTATATCCTTATAAACGGTGAGTAGTGATGTCATCAGTTATAAACGGTGAGTAGTGATGTAATTTATGTCACATGACTCACTAAAATTAGTGTATTATAATAAATAAAGTACCCCCAGTTGCAAAATATGAGGATATTAGAAGTCACCTCAGAGTTCCATGACCTGTATAACTCGGCCTTCGGCCTCGTACTTTTATATGATCATGAAACTCCTCAGTAACTTATAATATCCTTTTATTTTACAAGAGGGGCTACTTTATTCACTATATAAACGGTGAGTTCTGATGTCATTTCTGTCACATGACTCACTGAAACTTGTGTATTATTATAAATAAAGTACCCCCAGTTGCAAAATATAAGGATATTTAAAGTCACCTCGGAGTTCCATGACCTGTATAAAAACACTCGGACCTTATGCCTCGTACTTTTATATGGTCATGAGACTCCTCGGTAACTTTAATATCCTTATATTTTACAAGAGGGGGTACTTTATTCACTATGTACATTCTATACACACATATATATATATATATATATAAAAACAATAGAACCCCCATTTTACATGCCCTGATTTTAATTTTCCCTCTTTTTACATAGTTGTCTTGTGGTCCCACCTGTATATTAAGTAGAATATATTTCCCTGATTTTACATATTCCTGGAATTTACATCATTTGTTTCTGGTCCTCTGTAAAATGGGGGTTCTACTGTATTTACATTCTATACACACCCACATTATATATATATATACACACACACACACACACATAACACACACAGAGCTGCACATGAGATAATTAAGAGAATATAAAGTAACAAACCAGTAATCCTTGTAAATACAGAGAGTCGATGCCAAAGAGCTCACACTCTAAATAGCCCACAATACACACAGTACAGCTAATACACACATATATATAATACAATGCACACATACATATACATATACATATATATATATAATAATAATACAATACACATAGCCATTCCCACAATGCACAGCGCGGCGCTAAAGACAGAAGGCCGGAGTCTGGGCCCAGGGACAGGAGAATTGTGTCACAGTGAGATTGTGAGGAACACAAGGGCAGCCAATAGGAGTGACAGTATCGAGCTATGATCCCCACTGGGCTCCTGTATAATCGAGTCCCGGGCCCGCCCTGCACGTACCGTCCAGCTGTTGTTGTTATTCCGCTCTCCGTCTCTCCACTCTGAGCGCCGCCGCCATCTTCCTCCTCCTCCTCCACGACAGCCACGCCCTCCTGTCACATGAGCAGCCGCAGCTCCGCCCAGGGGAGGGAGGCAAAGGCGATGAGCGTGGTTCCTTCCTCACACCTTTCTTTCAACTAACTTTATTGTCCGTGTAAATAAATGACAGACGGTCGTTCCTGGCTTTCGGTACCTCGGCCAGTGCAGATCAGCGTGGGGCTCATCGTGTCGCAACAAAGGTCGACCCAATAGCGCACTAGGGCACCACGTGTAAGTAACGAACAGTCGCGGAATTGGCGTGTAGCCTACATATCCCACAATGCGTCACGGCAGGGCACGCTCTTACGTGCAACGTAATTGGTTGCTAGGTAACGTGTCTGCTTTGCCTGTGTTCTGTGTCACTTAGGCCGAAAATACCGGGAATAAAGGGAACGGGCAGAGACTCAGAGTAGAGCCGGAGCTTCGGGATTACTGGGTAAGGAGGGAACTGGCTGAGGGAATGTGATAGGAACCTTATATCCGATTGTAAGATCACTGGGTCACGGACTGATGGGAATGTAATAGGGACTTTAGATTGTAAACTCACTGAAACAGGGACTGATGGGAATGTGATAGGGACTTTAGATTGTAAACTCACTGGGGCAGAGACTGATGGGAATGGGATAGGGACCTTAGATTGTAAGCTCACTGGGACAGGGACTGATGGGAATGGGATAGGGACCTTAGATTGTAAGCTCACTGGGGCAGGGACTGATGGGAATGGGATAGGGACATTAGATTGTAAGATCACTGGGGCAGCGCCTCAAGGGAAAGTTATAGGGACTTTAGATTGTAAGCTCATTGGGTCGCGGACTGAAGGGAAAGTGATAGGGACCTTCGATTGTAAGCTCAGTGGGACAGGAACTGATGGGAATTGTGAATGTGATAGGGACTTTAGATTGTAAACTCACTGGGGCAGAGACTGATGGGAATGGGATAGGGACCTTAGATTGTAAGATCACTGAAACAGGGACTGATGGGAATGTGATAGGGACTTTAGATTGTAAACTCACTGGGGCAGAGACTGATGGGATAGGGACCTTAGATTGTAAGCTCACTGGGACAGGGACTGATGGGAATGGGATAGGGACCTTAGATTGTAAGCTCACTGGGACAGGGACTGATGGGAATGGGATAGGGACATTAGATTGTAAGATCACTGGGGCAGGGACTGATGGGAATGGGATAGGGACATTAGATTGTAAGATCACTGGGGCAGCGCCTCAAGGGAAAGTTATAGGGACTTTAGATTGTAAGCTCATTGGGTCGCGGACTGAAGGGAAAGTGATAGGGACCTTCGATTGTAAGCTCAGTGGGACAGGAACTGATGGGAATTGTGTATAATCCCTGTACAGTTCTGCAGAATATGTAAGTGATATATAGATATTGTATAATTTATTAAATCAGTTAGAAAATTCTCATTAGTGATTGTCCCATTAGGCTGGTGCAGATAAGACACGTATGTAACATGGAACCACTAATAAAATGATGATTTTGTCCCACAGAAGCAGAGGAGAATGCCTGAGGTGAAGTCGATGTTTCGGGAGGTGCTGCCCAAGCAAGGTACAGACCTGAGATCTGCTCATTGTGTGAATATTTATATTTTATAACATTTTTGGTTATATATAATAATGAGTTCTGTAAATGTTTAATGAAATCTCGGGGTCTGTTGAGATAAAACCTGTTTATTACATACGGCTCTGCGTGTAGGTGGGAACGTCAGTGTTTGACTTACATCTCTATTGGAATAGTTGAGGATGAGTCACTTGAGTAGTTATAATGTGAATTATGTAAGGAAGAGCTTACAATCTAATGCTCAGTATGTGGCTAAGACATAACAGAGGTGAGTGTCTGTATATTGGGGTTCCTTACATTGTTTTGATCATCTTTCCCCAGGGCAGCTGTGTGTGGAGGATGTTCCTACAATGGTGCTGTGCAAACCCAAAATCTTACCCCTGAAATCTGTTACCCTTGAAAAACTGGAGAAGATGCAGAGAGAGGCCCAGGAGGCGATTCGGCGGCAGGAAAAAGAAGAATGTGACCCGCCCCCCGGCCCAGAGTGACTGCTGGGAGAGCACAACCTCAACTGCCACCACTAACTGTCAGCAGCACTAACACATGCACTGATGTACACTATAGGGAAGATATTCCATAGCAGCACTAACACATGCACTGATGTACACTATAGGGGAGATATTCCATAGCAGCACTAACACATACACTGATGTACACTATAGGGAACATATTCCACCCCATGTCTCCACATATGAAATCTAAACTCCTTGAATTTAAATGTGACGATATTTTTTTGTATAAAGCTATTGGCTGCTCTCTAATTCTATATTGTAATCCTTACACTCATACTAGATACACTGTTTATTAACCATCACTTTATAATGTTTCCAGTGCTTGTGGCGCATTACTTTTATTGTATTAAACTGTTACTACCGACAGCAGCATGTGCTTTATTCTTTCTATACAGAGTGTATTGTATCATTATAGAACTAGCGAGAGTCCATGGAAGGGCAACAGAATCAGTTACACTGGAGAAGAGAACGTTCAGGGGGATATGATCACTATATATAAATATATAAGGAGATATGATCACTATATATAAATATATAAGGGAGATATCATCACTATATATAAATATATAAGGGTGATATGATCACTATATATAAATATATAAGGGGATATGATCACTATATATAAATATATAAGGGGGATATGATCACTATATATAAATATATAAGAGGATATGATCACTATATATAAATATATGAGGATATGATCACTATATAAATATATAAGGGGATATGATCACTATATATAAATATATAAGAGGGATATGATCACTATATATAAATATATAAGGAGATATGATCACTATATATAAATATATAAGGGAGATATCATCACTATATATAAATATATAAGGGGGATATGACCACTATATATAAATACATAAGGGGATATGATCACTATATATAAATATATAAGGGGGATATGATCACTATATATAAATATATAAGAGGATATGATCACTATATATAAATATATGAGGATATGATCACTATATAAATATATAAGGGGATATGATCACTATATATAAATATATAAGAGGGATATGATCACTATATATAAATATATAAGGAGATATGATCACTATATATAAATATATAAGGGAGATATCATCACTATATATAAATATATAAGGGGGATATGATCACTATATATAAATATATAAGGAGATATGATCACTATATACAAATATATAAGGGGATATGATCACTATATATAAATATATAAGGGGGATATGATCACTGTATATAAATATATAAGGGGATATGATCACTATATATAAATATATAAGGGGATACTATCACTATATATAAATATATAAGGTGATACGATCACTATATATAAATATATAAGAGGATATGATCACCATATATAAATATATAAGGAGATATGATCACTATATATAAATATATAAGGGGGATATGATCACTATATATAAATATATAAGAGGATATGATCACTATATATAAATATATAAGAGGATATGATCACCATATATAAATATATAAGGAGATATGATCACTATATATAAGGGGGATATGATCACTATATATAAATATATAAGGGGTATATGATCACTATATATAAATATATAAGGGGGATATGATCACTGTATATAAATATATAAGGGGATATGATCACTATATATAAATATATAAGGGGATATGATCACTATATATAAATATATAAGGGGATATGATCACTGTATATAAATATATAAGGGGATATGATCACTATATATAAATATATAAGGGGATATGATCACTATATATAAATATATAAGGGAGATATCATCACTATATATAAATATATAAGGGGGATATGATCACTATATATAAATACATAAGGGGATATGATCACTATATATAAGGGGATATGATCACTATATATAAATATATAAGGGGGATATGATCACTATATATAAATATATGAGGATATGATCACTATATATAAATATATAAGGAGATATGATCACTATATATAAATATATAAGGGAGATATCATCACTATATATAAATATATAAGGGGGATATGATCACTATATATAAATACATAAGGGGATATGATCACTATATATAAGGGGATATGATCACTATATATAAATATATAAGGGGGATATGATCACTATATATAAATATATAAGAGGATATGATCACTATATATAAATATATGAGGATATGATCACTATATAAATATATAAGGGGATATGATCACTATATATAAATATATAAGAGGGATATGATCACTATATATAAATATATAAGGAGATATGATCACTATATATAAATATATAAGGGAGATATCATCACTATATATAAATATATAAGGGGGATATGATCACTATATATAAATATATAAGGAGATATGATCACTATATACAAATATATAAGGGGATATGATCACTATATATAAATATATAAGGGGGATATGATCACTGTATATAAATATATAAGGGGATATGATCACTATATATAAATATATAAGGGGATACTATCACTATATATAAATATATAAGGTGATACGATCACTATATATAAATATATAAGAGGATATGATCACCATATATAAATATATAAGGAGATATGATCACTATATATAAATATATAAGGGGGATATGATCACTATATATAAATATATAAGGAGATATGATCACTATATATAAATATATAAGGGGTATATGATCACTATATATAAATATATAAGGGGGATATGATCACTGTATATAAATATATAAGGGGATATGATCACTATATATAAATATATAAGGGGATATGATCACTATATATAAATATATAAGGGGATATGATCACTGTATATAAATATATAAGGGGATACTATCACTATATATAAATATATAAGGGGATACTATCACTATATATACATATATAAGGGGATATAATCAATATATAAGGGGGATATGATCACTATAAATATATATATAAATATTAGGGATGCTCCGAATCCACTATTTTGTATTCAGCCGAACCCCCAAATCCTTTATGAAAGATTCGGCTGAATACTGAACCAAATGCGAACCCTTATTTGCATATGCAAATTAGGGGTGGAAAGGGGAACAAAATTTACTTCCTTGTTTCGTGGCAAAAAGTCACGTAATTTCCCTCCTCACCCCTAATTTGCATATGCAAATTAGGATTTGGTTCGGCCGGACAGAAGGATTCGGTCGAATCCGAATCCTGCCGAACAAGGCCGAATCCTGGCCAAATCCTGGATTCAGTGCATCCCTAATAAATATATAAGGGGGATATGATCACTATATTTAAATATAAGGGGACTATACAATTAACTCTTTGATGCTTTATTAGTAGATCCTCCCTGCAGAGACAATGGATACAATCAGATTAGAGGAAAGAAGATAGTTGTTACAGTGAGAGCTGTGGGAAGCAGCTGTACTGGCAGATTCGATCGCTTTAAGGAAGGGTCGGATGCCCTTTTAACAAGACAGAAAATACAAGGTTGCTGCTGTTGAGCCAGTGACTGGGCCTTTTTTGGGTTAGGAAGGATTGTCAGTGTAAGAAAGCGGTGTTTATACCAGTGTAACGTGTGACCCTAATGGAACACTATGGCTTCATTTCTGATTCTGTTCTCTGGATTAATTGTAATTCTTTATAATAAAGTGTGACATGTTCATGGAATATAAAATGAATATAAAAGCAGTTTATTTGCCTAGTATCAGAATTTTACTAGCAGATCTGTGGCATGACTGTGGGTAACTATGTAGAGCAGGATCAGCCCCTATATAAGTCTGCATATAGTCTCTGTAGAGATCCAGAATATGCTGCCATAGGTATTGCAATGTTCCTGGGTACAAATCTACAGCCCATAGACACCGATACTATACCATTATCAACATACGTATTTCCCTCTTGATCCCAATTCAGCCCCCTGAGTTTACATGTTCCCCCTTCAAAAATATAAATAACAAATAACACTGAGCGACCCTCCTGCTTCACTCGCAATATTTATTTGTTTTTATTTGCACATTGACAGCAGAACTTAGATTTTCCAGTTATTTGGTTTTTGTAGAAAAATAGATGTTCCAGCCACCATATTCTGAACAAAAGATTCATTCCCGTCTCCCCCCTTTTTCATTGACCTCAACAAAACACTAGAGCGCGTGGAGAGCGGTACAGGAATTTGTATCCGCTTCCAAATCAAGGTTTTGAAAAGCAGCTGACACGGAAAAGGTTAAAAATCAGATATGCACAACCGGCGGCCTCCTAGTTGTTGTTGAACTACAACTAGCAGCCTGGAGGCACCTGGGTTCCCCGTGTTATAATAAAGCTTTGTGTTAATCAGTGATTTTACAGCGAGAGTCAGAGTGATGTACGCCAGTGCAGAGCATGGAATGATTAGAATAGAAGCAAATGGCACTTCAGAGGGGGCAGCTTATACTAATTCTCCTGTGTATGGGGTGAGCAGCTTTCCATCTAAATGCTCAAATCACTGACCCTGAATCTGTGGCATATCAAATCCGCTTATTGAAAAGCTCTGTTATCCATGACATTTACATCTTGTGAGTATAAAACTGCTCCCAAAATCCTCCTTCATCATCATCATGGGAGACGGAGGCTGCCCCTCATTAGTAACTCTCGCTTTTCAGGCGCCCGCCGTCTCCTTCACTTACAAACCGCTTTCTTCCTCTGCAACGAGAACAAAACCACAATGAAATCATTTAGGGTTAAATATGTAGAAATGTTGTCTCTGACTACCGTATATACTCGAGTATAAGCCGTCCCGAGTATAAGCCGAGGTACCTAATTTTACCTCCAAAAACTGGGAAAGCTTATTGACTCGAGTATAAGCCTAGGGTGAGAAATGCAGCAGCTACTAGTTAGTTTCAATCAAAAAAATTGAGGGTTTCTGCTCCCATTGGAGGTGCCGGTGTCTCGTTTATGGATGCCGGCAACCATTCTTGGACGCCGGCGAATAATCTTGGAGACTATTCTTGGATGCCGGCGACCGTCTTTGCGCTTGACCCGAGTATAAGCGGAGGTAGAGTTTTTCAGTATATTTTGGGGGCTGAAAAACTAGGCTTATACTCAAGTATATACGGTATATTTTATTTACTGGAACAAAAGGAAATTTCAGTCCAGTTTGGTGTTGCCAGTTCCCACCCTACTAATTCTCATGGTCTGTAAACGCAGTGCAGAAACACAGTGTAGCACATCAAACCTCTGTATAGATTCTGTCAGTGACCCCATTTAAAAGAAGAAAAAGGCAAATAATTATAAAACTACCGTATATACTCGTGTATAAGCCGACCCGTGTATAAGCCGAGGTACCTAATTTACCTAAGAAAACTGGAAAAATGTATTGACTCGTGTATAAGCCTAGGGGCCCCATGTCAGATTTCAAAATGTGAATGTGTAAATGTGTAATCATGTTTTATGGCATAGAAATCTATCTAAAACTATTTAAAAGAGCCTCCCCATAATTCCATCAGCAGGAACATGACACTGCAAAAATATGCTTACCCTGAGAAGGATCAGTGTGGGCCAGGTTATAAATAGCCATTGAACCTCACATACTGGCACCCAGTACATTTGAATGTTGGAGTTCCCTGTGACTCCCACCATAAGTCACAAGCTTGGCATGTTTCTATCTGACAACAGCAAGAACTTGCCAGGCAGCATTGTTCTCCGCCCTATGTACCTGGCGTAATGATGACAGAATGAAAGGGGAGTGACTGTGAGTGACAGTCCTGCCGGCGTAGATACCGTAGATATGCCCAGCAGTGCAACCCCCTGTGACCCGGCCCCAGCAGGACTGTCTGTGACGCCGCCCGGAGCAGGTCCAGGAGCTCCAGGCGGCGCGTCCTTCCCTGACGGCGTAGATACCGTAGATATGCCCAGCAGTGCGACCCCCTGTGACCCGGCCCCAGCAGGACTGTCTGTGACGCCGCCCGGAGCAGGTCCAGGAGCTCTATATACGCGGTATGACCCGCGTATAAGCCGAGGTTGAGTTTTTCAGCACATTTTGGGTGCTGAAAAACTCGGCTTATACGCGAGTATATACGGTATATATAAAAAAAAAAAAGTGGCCGTTCTATAACATACTAAAAGTTAACTCAATCATTTAACCAACAGGTTTCTGATACAAAGTTTCAGGAGTGAGAACCATCAGTGTAGAGAATATAATCAGCTAGCCATATCCGGCTTTCAGTAGCAATTTACATTTACGCTTAGCTTTAAAACCAAAGAAAATGTGTACATTTGGAAGTTGTTGAGAAATGACATGTTCTTTCACTGTGGAGTTCCCCTTTAAGGGTAATGTCACACTGTGAGATTCGGGGAAATTTAGTCGCCCGGTGACTAATCGCCTTTTCATTGGGCCGAATAATCTCCCCAAACTGCTTCCCCCTGTCTTACACCTGCTAGAGCAATAAAACACTTGTGGCATGGCACTCGCACTTCATTTTTCGAACTCAACCGAAGTTTCCTCGTGAGACTTTGCAAAACGAAGCTCCACAAGTGCCATGCCACAGGCGTTTTTTCATTGTAGCAGGCGGAAGACAGGGGGAAGCAGTTTGGGGAGATTAGTGTATATGTAGTTGAGGGATTTCCCGTATAAACAACTGCTTTATCATCATGTGTCTCTATTTACTATGTGCTTTAAGGAATAAGTAGAGCATATTCATAATGACGTCTGATGAGCAGTGGGAAGGGATTTATATTTAATGCTCGCTGGGCAGATGGCCCAATAAGCAGCTTTACTGGGGACTTTCGCAGAAATCTGTGGGGGGACAATTACGAATTTGGGTTTTCTACAGGAAATCCATCAGCTACATAAACACAGGGGGGGTCATTTATCAACACTGGACAAATTTGCCCATGGGCAATAACCCATGGCAACCAATCAGATTGTTGTATTCGGTTTTCTACTTGCAGCTGACTTTAAAAAGCTAATCACTGATTGGTTGCTCTGGGTAACTGCCCATGGGCAAATTTGCCCAGTGTTGATAAATGAGCCCCAGTGAGTGTGCCCGAGCTCTTATCTTAGTTATATAATATTTTAGGACATGTATGGAAGCAAATATACAATATCTGAGACTTTCTGGCCGACTAATATTCCCTTTAATTTTCAGGGACGGAAATAAGACAACTGTGGAAACATACCCCATATAAATTTAAGTCTTAAAGGGGAAGTGCACCCAAAAACTACACAGTGAAAGAACATGTCATTCTAAACAACTTCCAAATGTACATTCATAACACATTTTCGTTGGTTTTAAAGATAGGTGTAAATATAAATTGCTACTGAAAGCAGTATATGGCTAGATGATAATATTCTCTGCAATGCTGGTTCTCACTCCTGAAACTATATAGCAGAAACCTGTTGATTAAAGGAGTGTCAGGCCTCTCATTGATATTCCAGTCTCTTATTCAACCAATGCATGGTTACTATGGGAATTTGGACCCTAGCAATCAGATTGCTGAAATTGCAAACTGGATAGCTGCTAAATAACTAAAAACCCTCAAATAAGAATATTTTACTAAAAGTTTACTAAAAGTTAATTCAAAAGTAAACAACCCCTTTAACAGACCTAGAGGTGAACTGACTTCTGCTACATTGTTTCAGAACCGGAAAGGAAAATAGAAAAGACAGACACAGCTTTCAATAGCAATTGCATTTACACAGAACTATAAACCCAGTGAGAATGAGGAATGAATGGATATTGGGAAGTTGTATCAGGAGTCAGAAGCAGCAGTGCAGAGAAAGGGACAGACACAATGACAGTTACACAGAACTATAAACCCAGTGAGAATGAGGAATGAATGGATATTGGGAAGTTGTATCAGGAGTCAGAAGCAGCAGTGCAGAGAAGAGAAAGGGACAGACACAATGACAGTTACACAGAACTATAAACCCAGTGAGAATGAGGAATGAATGGATATTGGGAAGTTGTATCAGGAGTCAGAGGCAGCAGTGCAGAGAAGAGAAAGGGACAGACACAATGACAGTTACACAGAACTATAAACCCAGTGAGAATGAGGAATGAGTGGATATTGGGAAGTTGTATCAGGAGTCAGAAGCAGCAGTGCAGAGAAAGGGACAGACACAATGACAGTTACACAGAACTATAAACCCAGTGAGAATGAGGAATGAATGGATATTGGGAAGTTGTATCAGGAGTCAGAAGCAGCAGTGCAGAGAAAGGGACAGACACAATGACAGTTACACAGAACTATAAACCCAGTGAGAATGAGGAATGAATGGATATTGGGAAGTTGTATCAGGAGTCAGAAGCAGCAGTGCAGAGAAGAGAAATGGACAGACACAATGACAGTTACACAGAACTATAAACCCAGTGAGAAT
Source organism: Xenopus petersii (assembly GCA_038501925.1). Classification (NCBI taxonomy): domain Eukaryota; kingdom Metazoa; phylum Chordata; class Amphibia; order Anura; family Pipidae; genus Xenopus; species Xenopus petersii. The sequence continues at coordinate 141,401,539 of CM076684.1, read as the reverse complement.
GAGGAATGAGTGGATATTGGGAAGTTGTATCAGGAGTCAGAAGCAGCAGTGCAGAGAAAGGGACAGACACAATGACAGTTACACAGAACTATAAACCCAGTGAGAATGAGGAATGAATGGATATTGGGAAGTTGTATCAGGAGTCAGAAGCAGCAGTGCAGAGAAAGGGACAGACACAATGACAGTTACACAGAACTATAAACCCAGTGAGAATGAGGAATGAATGGATATTGGGAAGTTGTATCAGGAGTCAGAAGCAGCAGTGCAGAGAAGAGAAAGGGACAGACACAATGACAGTTACACAGAACTATAAACCCAGTGAGAATGAGGAATGAATGGATATTGGGAAGTTGTATCAGGAGTCAGAGGCAGCAGTGCAGAGAAGAGAAAGGGACAGACACAATGACAGTTACACAGAACTATAAACCCAGTGAGAATGAGGAATGAGTGGATATTGGGAAGTTGTATCAGGAGTCAGAAGCAGCAGTGCAGAGAAAGGGACAGACACAATGACAGTTACACAGAACTATAAACCCAGTGAGAATGAGGAATGAATGGATATTGGGAAGTTGTATCAGGAGTCAGAAGCAGCAGTGCAGAGAAAGGGACAGACACAATGACAGTTACACAGAACTATAAACCCAGTGAGAATGAGGAATGAATGGATATTGGGAAGTTGTATCAGGAGTCAGAAGCAGCAGTGCAGAGAAGAGAAATGGACAGACACAATGACAGTTACACAGAACTATAAACCCAGTGAGAATGAGGAATGAGTGGATATTGGGAAGTTGTATCAGGAGTCAGAAGCAGCAGTGCAGAGAAAGGGACAGACACAATGACAGTTACACAGAACTATAAACCCAGTGAGAATGAGGAATGAATGGATATTGGGAAGTTGTATCAGGAGTCAGAAGCAGCAGTGCAGAGAAAGGGACAGACACAATGACAGTTACACAGAACTATAAACCCAGTGAGAATGAGGAATGAATGGATATTGGGAAGTTGTATCAGGAGTCAGAAGCAGCAGTGCAGAGAAGAGAAAGGGACAGACACAATGACAGTTACACAGAACTATAAACCCAGTGAGAATGAGGAATGAATGGATATTGGGAAGTTGTATCAGGAGTCAGAAGCAGCAGTGCAGAGAAGAGAAAGGGACAGACACAATGACAGTTACACAGAACTATAAACCCAGTGAGAATGAGGAATGAATGGATATTGGGAAGTTGTATCAGGAGTCAGAAGCAGCAGTGCAGAGAAAGGGACAGACACAATGACAGTTACACAGAACTATAAACCCAGTGAGAATGAGGAATGAATGGATATTGGGAAGTTGTATCAGGAGTCAGAAGCAGCAGTGCAGAGAAGAGAAAGGGACAGACACAATGACAGTTACACAGAACTATAAACCCAGTGAGAATGAGGAATGAATGGATATTGGGAAGTTGTATCAGGAGTCAGAAGCAGCAGTGCAGAGAAAGGGACAGACACAATGACAGTTACACAGAACTATAAACCTGGTGAGAATGAGGAATGAATGGATATTGGGTAATAACATTTTATTGAATTAGGTTAATAAATGTGGAGGAACCCTTTAAAGAGACCATAGTAAAACATGTATGTACATTAAGATGCTTGTATAAGAATAATGATTGGATGAGTAAGTCACCTGCAAGGACAGAGGTCTCTTATTTGTTTGGAAATAATTCCAGCTTTAAAACAATCCTCCACAAATCGCTCCAGTACAGAATAAGCGTTGGGTACATCCAAGTTAATGTCAGGAATTTCCTGATATATTCGGTCATAGCCCTAAAATATAAACAGAGATACCATTAAGTTGTGGTAACTGGATAGACGGGGAGCATGAAATACTGTCCAGTTAATCAGTATGACACACAGTTGTAAGCACGGACATGAATGAATCTGCATGCAACTCTCTACCAGAAGGAAAGGTTCCCTTTGTTTCTTTCTATTCATTTTTATTATTATTACTGTTCCTCTATAGCAGTGCCAGTCATTAAGGCACAGCACAGTGATTCCTGCTCTATAAACTTCTTGCTATGAAAGAGTTTTATGTTCCATTCTCTTGCATGTTTATTAACACAGTTTGCACTATGCCCAATGTACAGCAGGAAGGAATATGCTGAACCCCTAACTCACAAGCTGGCACAGGCAAATGTACTAGGAAGCCTTATAAAGGTTCCCAAAACTCTAAGGAGTTGCATATATCTGATGATAAAACTAATTTCACTAGCAGTGACCTTATTTCTGGAGTGTTCACTTAATCATCAGTAGAGGGCAGACTTACCCTTTTCATTTGGTCCAATGTTACAACACCTGACTTCCACAAGGCTTCCAGCAAACTAAGCATCATTGTGTATGCGCTGTTCCCAGTTGCTTCCAAAACCATCAGTATTGCCTGTCAAAACAATAATGCATGGAGTTACCTGTATTAGTCGGGTGGGTTGTGTATTAGCGTAAGATGCAGCACGCATCGAATTGAACAAAAAACTGAATATTAAAGGGATTATGGCGTGAGTGTTGATTTGAAAATACATTATTCAAGTTATTTGGTGGAGGAGGAATAATGGGCTGGGGCCGTTTCCATGGTTTGGTCCCCTGGTTCCAATGAAACCTTAAACCTACAATGATATTCCTGACAATTTGGGGGAGGGGGCTTTTCTGTTTCAGCACAATAATGCCCCCATGCACAGAGCCAGGTCCAAACAGAATGGGGTTGTAGATATGGGAAGAACCTGACCTCAACCCAACTGAACCCCTGTGATATGAATTGGAACCCCCACTGTGATCCCCAACATCAGTGCCCAGCTTGTGGTTGAACGGAAGCAACTTCCAGGAAATATGTTCCAACATCTAGTGGAACCTTCCCAGAAGCACCAGAGGGGTTATAGCAGCAACAGGAGGGGAAACTGCATATTAACCCTCTTGGGCTGGGAATAAGAATACATTACATCTAAATAAACACTATTAAAGGAATAGTTCAGTGTGAAAATAAAAACTGTGTAAATAGATAGGCTGTGCAAAATAAAAAATGTTTCTAATATAGTTAGTTAGCCAAAAATGTAATCTATAAAGGCTGGCGTGAACAGATGTCTAATAAAACAGCCAGAATCCAACTTCCTGCTTTTCAGCTCTATAACTCTGAGTTAGTCAGCGACTTGAAGGGGGGCCACATGGTACATTTCTGTTCAGTGAGTTTGTAATTGATCCTCAGCATTCAGCTCAGATTCAAAAGCGGCAGATATGACCCATGTGGCCCCCCCTCAAGTCTCTGATTGGTTACTGCCTGGTAGCCAAGGTAACCACTCAGTGTAAACCAAGAGAGCTGAAAAGCTGGAAGTACTGTTCTGTTATACATCAAATCACTCCAGCCTTTATACATTACATTTTTGGCTAACTAACTATATTAGAAACATTTTTTATTTTGCACAGCCTATTTACCCAGTTTTTATTTTTACACTGAACAATTCCTTTAATTGTAACATTAAAAAAGGGGGGGTCCAAGAGTAAAATAAAACAAGATATGTGTTTAAGTGGATGTAAGGGTTAAAAAGAGAGACTTTCTTACTTCGTAAACTAATTCATGGTGAAAGTGAGGAACTTCGAGCTCCTGCAGGCAACGTTCGGCTTCGACGACATCTCCAGAAAGCACGTACTCTTTCAGCAGCATGTCAATCTGTCACGGCAAGAAAGTTACATTACAGTGTGGAGTGCAGCTTAAAGGCATGGTCAGCGCATTCTACTGCCCTGTGACTTGCTGCAGAGTTTGGTTACACATCTCTCTCACTCAGTGGGGTACAAACCTGACCCCTGTCAATTTCTCACTGGGAGACTGTAACCTGAAATACAAATGAGCTGAACCTTTCTATAATCTTTATATTGTTATTGGAAGACTTATCTCCCTTTATTTCTTCCTCACTGCACACAGGGTCAGTGCAAGGATTCACATAACCTTGAAAGGGAAACTATGTTGCTTTGACTTTATATAAAACAATCCTGCACCCCTGACACTTGTTTCTGCTTTGTATGTTTCATCAAATCATTTTATTGCACATAATACCATGAATAAGTAAAGGAGGAGAAGCCCATGAAACGGTTGCGCCTTGTTTAACTAATAGGGCTTGTGCTGAACATACTTTCACAAAACACCTATGCGCAAGGGTTTATCTGTGCAGCGGCAATAGTCTACCTCGCAAGAACCAAACATGGATTCGTTTCAATTTCCCAGTTTCTCTCAAAAAAGAAATAAAACAAAATATTTTTTTATTAAAACAAGACAGGAAGTGTGTACAGCACAAGTAAACGGACACTTTAAAAGATTGTTCAGCAGAAATAATGACTTTTTTCAAATACTTTCCATTTTTTTAAGTATACATTTTAAAGGGGATGTTCATCTTTGAGTTAACTTTTCGTATGATGTGGTGATATTCTGAGACAATTTGCAATTGGTTTTCATTTTTTATGATTTGTGTTTTTTTTTCCAATTTATCCTAGCAACCATACACCGATTTGAATAAGAGACTGGAATATGAACAGGAGAAGCCTAAATAGAAAGATGAGGAATAAAAAGTAACAATAACAATACATTTGTAGCCTTACTAGGGATGCACCGAATCCAGGATTCGGTTCGGGATTCGGCCTTTTTCAGCAGGATTCGGATTCGGCCGAATCCTTCTGCCCGGCCGAACCGAATCCGAACCCTAATTTACATATGCAAATTAGGGGCGGGATGGAAATCGCTTGACTTTTTGTCACAAAACAAGGAAGTAAAAAATGTTTTTCCCTTCCCACCCCTAATTTACATATGCAAAATAGGGTTCGGATTCGGTTCGGTATTCGGCCGAATCCTTCGCCAAGGATTCGGGGGTTCGGCCGAATCCAAAATAGTGGATTCGGCGCATCCCTAAGCCTTACAAAGCATTTGTTTTTAGTTGGGGTCAGTGACCCCCATTTAAAAGTGGGAAAGAGTCAGAAGAAAAAAAAACTATAAAAAAGAAATAATGAAGACCAAATTAAAAGTTGCTTAGAATTAGCCATTCTAAAAATTAAGTTAAAGGTGAGCCACCCCATTAACATTCCGGTCACTGGTATTTCAGTTGGGCAGCTCAGTGATCCAGGTGGAGATTCTGAATGGTTACATTTAATTGCATCAATTTGCTACATTTAATTCATTTATAATTATGTGGATTAGCAACTATAGTAGCAATAATAACATCTGCCTTTAATGAAACCCAGGGATATTCTGAGAGTCGCTGACCCTCCCCCCAACACTTCAGAAATGCACAAGAAGGTGGAAAATGAACCGTTAAACTTCAATATTAGAAAAAATATTCACACATAGAAAACAGAAAGTCATTGGAAAAAGTCTATTTCTGGTGGACTGGCTGCTACAAACTGAATTGGAGAAAAAAGTGTTGGAAGGTGAACAACCGTTTAACTGCAAATAATGTTCGGAGCCGTGTGATGTCACCAGTACTGGCACTTTACAGTCTGAAATCATGGTTAGTGGAATGCATAGGGGCGGTTTGGGAGCTTCTTCAACAATATATTCCTAGAAAAATGCAAGCAGAGAAGACCATGGAGCTAACGCTCCTCGACGCCTCCCAAATGTCATTCTTGTGTGAGAATAGCCTGGGAATAGTGTGGTATGTCCCCAATGTGGCTCAAAACTAGATATTAAAGGATTTTTTACCTGTGATAGCAAGGAGGTTATTTATTTGTGAGTTTTGTATATGTAGGCCAAACCAGTAGAGCTATGAAAGGGAGACTAAGGTGCAGATTTATCAAGAGTCAAAGTGAATTCGAGGGAATTTTCGAAGTAAAAAAATTCGAAATTCTAAGTAATTTTTTTGAATACTTAGACCATCGAATAGGATAATACGACTTCGAATTTGATTAGAAGTAAAAACAGTTAGAATATTCGACCATTCGATAATCAAAGTACTGTCTCCAAAAAACTTCGACTTCAATACTTCGCCAAATTAAACCTGCCGAAGTGCTATATTAGCCTATGGGGACCTTCTACAACCATTGTCTAAGTCTTTAAACATCGAAGTAAAATCGTTCGATCGCACGCTAAAATCAGTCGAATCGACCGATTTTAATTCGATCACTCGATGGCTAAATTTGGTGAAAAATACTTTGATATTCAAATTCAAAGTATTTTAATTCAATGGTCGAATTTCGAAGTATTTTTTACTTCGGAATTCGACCCTTGATAAATCTGCCCCTTAATGAACACAAATCGACCATACGGAATGTTTCCATTCTCCTTCCCCTCCTGTAGGTTAAGATAAAAATTGACAACTTAATCTCTTTCCCTTATGTTGCAGTTCTGTTGGTTACTGTTGTTTAAGGAATTATATTATGTAGCAGTTTTTTTGCTACTTGTATCAGGAACTAAATTTTCTTATGGTGCGGACATTGTTGCACCAAAGTGTTTTCCTTACTTCGTTGGATAAATAGCTTGCATATCCTTGGACTGCACAATTAATTGGAGGACTCCCTTTTTCCAGTAAAATAAATCTAAAGTATTTTGTGTAATAAGGTTAACGAATTAGTTTCCAACCTAGCAATTTGATATTCTTTCATTGTAATTTTTTATTTCTTTTTCGTTTGCACCAGTTGGGGTTAATTGTGAATAATTATGCTAATGTGATGACACGGCAATTTACTCTGTGTGGGGAGTGTTAAATGGATTCCACAATCACAATTTTGTCTACTCGACAAAGGGGAACAACCCCTGAAACGTTGCACAAACTGCAAATAACCACGCAAGGGTTTATCCCTGCTTGAATCAGCCCTGAATGCCAGTGAATTTTCAGAAATAGCAGCCTAGCAACCAGGGGTGTGTCAGTATAAAATAGACCCCAAAAATGGCAGCGAGTCTGTAAATCAGGAGTGAACACAGACCTGTATGCCTGCCTATGCAAATAATACATAGTCTATGAAAGTGGCAATATAGACACACTGATTTCCCGTGTATTTAACACTTCATTTTATTTGCATTCGTGAACTCAAAGCTCCTAAACATTATAAAAAGCTCACATAGAAATGTATTTAAAGGGCATGTAAAGTCTAAAATAGAATAAGGCTAGAAATGCTGTATTTTGTATACTAAATATAAACATGAACTTACTGCACCACAAGCCTAATCAAACAAATAATTCCAAAGTTGGCTACAGGGGGTCACCATCTTTTAAATTTGTTAAACATCTTTGCAAGACTAAGACTGTGCACATGCTCAGTGTGGTCTGGGCTGCTTAGGGATCGTCATAAACAAAGCTGCTTTAGTTCTGCATGGCTGGGAAGTAAGGAGGGGGCTCCCCCTGCTGTTCATAAGTATGATTGTTTCCCTGCTCAGCAGTTAGGGACAATCTGACAATTTCTATCCACAGCAGTAAAAGAAGGGAGAATTTCACAGCATACAGTCAGGTTTCTTATAAAAACAGTACACATTTTTTAATGAAAGTATATCGGAGATAGGTTTCTTTTTCATTAAAGAAAGTAAAAATGGGATTTTATTTTTTTGCCTTTACATGCCCTTTAAGTTTAATAAGAAACATTAAACAAATCAATAGGATTGTTTGCCTCCAATAAGTATTTATTATATCTCAGTTGGGATCAAGTACAAGGTACTGTTTTATTATTGGGGAGAAAAAGGAAATAATTCTTAAAAATCTGAATGAGAGATGGCCTTTCTGTCATTTAGGGCAGGGGTACACAAAGCTACTGGGGGAGATTAGTCACCCAGCGACAAATCGCTTCTTCTTCAGGCGACTAATCTCCCCGAACTGCCTCCCCACCGGCTAGAATAGAAATCGCCAGTGGGATGGAATTCGGAACGATTTCGTTTTCCAAAGTCACCTGAAGTTGCCTCACTTCGGGCGACTTCGGAAAACAAAGTGCTCCGAGTGCCATCCCCCAGGTGATTTACATTCTAGCTGGCAGGAGGCAGTTTGGGGAGATAAGTCGCCCCGTAGAAGAGGAGACTTGCCGCCGACTGACTAATCTCCCCGAATCTGAGCATGTGCCCTGACCCTAAGGGGTTTCCAGATAACGGATCCCACACATATACATAGGATTATTGCTGCCGGCATACAGTCAGGTTTCTTATAAAAACGGTACACATTTTTTAATTAAAGTATATTGTATATAGCTTTCTTTTTCATTAAAGAAAGTAAAAATGGGATTTTATATTTTTGCCTTTACATGCCCTTTAAGCTAGGGTTCCATGTTAATGAATACTTTACCTCTTTAACCAGCTTCTTAACTGGCTGCTGTCCCCCGCCAGTCCCCCAAACGCTGTCTATTCTTCTTCCGACCTTTGTCATCCGCAGCAACACTGCTGCCCGATCCAGTGCAGCACTAGAGTAAGTAAATGAAATATAGATTATGTATTGAAACAATAAATGGAAGCAAATGCTTACATGGTTTAGAGGCAAGGAAGCAACCAGGGTTCATGGCAAGCGATGCTGCAACGAAAGGTTCTACTCTGCACTATGCTGTGAGGCCTATAGATGAAGAATGGGTTGCAGGCAATGGATTATTTAAGAGATTATTATTTTCCAGTGTTTTTTATCCTCACTGGGTGGTTCACCTTTTAGTTACCTTTTAATATGTTATAGAATGGCCAACTTTTCAATTGGTCTTTATTTTTTATAGCTTTTTTATTATTTGCCTTTTTCTTCTGATTCTTTCCGGCTTTCAAATCGGGGTCAATGACCCAATCTAAAAACAAATGCTCTGTAAAGTTACAAATGTATTGTTATAGCTACTTTTTATTACTCATCTTACTATTCAGGACTCTCCTATTCATATTTCAATTAAATCAGTGACCGGTTGCTAGGATAAATTGGACCCTAGAAACCAAATTGCTGAAATTGCAAACTGTAGAGCTGCTGAATAAAAAGCTAAATACTCAAATAATATAAAATGAAAATCAGTAGCAAATTATCTCAGAATATCCCTCTCTACATCAAACTAACAGTTCATTTAAAGGGGAACAACCTCTTTTACAAAAGCTACATTTATCTTTTTTTGCTTCTGCTGTTCCTTAGTAGAATATTCAATATTTTAAGTAACACAGGTTATTTAGATAAAGCTGACCATACAAGTACCATGACATTTTTTGGTTATGGCATATGTATGTTGGTAAGAGCAATCCAACAGATTTTTGTACAGTGGGTAAATTTTGGTTTGTCCATCCAATATGTTTGATGAAGTGGCAGGGAGCCATGAAATGCATTAAGCGGGCAGCCCTTATGAGAGATATGCTGCTGTGATTTTTAAATGGATATAAAATAAATTAAGAATTTTTTAACTTTATATTTTGGCTCTACGGTGCTCCGTTCTTCTACACAACAACATCCAATATGTTTGAAAATCTAAAACAGCAATGCACTGTATCTGCCCGTGAGAATAATGAAGAAGTAAAGAGAAGCTACAGATTCTGACAGCCTAAACAATAATACATTGTATGCCCTCTCTTATTCATCGTTGGTCCAGTTAAAACATTTTCTCTATTTGATTTAATTGAAAAAAACAGTTCAGTTTGTTGGCTGTGGGAGGTTTATCGATATATAGAGATAACATTTTCTGTGATTGATGAACCAAGGAATAATATTGTCCTGGATTGGTCACTTAAGGCATAACATACCGAGAATGAACGCAATCCACTATCCCTCTGTAGGCCTCTAAGTAAGTGGTGCTCAGGATCTCATCTCCAACAGCTCTGGCAATAAACTGGCCCACCAACTGTAAAGATAACAATGTGAGCAAATGCAATTGAAATGTTTAATTTTATTTTTAAAAATCCATATTTTCCTAAATTCCTAACAACAAACAATGTTGTATTTTTCACTGAATTCTGCCCCCCACTCCCAGGTAATTCAAACCTGTGGTGCTCGGGGAGTATCCAAAACCAGTTCCGGCAGCTCCTGAAGGAGTTTGTCAAATGATCGTTCCACATCCTCGTTGCTAAGTAGAGTCCCGCAGAGATGTGAGAGAAGCTTGGATGTCATTTCCCGGTGGCTGGCTTTTCCTTCCAGAGCAAGGGACACAGCCAACACTGGTAAGCCACATTTCATTTCACCAAGGTTTAAATCTCTTAACATTTCCTGCAGGAAAACAGACATTGAATAGCTTCACACGTCCCCAAAAAGACTTAATTCTAATATATGCTGACTAGTGCACTTTGATAGCAATTTACAGGGAGTGGGGAAGAGTCTGTGACTCAAGCGGTGGGTGGGACTAGAACGGTTTACCCTGTTTAGTTCAATAATTTAAACACTAGGCAAAAAGTATGTTCAGCACAAGCCCTATTCATGGCACTAAAGGAGTTTACTGCCACTTTAAGTCCTTGGCAATTTTACCTTTACTAATGTGAATGTACAAAGAACATTCATGTGACCTTAGTAGTATTATGTATTATTAACCTTACTTTAAACACGGCATATAGTCCTTAAAGGAAACAAAAACAAACTTCTGTTTCCAGTCTTCAGTTGGGCAAATGGCTGAAATTCCCTCTGTCATTTAGTTAGCTCCACATGTGATGGCACAACATTTCTAAAAGTAAAAAGCCTGAGCTATGGAATGGGACGTCACTCTGATGAATGAGCTACTTGCTGGGTGCTGCATAACTGAAATAGGAGGAGGAATATGTAATTTGCTACCAAATATTTGTCTTAATCATTTCAAGGCCCAAGCTCTGTTTGGGGCAGGGGTAATAGCAATTCACTGTGCTGTAGAGTTCAATGGGTTGCACAAACAGCTGCACTAAACAGGCCCATAATCATAACCCCAATTTTCTTTTCTGTACAGTAAATTCAGACATATGAATGAACAAGGACTGAATAAACAAAACTAAATGTCCTTTTTTAGTGTCCTAGCATTGAATAGTTTCACTGTTTGTCCTGGCTATGGATATCTCAGTAATGGCTGGTGTCAGAAGCCAGTGGGGGCCTTACTCAATGTGTGCAGCTGCCTGGCTGACTAAACAAATTGTATATATGACACATCCTAACTGGACCGCCTTATAGCTGAGCAGGAACTCAGGGTCTCTCACTCATTTCAGTGACTGGGGAAGGCTCAGAGGGACACCCCCAGAGAGGAATATGAACTGTGGCCATGCTCTTGTCACCCAGAGACTAAAGCAAATTATCTAAATATCTAACTAAATATTTTAACCATGTTCAAACTGTACCTTAGAAATGGGTCATTCCAGAATAAAACAAATAGGGCACATACAAGTATAAATGATTATGATTTGCAACTTAATGAGCACACAGTGTTGTACATAAAAAGACATTTATGATGAGCAACCAATACATTATTCTGGTCATGGTCAAACAGGGCACCAAGGCTCATAACCTACAGACTACAGATGGGTACAAATATAAAGAGGGCCCTGTCCACACCAATGAAAACTCATAAAATACAATTACATATCAGAGCTAAGCATGACAACCCTCACATGCTTTCTTCAGCCCATCTGATAGAATTTGGCTTACTGTGGGCAACTGCAAATTGCAGTCCCGATCATGAGAGAGATGCCAGTTTTATTCAGTAGGCATTAAGAGGATTATTAAGAAACTTACTGCAACTTCATTTGTATCCCCATGTTCAAAATATTCCTGCACAATCGGAGTGACTGATTTCTCAAAGGACTTTTCGTCCAGAGGAAGAACCGTTGTCTCATAAATGCAGCTCTCCTGTAGAAGACCAAGAAAATGAAGAAATTAATGCTAATGTTTCCATACACCGCTGCTAAAGATGTTCATATTCAATATTTTACAACTTCATTCTTACCATGTGACCATACATTGCTTGTGTCAAGTCAAATATTGTATCTACTTTATTTCCATAATCATAATCGGATTGCCTATGAATCTCAAAAGAGGAGGCCCAAGGTATTACACAGGCTTTAGTTATATTTTAATAGATTTAATGACTGAGTAAAACCAGTCTGCATATAAAAAGGTTTAAAAGTTATGTTGTGCTGTGTTATGTTTGTGTTATTTTAGAATATTGGTGAATGTATCTAACAAGGTTTGCTGCTCGTTTAATGTAAGCATTCCACCATGCGAAGCCACAGATGTATATATACACACAGATAATGTTTCGCGGCACAACAAGCTGAGAACATTTTCCAGCACTGTTTAAATGTGTAATTAGTGAGGCAGTGATCTTGTGTCAGTGATCACCACCTTTTTGCTCCCTCTGATGTCGCTCTCACAGCAGGTGTGTGGCAGCCAAGGACACGGCAGGAATGCGACATTCTGGAATACACAAGTGTCGGAAACACAAAGACACAAGTGTGCAGACACAAACCCATTGAGGCTGCTAGTTCACACCAAGTAACAGCCAAGCAGAGCTCTAATTTGAGAAACTCCTACATTACTGGGCGAACTCCCTAAAACATAATTTTAGAAAGTAGGAGCTCTCAACGTACAAAACAATGGAGACCTCTCAAATAGCATATGTAGCATTACATTATGAAAAACAGCTAGTGCTTCATTAGGATAAGCATGACAATGATTTGCCAAAGCATACTGCAACGTACCTGGTCCTCATCATAGTTCGGATCTTTGATATCAACAATTTCTTCATCATAAATTTGCCCAGGTGTCCCCCACACTCCTTTACCCCCAGCTCCTCCTGTAAGTAAAAGCAATATTAGAACAACATTAGAACATCTGTGTGTTCTAAGAAAAACCACCAATGATAACAATAAGAAAAAAAAACACAAAGGAAATAATCTTGAGTGTTTATTTTTAAGTGGGATGTTGAATGTAACATCCCAAATAATTTACCAGAAAAAAATGGGTCAAGCTTATGAAAAAGTGCATGTAGTAATGTAGAACAAGCTGTGGTCTGGGTGGAAAATGTCTACAAATGTTATCTGTAAACTGCATCCTTTGTACACGGGGGTTTCCCAGATAAAAATTTTTTTTTCTGTAAACCATAATATGGAAGAAAACAAGATTGTTTTTTGCCACCCACACAGATTTATTGTGCGTCAAAAGTCTAAAAAATAAAAAAAAGATTTTATATTGCACAATAGGGGAAATGGCAATGGTGTATTTCCCTATAATGGGTTTCTGGATAATAGATTTAGCAGACCAATACAAGATAATACTGTAGAGCAGATGGAGGGAAACCAAAATGAGCAACTCAAATGTGACTAAATGAACCAGTACATAAAGAAATGCATGGTGACTTTCTAAATAAAAAATTATGGACAGGCTAAAAGCATTTTAAATGACAATTGCCATAACCACAGCAATATAACCAGTAATTCTATCCATAATCAGACTGACCTATGGGAGAACTTGATAATCAACCAATGCCCCTCACTATTTTCACCATAGGCCCAGTCTAATCCTGACTACAGTCCTGCACAATTTAACCAGAAAAAGATTAAATATGCTTGGACCTTTAATCAACATTATCATATATGAAAGCTGGATGCATTGGCCTGTACTAAACACGCTGACCCAACCAGTCAGGTTTTGACATCCACATGTGTTGCCAAACAGTTCTAATATCCGAGTGGGGATACAATATCCCAAAAGGAGATGTATGTGTTGCCAGCTTTAAAGTGTTTAGATTTTCTTCTATGCGCAGCTTTGCGCCACTTCCTGGTTTTCCTTTTCGGCTTGCTGCGTGACGTCATCAACACAAATTTTAAAAACCTAAAGGCATCACATTCACATTCACATCACCCAATGTAGGTCTTTTACACAAAGTTCCTGGGTGCACTGTTAGTCTGTTTTCTTTGTTCTTGACCCTTGCCTGCCCATGACCTCTGCTGATCGCTGCCTGTACTGACCTGAGCCTGTTACTGACCATTCTTCCGGATCCTGATTTTGTACTGAATTTACGGATTTGGTTTGACCCATCCTGGTTCCATACTGCGCTGTTCGATTGAGTTTGACCCCGGCCTGATTCCGTATAGCAGTCTGGTTGGGTTTGACCCTGGCCTGATTCCATACAGCATGGTCTGATTGGGTTTGACCCTGGCCTGTTCTAAGACTATGTTTTGCTCTACCCCCTGTTTCACATTACGTTTCCCTTTTAAGACCCAGAACTCGTGCCTTGGTTCTTTCACTTTAAAAGGACAAGGAAAGTTAAACTAAAATTTCGCTAGAAAAGTTGTACATTATGTTCTGTACCAGCCACAGGCTACCAAAGCCCTTTAGCAGTAAAGATCCGTGTCTCCAAAGATGCCCCAGTAGCTCCCCATTTTCTGCTGATTCACTGCACATGCTCTGTGCTGATCAGGTACTGAGCTTAGGGATCGATTCAAAATATACAGTACACATAACTGTCACAGTATAAGCTCATTTTCTGCTGGATAATTAGTGACGAGCCCTAAGCTTAGCTTCTCAACAGCCAATCAGAGCCCACTGAGCATGTGAGTGTCACAGACACTTTCCAAGATGGTGACCCCCTGTGACAAGTTTGAAGTCCTGGATCATTGCTGCTATTGACAAGCTGAAACTTTAGGTTGGTGCAATAAATTCAATATATAAAACATGGAGTCTGTGGGTTTTAGGAAACCATACGTTACAGTATATATTTACATTAATGCCAACACTCATTGAGGCCTATTCATATTACATTTTAATGTAATATGCACAGCGACTCTTTGATATTTGCAGTAAATAGAGCAAGAAAGAGGCATCTTGCAAGGAGGCAGCCCAACAGAACAGGTGACGCTTCATTTTTAATTATGTGACACTAAAAGCTCATCCACCAGAAACAGAAGAAAATTACTACCAGCAAGTACCAAGGAGTCAAAGAAAAAAATAAAAACACAGAATCTGACAAAGAAAAGCCCAGGAAGCGTCTCATTGTTGTTTATGTTGCACAGGACTGCAAGTACCATTGTAGTTTATTTTTTTAGGTAAATAAAAATGTAGTAAAATTAGGAATGCATAGGATTTTCCAACCTTTTTTTGGCAGGCCTCTTCCTTTTCCAGTTCGGGATTTTCTATCCATAAGTTTTGACTTTGGACTGGTGGGCACAACTCCCCGCGTGCTCTCCCCATTATCACTGACAGAGTCGCCTCTTCCAGAGTCCCGGGAAGAATTTTTCCTCAGGCGCCGCTGCGCTTTGGCGTGAAGTCTGGCTTCACTAATAGAGGACTCTGCCAAATTGCCATTTTCTTCTTTTCTGTTAAGCTCTGATCCACTTAATTCAGAATCTGACTCTACTGAAAAATAAAGAATTTTATAGGATTATTCAAATTATTGTTATAGTGCCCTGTACCAGCAAAGCAATAGAGTGCGTAGTGTACCCATCTCCCGAAAGTAACAGCACAGACTAGTGTACATAAATGTATCAGTATGCATACCGACTGAAATCAGACTCAACAATATGCATGACCAGCTCACCTACCAAAGTACCCAGAGTATATGTGGTATATATGCTTGGTGTACTCAAAGGCAACAATTAGCATTCCCAAAATCAGTGGTATGCATGGTAAATTAACCCAACATACCCAATTCCTAAAAGTATGCATGCTTGGTGTACTCAGATCCAATAGTGTTCATGCCCACTGTACCCAGGACTAGTACAAAGTATATCCACCGCAAATGCTACGCTTTCTCACTATAAACAAAACTAATAATATTATGCCCATGGTACTGATTTCTCTTGCTTGTTTGCCTATACAATAGCCTGTCTGCAAACACAGCAGCTGAGAAAAGAAAAAGTGTAGGGGCCCTTTAAGAGGGGGCTCACCAAATAAGGTATAAAGTGTAGGACCACCGGAAATTAGCTCTGCTCAGTCAGCCACAGAGAATCTGAATGCAATGGTTACTATTCCAGGTGAAATATTATACTGAATTTCTAATTGTGGCTGTAAAACTTACCCACAACATTAGCATTTATGTCACTTGGTGTCTCTATTTCCATTGTGTTTTATAGACCTGCTCAATATTGCTTGGATATTTAGCCTAGAAAGAGAGTAAGAAATGTTACAAGAGGCAGCATATGGGGAAAGGAAACATTTCTCCCATACAGACACAGGCACATAAGTGTTATTATGGTGGCCTTGGTGCAATTGGAAATGTGCAACTCCCCCAATATTCCTCAGCTCACTGCAGAATTACTCAGCTGCGAGTATTGGAAGTTCTGGGTTGGATACAGCTTGTTTGAGGTTTAAAAGGTCCCATTATTTTTAGCAATAAGGACTTCCAGCTGTTGATCAATTGAATGCCCAACATTCCCTTCTAGCTGAAGGGCCCCAGTACACACACACACACAAAGTATTTCTGTTGCCAACTGTCTTGCAGTCACCAAATTACCAAAATGCACTGGACTTCTCCAGGAACAAACTATTTATATTTTCATAAATAAATAGGGAATGCACGTGCGTGTGTAATATAGATAAATTATAATACTGAGCTGTTTAGCTTGAGTGCATGCCAAGTGGGCAACCATACATGGTTCATAGGTCCAGCAGGTGGGCTAGACAAGGTGTACAGAGCTATTGGGCTACTGTCTTTCCCTATGACTAACTGGCAGCAGTAATGACATCTGTACATTTTTATTTGAGGCTGATCCCTTTTATGTTATCCCCAGTGCATGGCCCTGCTTGACATGAGAACACGCTGCTCATTGTCTCTCCCTACTTCTCTCCTCCCTTGGTTTCATTAAAACATGGGACTTTCCACCAACAAACAAGGATGGTTGGACTTCTTGATGGCTTTTCCATTGTCCATGCAGACTGTGCCTAGTGATGCTACTGGCCTCTGATGCAAAAATGCAGCCAAATAGTAGCTATAACCATGTCAAGTTTGTACTTTCTATATCAGAACGTTATGGAATGTACTACACTTCTGCACATGGTATAGATTTAGCAAGAGCATTTACTGGTAGAGTCTTCTCCCCTGTATTAGGCAGTCAGAGAGCCTGAGAAGATAAATGTATTTAATTCAGTCAAGACATATCTGTATGTTCATTTAATTGCACCATATCAGGACGCTCAATGCCTCAACTCGAAGCTTTTGGAATGGTCCTCTAGCCAAGCTCAAAAGGGCTGGTAGGGTGATAAATGATTGGGGTGAAAACTTATCGGTTTTGGTTTTTTTACATGCCCCCCCCCCCATTTGAAAGCTGGAAGTTAAAGAAGTTAAATAATTAGAAAAAAATTGAAAAAATAAATAATTCCAATTGAAAAGTTGCTTAGAATTGGCCATAACATACTAAAAGTTAACTTAAAGGTGAAAATCAGATGTGATTATTTTCAGTGCTTGCATTTAAAGTTATTAGGAGTCAGAATTGGCGACTCCAGATTCCCAAAATTGCTCCCAACTCTGACTCCACAGTAGGGGTTAAATCAAGTGCCAAGAAAAAGGGAAACAGGGGTTAAGCAATAAGGTAGGGGTAAATAATACATGGAAAATAATGGGTTAAATACTTTGGAAAGGGGTTAAATTGAAGGAGGAGGGAGGGAAAGGGTTAGCCTAGTTATATATGAAGGGGGGGAGGTGTTGGATAGGAAGTGGTTAAAGCAGCCAACAAGTGAAACTATGGAGCAGATTAACTCTTCAGTGACTGCACCTGACACTTGAAACAGTGTAACGTAGTTTAAGATTTATCTGCCCCGGGGCCCCTGGGTGATGGGCCCTTTGCAGAATGACGGGGGAGGGAATGTGGGTTCTTACAAGGAGCAGAATATTCATCATTATGAAGTATTTAGGTGTTAGGGATGCGGGTGCTGTAGCTAATTATATACATATAATATACACAGACATCAGACTGCTGAGACACAGAAAGATAAATGGGCAGCTAATTGGTTTCTTTACTCATTAATGGCACCCTGTATGTGCACCCATCAGCACCCACTGAGATCTGCTCACTCTGGTGCTAAATCAGCTGCAGGTGGGAATGGGTGGGCTCACACTCCCCTGTGCTTTATTGGGACCCTTTATTATCTGAACATACAGGCTGCACCATCATACAGAGAATACTGGGCCTCAAAGGGGAACTTCATTCACCCCAAAAAATATTTTTTTTCCATAAAAAAAAGTACAAGAGAGAACTGCAGAAATGACGGCGACAAATAAAAAGAAATAAAAGCCACAAACTAAAATCAGAACAATGTGACAAATGTGCGAGTGCCGGGGCAAAGAGCTGTCTTATTAACCCTTTCCACACACACACCAAGTGCAAAAGTGCACCCTCCTACTCAGCAGCGAATCAGAGGCCCCAACCCACAGTGACTGACACACAGAAGCACAGGGTTAATAATGAGGGACAGAGCCCTCCGATACAGACTGCAGCAGGAATGCACCTGGTAATGTGACAAAACCAGAAATTGCAAAGGATCTGCAGCCAAAAAGGGGTTAAATAGTAAGCAAAGGGTTAAATGTTAAAGGGAGTCTCTCTCTCTCTCTAGAACCTGGAGAAAGTTCTGGAACATTCTTTTTTTGTTATTCTGTTTTCAAGCTCTTATCTCCAGCACACAAAGGGTGTGTTGTATTGAAGGAAACATTATTGAGGTGTGTGGGTCCCCGGGGCCCCTGGGTGAACATCAAGTCACATTATAAAAAGAAAAGGCTGGCACAGCGGGCAGCAGATTTATTCCCATCATTTAAGGGGCAGAGACAGTCGGATCCATTCAGAACCTCACGCTAGAGTCCTGCGCAGAACCAATTTTTGAAATGCCACTGAATCGAAATTTTTACCCGCTATCCGACCTGCAAGTACCTTATCTGCAACCCAATCCATGACCCGTTGACCATCAAGAAACAGGAAGTTTTGTCATTGTATACTGGAAGTGACATCATTAGAAGTAGGTGTGGTCAGTAAAAAAAGTTTTTAAAACATATGGATGATTTCTTGGACAGACATAATATCAAAGGCTATTGTGATACTAAACTCTATAGTTAGTATAGATATGGGTATATATCATTTATGTGACAGTAGGGAGGGCTGTGTGTATGGGGCTGGGTTTTCATTTGGAGGGGTTGGACTTGATGGACTGTCTTTTTTCAACCTGATTTAACTATGTTACTTTCAACCTGATTTAACTATGTTACTTTGTATATGTAAAGGAGTAAAACTTGCTATTGATAAGACCCAACTCAACCCGCGAACGTGTAGAACCCAACCTGCATCTATACCCACTGCACCCGAAAGTTCAACTCACAACAGATTTTTTTTTTTTTTTAGGGTACGGGGCCCACTGCTGGACTTTACCCCACATAATTCTGTTATCTTCATTTACTTTACTTCATTTTAAACACAAGTGTCATGTATTATAACTATTACTTCTGAAATACCAGGCGAATATCAGTTGTTTTCTTTTGCAGCTGTGACAACACAACACATTCACACAATGCAATGCTCTCTAAATATTTCCCCTCTCCGCTGCTCACTATATCAAACCATCAGCACTTTATTACTTTACCCCGCACTAGAGCTGCTACACACCAGGGCCAACGTATTCCAAGCATCTGTACAATGAGTGATGCACAGCAGAGACATGGCTGAACTATTTAACACATAATATAGAAGGAAGAGAGGAATATGTAGTATATCACATATAGAATATTAAATAAATCGAACCCAGGGGCCAGGCCCGGCAGCTGCATCTGCAATAATGTCACGCAGCACAGTAAAGGCAAAGTATCTATCTACAATCAATGCTCTGCCTCTGCAATTAGCAGCTGGTGTACAGGTATGGGTTCTGTTATACAGAAAGCTCCGAATTACGGAATGGCCATCTCCCATACACTCCATTACATCCAATTAATCCAAATTTATAAAAATGATTTCCTTTTTCTGTGTAATAATAAAACAGTAGCTTGTACTTGATCTCAACTGAGATATAATTAATCCTTACTGGAAGCAAAACCAGCCTATTGGCTTTATTTCATGTTTATATGATTTTCTAGTAGGTATGAAGATCCACATTATGGAAAGATCCATTATCCAGAAAACCCCAGGTCCCGAGCATTCTGGATAACAGGTCCCATACCTGTACAACACACATGTGCTGCTTTTAAACATGTTCACAATACACTTTGGTGAGGCAAAGGTAGTAACATGAGGGACATTTAAGGGGACTTGTCTCTATAAAATAAAGCTTACTAAGCTGCAATGTTTGTATAATAAAATGAAGTTATTGACAAATATATTGTACCATTTCCTCAACCAAACGTTTTTATGTCTACAATGAACACACTTGTGCAGTAACATGTACGGACAGACTTCCCCTGCTCGGAATTAAACATCAGTCATTTGTAAGGCACTACTGAGCATGGCCGGGTGTCTGCAGCACAAACAAAATAATGTTTGGTTCATAAACAACTTGTATCTGAAAATCTAGAAGAAAAAAAGTCATAAAAGAAAGATGAAATGACCAGTGCAATTTGGATGCATGTTTATAGTAATATAAGTTTAAGCAATTATTAATAATAATAATAATAATCAAAGGCTGGGTCAACTTTTCCTCAACTTTTGGTATGTTCTAGAATGGCTAATTATAAACAACTTTTCAATTGGTCTTAATTATTTATAGTTTTTGAATAATTTGTCTTCTTCTGACTCTTTCCAGCTTTCAAATGGGGGGGGGGCACTGACCCCATCTAAAACCAATGGTTCTGTAAGGCTACAAATGTATTGTTATTGCTACTTTTTATTCCTCCTCTTTCTATTCAGGCCTCTCCTATTCATATTCCAGTCTCTTATTCAAATCAGTGCATGGTTGCTAGGGTTATTTGGACCCTAGCAACCAGATGGCTGAACTTTCAAACTTTGCTGCTGAATAAAAAGCTAAATAACTCAAAAACCACAAATAATAAAAAAATGAAAACCAATTGCAAATTGTCAGAATATCCCTCTGTACATCATACTAAAAACCCCTTTAAAGGATACCCACACTACAGCCCACTCTATTGAAATTTCCCACATATAGTAAGAGAGAAAACTCCCCACATGCATGAGACACTTTGCCCTCTCCCAATAAGAGCACCATAGGTGTAGGCCACATACAGGAGAAGCAGTGGTGACATCCTGGGCTCCCTCACAGCAATCCTATAAATATTTAATGGTATGGGTTTTTATATAGACTGGGCCCTCCTGGAGATGCAATGGCACTTATTGGGTATAGACCAGTCTGACTATAAGGAGACATCACACACTACCCTAGTCCTGCCAATAGTAGGTGAAAACACACTCCATTTGGTCCCCCACAAAACAAGAATCAGAAGAGCC
Organism: Xenopus petersii; assembly: GCA_038501925.1. Taxonomy (NCBI): domain Eukaryota; kingdom Metazoa; phylum Chordata; class Amphibia; order Anura; family Pipidae; genus Xenopus; species Xenopus petersii. The sequence continues at coordinate 141,380,286 of CM076684.1, read as the reverse complement.
CCCCTAAAAACCACACACCCCCCTCCACCCAATGCAGAAGGTAGGCCACTCCCCCTGCAGACCCATAGGCAACAGGACACCCCCCCAACTGCAGAGCAGTCACCTATCCTCCCATCAGGGTTGACGTTTTTTTCCTCCAAATTGAGCAACTAATTTCAATCCAAAGTAACCAACGTTTTTTCCCCTAGTGTTCCATCCCAGTGCATGTTGGGTAATGTAGTTTGTATTTAACAATTGCCTACAGCCAAGGTTAAAGGGATCCTGTCATTGGAAAACATGTTTTGTTCAAAACACATCAGTTAATAGAGCTGCTCCAACAGAATTCTGCACTGAAATCTATTTCTCAAAAGAGCAAACTGATTTTTTTTATATTCAATTTTGAAATCTGACATGGGGCTAGACATTTTGTCAGTTTCCCAGCTGCCACTGGTCATGTGACTTGTGCCTGCACTTTAGGAGAGAAATGCTTTCTGGCAGGCTGCTGTTTTTCCTTCTCAATGTAACTGAATGTGTCTCAGTGGGACCTGGGTTTTTACTATTGAGTGTTGTTCTTAGATCTACCAGGCAGCTGTTATCTTGTGTTAGGGAGCTGCTATCTGGTTACCTTCCCATTGTGATTTAAGTTTATCAGAGCACAAGTCACTTGACTGGGGGCAGCTGGGAAATTGACAATATGTCTAGCCCCATGTCAGATTTCAAAATTGAATATAAAAAAAAATCTGTTTGCTCTTTTGAGAAATGGATTTCAGTGCAGAATTCTGCTGGAGCAGCAGAAAACAGATAGAAAACAAATCCCTTTTGTATTTGCTGCAGTTCAGAATAGGACTAAATGCCCCCAAGGCACAACACATGTTAGGCTTTTGCTTGTGATGTTTTTGCCACAATAAAAAGCTTTTTTTTTTTACTACATCAATTGGTGGAGTGTGGTCTGGTATGTGTCAGCCAGGCCTGGGAGTCAAAATAGGCCCTGCGATTCCAAGTACACAGAGGCCCAAACAGCCCACTCTATGGTAACTCTCTATGGAACCGTACAGCAGCCCCTCTGGCATTTGCCAGACCCACAGATTGCCAGTCGGGCCTAGTGTCAGCCCTTTACTATTTCTATATTTGCAACAAATTGCCTCCCCGAGCTGAAGGTCTGGGGCTTGAGCACCTGGACCCCCTTTTTTCTGGGTAACCCCAATTATCACTGTATTCAACACTGAACATATACGTTATATAAGCGTATCAGTAGCACAGGCGCTGCACTGGGTATGGGACAATCACATGTCACACATAGAATTATATGAATCTGTTTCTGTGTGCTCATCCTACTGATCAGTGTAAAAATTGCTCAGTGTACAAATTCGCCATTTTTGGCTACTTATTTCATAGTCTTTGGCTGGTTTTGAAATGTAAATCTGGTAACCCTGCCTCCCATATAACGGCCACACCCCCTTTCCACCTAAAGACAGCACATCCCCAAAAACCCCTATAATTATGATATGGAACATTCCCCCTCCCACCCACGCCGAGGTAAGGCCTCTCCGTGGCCCCACATACAGGGGGGCAAACCATTAACCCAGGGGGGCATTCCCTGTGCACCCGCACACTATATTGGACAATAATTAACCACTTCAGCGCGCGCACACACACACACACACACCCCAAAATTTGATAAGTACAAGATATTTGTACATCCAGCTCCTGTGCAAACAGGGCCCGCCCCCCACAAACAAACAGGAGACTGACTGCTACTCCTCCAACTACTGATATCGCACACACAGGAGCTACGACTAAAAACTCTACGGCACATACATTAGAGACACTCGCCCTACCCACACACTGGGCACCTGTCACTACCCCTATCCGAAGACTCAGCGCACACAAGACTCTCACCCTTCCGCCTGCGTGCTCTTCTCTGTCTGTTTATGTTTTGATCCCTCCGCCCCCCAGTAGCTCACCTCAGCGCGTCTGCCCAGTAACACCGTCACATGTGCTGCGGGGCGTGGCTTTGCCTGCATTGGCAGGAGTTGAAAGGTGTGCAAGGCGAGCGCCAATAAGAACTAGGAGGGGCGGCGCACTCGGCTATAGGGGAGGGATGAAATCATTTGCGCCTACGTCTGGCGCTAGGGCGGGATATTTGTCTGAGGCGAAGAAAGTGGGAGCGGCCATTTTGTGTTATTAGAGCGAGTTGTGTGACTGGAATTGTTATTCAATTCTTTGCCTCTGTTCTATAAAGTTTCAAATTCCTTTTTTCAGTTAGGGACGTTACAGTTTAGCCCAGTTGAGGTAAAAAGCAACACACTCCTTATTTACTCTTTTCTCTCTGTGTTGTGCTGGGCCTGCTCACAATAAGCTTCAAACTGCCCTCAAGAGAAGTTTACAAAATGTTTTTAGAAAGAAAGGTGAATTATTTTGGTGTGAATTGTGGTAATCTCGTGTTTGACGCGATCCTGCCACAATTGACCTATTCCCTCATTATACTTATTTCTTTACCTTAAGTTCACTTTTAGTATGTGAGCAAATGGCTGATTGTAAACAACTTTTTCATTGGCCTTCATTATTTTTGTTGTGTTTCAATTATTTGACTTTTTCCAGCTTTTAAATGGGGTTCACTGACCCCGTCAAAAAAACAAACAAACGCTCTGTAAAGCTACATATGTATTGTTATTGCTACTTTTTATTCCTCGTCTTTCTATTCAGGCCTCTCTTATTCATATTCCAGTCTCTTATTCAAATCAGTGCATGGTTGCTAGGGGAATTTGGACCCTAACAACCTGCTGAATAAAAAGCTAAATTACTCAACAACCACATATAATAATAATAATGAATGAAAACCAAATGCAAATTGTCACTCTTTACATCATACTGCAAGTTATTTTAATCTCCTATTCACCTTTGCCAGTTTTTTTACATTGTAAACCTATAGTTTAATTTCCCCCCCTTAAATGTCTGCCTGTAGCCCACCCAACTGCAGTTAAAGGGTACCTGCAAAATAAAATTGCCTGTGCGGGTGGAATTGAGCATTCTGCAAAAAATAATCACTTCTGCCCAGTTCTGACTGAATTATAACAGTTTTTACAGAAGGTGATAGAGCAGTCTATTGTTTTATTAATGATCCACCTGGAGAGAACCTGGGGCCAGTATAAAAACCTGACTGCTTTGCGGGTGTTCTGAGGGTACCCGATCCACTGCAGGACTCTGCCTGACACCCTGGGCCCACTTTCCCCACAGCAATTAGATATTGGAATAGGTTTTTATACTGGCCCCAGGTTCTCTCCAGGTTAGGGATGCACCTGGCCAGTATTTTACTGGCCTGGCCGGTAAAAAAGATGCTTGGTACCCTTGGTACCCATGTTATGAATAGGAAAAAACGCCAAAAATATAGCAGGGCAGGTATTTTTTTCCAGAAAAGGTGGCAACCCTACTCTCATTAATAAAACAATAGACTGCTCTATCACCTTCCGTAAAAAATTGTTATAATTTGGCCAGAACTGGGGAGAAGTGGTTATTTTTTGCTGAATGCTCCACTTTTCACCCGCACAGGCAATTTTATTTTCCTAGGGGTAACACTGCTCTCAGGGGGAATAAGAATGACTACATGGGAATTCTAGGCTGGTGCCCACAGGGAGATAACTCTGGTATTCAGTCTGACCCTCAATAGTTGTCAGTTATTTTTAGTCTTGGCATTTCGTGTTTTTCAGCGTAGTAAAGGGGCTGTTCACCTTTGAGTTAACTGTTAGTATGATGTAGAGAGGGATATTCTGAAACTATTTGCAATTGTTTTAATTTTTTACTATTTGTGGTTTTTGAGTTATTTAGCTTTTTTATTCAGCAACTCTCCAGTTTGCAATTTCAGCCATCTGGTTGATAGGGTCCAAATTCCCCTAGCAACCACGCGTTGATTTGAATAAGAGACTGGAATATGAAAAGGAGAGGGCCTGAATAGAAAGATGAGTAATAAAAAGAACATTTGTTTTTTTTAGATAGGGTCAGTGACCCCCGTTTGAAAGCAGGAAAGAGTCAGAAGAAGAAGGCAAATCATTCAAAAACTATAAAAGTTGCTTAGAATTGGCCATTCTATGACATACTAAACATTAACTTAAAGGTGAACCACCCCTTTAAAGGGTAACTATCCCCATCTGGAAATGGCTTCTCAAATGGAACTGTGACTTGACACAACCGGCTGTCCAAGGGAATGAGTTGTCACTTTTATCACCCTTTCCATATAAAGTTATTTTATTGTGTACATAAATCCGACGTTTTGGGGCCATTTTCAAGGATCCTTGAAAAAGGCCCCGATGGGGGCCGAAACGTCGGATTTATGTACACAGTAAAAGAACTTTGCATTTTGCACAAAATGGAGTGCGGGTCTTTTCAATAAGATTATATATATATATATATATATATATATATATATATATATATATATATATATATATATATATATATTCCTGTTTAATAACATTGGCATCAAGCAACATGTACAATACCAGCAAGATGGCAACCCTACAATTGGGCAGCTACCCATGATGCCAGGTGAGTTAGGGTTGCCACCTCACCCCTTTAAAACCAACAGCCTCGATGGCTAATTAGCAATTTAGATGCATGCTGCATCTTCCTGCTGTGAACGGCGTTTTGGGGCATGCGCAGTAGGATCATTTCGCCGGTATGGATCTACTGCGCATACGCCAAAAGTCATGCGCAGTAGATCGTACCGGCGAAATGATCCTACTGCGCATGCGCCGTTCACAGCAGGAAGAAGATCGCGTGGAAGAAGATGTCGTCGGTGAACTCCCTGGACTGGTCCTGCGCAGAAGGGTAAGTAACAAGTTAGGGGCATTTGCCCAGCGGGAAGGGTAGGCCAGGGGGGAGGAGGGAGGGTGGGCAACAAACGGGAAGGGGGGTGGGGGGTTTGCGCCAACTAGGTTTCCTTCCCCTTTAAGGCTGGATGCCATTCCCAGCAAGAATGCATCACAACTGTATTGTGTAGAGACATCAAGCAGCCCCATGTCATACGGATGATAATGATCCATATGGGGGCCTTGACATTATATCATGTTCCCATTTAGTGTGAAGAGGAATTTATGCCTAAATTCAAGGTCGGATCCCTTATTACCCTCATGACATGGGGTTAGTTGGTGTCTCTGTTCATCCACATCAAGACTGGGCATCTCCAGTGCTAGAAATGTTATCATTTAGTTACCTTTTTAACTTGCAGTACTGTAAGTTCCCTCTGTGCAAACTAACTGCGTGCTGCGACTCCCTCCTCTCCACTAAAACCACAGCAGATTCCAGAGGCAGTCGGCAGAAAGGACACGTGTCGGCAGATTATTCTGCTGAATCTTTTTCCTTTTCTTTGTTTCACATGATTTGCACCTCCTGCAAATACAGTATCCAATTTCTATTCCAATGCAGTTGGAACATACTCATTGCTCTAACAACAAATATAATAGCATTCAGACATAGACATGGTAAGAGAATAACAACAAAAATCACATGAGAGTTCCTCAATAAACATTTTAAATAGTAGTTGTTTTGTTATCTCTGCCTTGTGTGTAATCCACTCTTATATTTTAACAAGTTTAGCCAGTACTGCTATTAATACAAACAAGCCTATCATATAAAAGCTAATTGAACCTGCCAAATGCCCTGTAAAACTATTCGGCTGAATATTAGACTAATGGCACATAGGGTGGTTTCTTCACCTCATATGGACTGTACAGTGTCAGATGGGATCCATTTGTGTCACTGGGAGGCAGCACAGTAGATCTGACATCTATGACATTTATGAACATACACGTATGCACACGCTTACCTGGAAAAGCCTCACCCACATGGCTGGTGTGTGTATGATTCATCAACCTGCTCCGTTTAAGTCTTATAGGTGAAATGTTGCAGGGCATTGTTACCATTAGTTATTATATATATACACACACATGTTGTAGTGATCCTATTTATCCTTTACTAATGTGCATGTTTGCAGTGTTCCAATGGAAATGGATTTGCTTTGATTATTCAGCCAGTATTGGGCTGCCAATCATGTCTGTAGAAGACATAATAGTTTTAGGTAAAATAAATGTTTGACTGAGCAGAGATACATTGCTTGCTAATTGCAGCAAACTATTTCTCATTCTGCTATTAGCCCTAATTGTATCATGTTGCCTTCTCGTTTCAGGGAAAGTCAGTTAATCCAGGGCCTGACAGACAGAGCCAAACAGCTACAAATGAGAGTGTGAGATGTGCCTATTTTTCCATTGTATTGCTTACATGAAAAAAGGAAAATCATCTGACATTTGGGTAAACTACCCTATTCTGAATATTCATACACACACCAAAATGTGTATGTTTTTTTGTAGGGTTGCCACTTCACCCCTTTAAAGCCGAACACATATGGAATTCACAGCCTGCATCTCTAATGAGCAATTCATTAAGGGCTCTTACAGACGAGCATTTATACCTGTGCTCCGGGTTCAAGCGTTCAGCCGCAGGGGAGCACAGGAGGAGAAATCTTTTCAATGTGGATGTACTCACACAGACGCATGTAAGCGCTGAACGCAGGTTGGGACACAGCATGTTGCATTTTACCTGCGTTCGGCACTTAAATGTACAGCCACATGAAAAAGAATAAAGTGTCTCCCCTGCGGCTGAACGCATGAAAATAATAATTATGATGATATATAATCCTGTATTTGACAGACTATATTATTTTGTAGTAGTATGCACTGTATTGATATTAGTAGTGTTATGAAAATCTGTGAGTGAAAAATTAGGGACATTTCCCCGGGGGGGGGGGCAGGTAGGAGGAGGGAGGGGGTATACCCAGGGTAGGGGGAGGGTTTTTTTTATTACGGGTTGAATTCTCCTTTAAAGTCACTGATTGGTTATTGACTGTTAACACGTTAGAGAGCTACAAAACTATGTTAGACATCCAGTCACTCCAGCCTTTATAGATTACATTTTTGGCTAAATAACTATATTGAAAATATTTTTTTATTTTGCACAGCCTATCTATTTAAACAGTTTCCTTTTTACTAGGCATGCACCGAATCCACTTTTTTGGATTCGGCCGAACCCCGAATCCGAACCCTAATTTGCATATGCAAATTAGGGGTGGGAAGGGGAAAACATTTTTTACTTCCTTGTTTTCTGACAAAAAGTCACGCAATTTCCCTCCCTACCCCTAATTTGCATATGCAAATTAGGGTTCGGATTCGGTTCGGCCGGGCAGAAGGATTCGGCCGAATCCGAATCCTGCTGAAAAAGGCCGAATCCCGAACTGAATCCTGGATTCGGTGCATCCCTACTTTTTACACTGAACTGTAGCTTTACAGAAGAAGGAAAGGTATATAATCACATTCCTACCAACTGATTGTATTACTTACGAGATATTGTAACACTATATTTATTTCAAGTTAAATGTTACTGTCATTATCTAGTATAGGTAAATCTTAAAACAACTGGACTTGCTGAGTAATCATTGAAGACGTTTCACTACAGATAGTTATGTCCAGATTATTGGGAGCTTTAGGGATTCCACAACACTTTTTGCAAGATTTGGATCCAGCTGACCCCTAAGGGCTCATACTAAATAAAAAAATTTCATGTGCATATGCCTGCATGAGCTAATTGATATTATTATAGATGTGGGAAGGTATCTTTTCAAAGAAAAGCTAGCAAATATTGTGGAGGATTGAGTATTTGGGTAATGGCATACCTGGCATTTCTTAACTTGAGTTAGGTTGGTTTGGGGCCAAAAAATACCCCAAATGAGTATTCTAAGACTGAAACCTTGTGGTTTTCATTCATGCTAATGAGGCATAAGGATATCAAGGTTTTTATTTGGTACAGCCCTGTTTCAATCAATATCAAAGAGCATTTCACAGAACTTCATAAATAAACTGAAATTTAAATTCTGTATTTAGGTTTGGTCTGGCAGCAAATTTTCAGCAGCCTTATCTAAAGCGAGTCCTTGTGCCGTGAGAAGCATCCTACCTGTGCAAACAATGCTTCATCATGGTAATCTCTGTTGTTGCACAAGCTTTTCACTGGGGAAGCCATTGTGTGTGATGTGTGCTTGTTTTCCTGGCATTTTGGCTTATGCAGCATTGTGCATATTAACTCATTAGCTTGGGATGATTGGCTTTGGGACAGCCTGTGAGTAGGACAGTTAGGGGCAGATTTATTAAAACTCATGTTGTATTTAACCTGAAATATTAGATTTTTCAAAGGAATTTTTCAATCTAAACTTGAATTTTCGGGTTAAAAAAACTCATATTTTTTTGTAATTTATTATACCCTGAAGCTGGAAATAGCTCAAATATGAAAATACACCATCTAAAACCTGTTGAGGTCATGTAGAAGTCAATGGCAGAGGTTCCTTGAAGCATCTGAAGATGTTTGTAGCCTTCATGATGTTTTTCAGTGGGTTTCACTCGTAAACACACTTGCTATGATATGTGCTGTGTAGCTCCGGAGCTTATAGTAGCAGCTACTTTTTGTGGCTACTAAATACCCTGCTACAATACTGCAATACCGAGAATTGCCTCTGCTAAACACATAGGGGGTTATTTATAAAAGGTCGAGTGTTAGAGTTTTTTTTTTTTTTTTTACCTCAAATGACTTTGAAACTGAAATGGTATCTTATTTATATTCGAATGATACCAATCTGAACGCAATTCGAATCGTGTTTTTCTCCAAAAAAAACCCTTGAATGTCAGGAAGCTATTAACTCCTTCAAATAGGTCAACGGACCTCTGCCATTGACTTTTACATGAACTCGACATGTTTTAGGTGGCAACCAGGGTAGGTGGATGATTTGAGTTGGAGGTTTAGAATCCAAATTTACTATTTGAACCTTAGTAAATTTGCCCAATAATATACTTTGTCTGCTTAGTAGAAACCAAAGCTTTCTATATGGTACAGGCATAGGACCTGTTATCCGGAAACCCATTATCCAGTAGGCCCCAACATCACAGAGCACTGTAACAAAGGTTATGAATTTTCTTGCAGTCTGATGGTTCAGTTAAAGAACACTGGCCCTTTTATTGTACCTGTCTGCAGAAAATTTTACTATTTTAGAAATGCTCAGTAAAATAAAATATGCAAATAAACACATAACAGTGAAATGCATGAAAAGTATCTTTATTAAAATCCTTTTTATCAAACATAACTTAAAATCATTTTTCATGAAACAGTAGTAAGGAACACTTGTGTGATAATCACATATTAACATATTCTGACGTCAGCTTTTTTTACATGCCATAACTTAAATAAACTTGATTTTCTTTTTTAAAGCATCAATAAATATTTCATCTGGTCCAGTTCAAGTATCATTTATTAGTCACAGCCTTGAAAAAAAACAAGGGCAGAAAATCCCTGAATGTGGTTCAACAGTAATAGAACAGAGAAGCAAGTCCTTTTTCTACAAATAGGCCCAATAAAACAAATCTTTTATTCGTTTGTCTCTGAATTCATTGCTTCATAAATCAGTACATATTTGTAACATGATCTGGCAGCACTGCCGTTTCATTGTAGTGAAAAAGAAAATTCCACTCTTCCCAATGTATCTGAAATTGTTGCATCCGGTAAATGGAAGCTGTAAGAGGGTGACGTAATAACAGAACACCATATACTGTAGCTTCCTATATTATTATAGACATTGCCTCCTGTATGTCATATACATGAACCTTTTTCAGATGCCAAGTCAGACATTCAACACCAAATTTGCATTCAAATCACTTCTAATTATAATGGTTTTCAAATGAACAATATCATTTTGCTGTGAGATGAAATGTCACTGTGCTAAATTGGTTTCTGTGCCCCCATTTCTAATAGATGGTTACAGACAAGTTAGTTATCTGTCTTGTTCTGTTGCTTTTCCATGAAAGGTTTTATCAGCACCTTAGCAGCAGAAAGGGTTGAGATGGTCACAAGTGGGACTCCTAATATCCAGCCCACAAGGGCGTGCTTCACTGCTTTTTGCAGTCGTTTGCAACTACACATCTCAGGTACAGAAGGAACCCAACTGCTTCATAAATGTGAGATGGGCCAGGTTTGAATTTCTACCCTAGGCTTGAAACCGCATGCAGCGTTTGCTTTATATTGACATTGTCTCTATGGGGAAAATTCATCAAGGGTCGAATATCGAGGGTTAATTAACCCTCGATATTCGACTGGGAATGAAAATCTTTAGACTTCGAATTTCGAAGTCGAAGGATTTTGCGAAAATACTTAGATCGAACGATCTAAGGAATAATTGTTCGATCGAACAATTAAATCCTTCGAAACGAACGATTCGAAGGATTTTAATCCAACGATCGAAGGATTATCCTTCGACCAAAAAAACTTAGCCAAGCCTATGGGGACCTTCCCCATAGGCTAACATTGGGTTCGGTAGCTTTTAGGTGGCGAACTAGGGGTCAAAGTTTTTTCTTAAAGAGACAGTACTTCAACTATCGAATGGTCGAATGATTTTTAGTTCGAATCCTTCGATTCAAAGTTGAAGTCGTAGGCGATGGTCGAAGTACACAAAAAAACACTTCGAAATTCAATGGTTTTTTTCTTCTATTCCTTCACTCAAAGTTAATGAATTGGCCCCTAAGTGTATAAGCTACAGTTTATTTGACTCAATAAATGTTTTAGGCATTGTGCGTAGTGTGTCGAAGGCAAATACTATATGATTGCCGAAACTGTCACACTTATAACCAGGAGGATGGAGCTATGCTCACTGTCTAATCAGATCCAATGAAGTTTTCATGTTACATTAATGTACGTAGACCATTGGATTCACAAAGAAGTTATTGGGTGACAATGTGTTCCAGCCAGTGGTACAGTTATTTAGTTCTTTTCAGTTCCCAAACTCAATGGATGGATTATGCAGCTTTACAAACAAAAAGGGTTTTGCAAAAACACAGAAAACTTGCCCTAGCCTTATAATTAACGGCAACAAATCAGATCAAGTTCTTTTAATAATTGCAATGTCATTGTAATATATATTGGCCAAACATTATCCCTTTTTCCTACATAACCCTATAACTATTTAGTGACTGCCCCTCTGATAATGTTTGGGTTTGTGCCTATAGGGCGCATGGGAAGATGTCATATTTTGCTGGAAATAAAATAAACTTTTAAATATGTTTTGTTATATCTTATTGTGTAATTATTGTCCTTTTCTAAATATATACTAGGTGATCAGTTTATCATTCAAATGTGCAACTTCCAAATCTAATACAAATAACACATTCTGGAGAGGGAGTTTGCCTTTATATTAGTGTTTTGTTATACAATTTGGATTCAGAATTATTGACAACAAAATTGTAGCCACACAGAGCAGGTATTTTAGCTGCCCATGTCAGTGACCCCCCATCAGAGAACTGAATAAAGACAGAAGTGAACTATAAATAATAAAAAATGAAGACCAATAGAAAAGCTGATAAGAACAGGCCATTCTGTAACATACTTAAAGTTAATTTAAAGATGAACTACCCATTTAATGGCTTAATGTATTCCTCATTACAGTAAGATGTATTGCAGCCAGATAACACAGTGTACGTATTCCAGTTCTGGGGCAGGCAATGTGCATGTCTTGCTGTGTTTCCCACAGTACTGTACAGATTCTCACCAGAAGTTAAGAGATTAATGACTTCTGTCTGCTTGAATAGTATGGATACACATGATTTCTAGATTACACTGCGCCTTGTACTGTAGAGCTTGTAGAACGCTTTAGAGCAGTGATCCCCAACCAGTAGTTATTGAGCAACACGTTGCTCTCCAACTCCTTGGATGTTGCTCCCAGTGGCCTCAAAGCAGGAGCTTATTTTTGAATTCCAGGCTTGGAGGCAAGTTTTGGTTGCATAAAAACCAGGTGTACTGCCAAACAGAGCCTTAATGTAGGTTGACAATCCACATAGGGGCTACCAAATGGCCAATCACAGCACTTATTTGGCAACCCAAGAACATTTTTCATGCTTGTGTTGCTCCCCAACTTATTTTGCTTCTGAATGTTGCTCACGGGATCAAAAGGTTGGGGAGCCCTGCTTTAGAGCAATACTATAAATCTTGTAAAGTTTTATCTGAACTGGGAAATTTTAGATAAAGTGGACCTCTTTAAAGTGTACCTGAGATTTTCTGCAACAGGCAATTTGCAAACATGGACAGTGCAAACAGGACCAGGTCACTCATTTATAGCTGTAAAGGGAGTGAGCTATAAAGCAAGCACATTACAAATAATTATTCATACTTAAAGGGGAATTCATTTTTTAGGTTGTTGTAGATGGAAGCTTCCAATTTTTCTTCTTCTTTTATGAATGATTTGCCTTTCTGTTTGTCTCTCTTTGACTAGCAATTTTAAAATGCAATCTGGTTTTAGGAATCAGTGATCCCTGGAAGTAAAATCAAAGATATTTTTTTATCAAGCCCTGTCATTCACATCACTGCCTGGTTGCTCCCTATTTTATTCTGGCAACTGCATGCCAATTTAAATACGGGCAAGAGAGCCATTATATATAAACCAGTGGTTCAGAGAGCTCTGAAATATGGCAATGCCAGTTTTAGTTGTGTCTGATTTAAATAAACAGGTTTTCTGACCAATTTACTTTTTCTTTGTATTAAAGACTGCACTTTGCACTTGATGTTAATTAATTTATGACAGTTATCAGTAGCCTTAAGGTATGGGGTAGAGACTGCTTATTTAGAAATTCCAGGTCGAGAGGATTCCAGATAATAAGTCCCAAAAAAAAGTAAAAAACAATTGCAGATTGTCCGAGTATGTAATTGCTGATTTTAAGGTGAGCTTCCCTATTAACAGTTTTAACGCGTATAAAGAAATAATAAAACACACAAATAATTAAACACACACAAATGTAAAGCCTTACCCCTGTGTGTGCAGAACAAACGTATATACTATATTTTACTTATACAAAAGACTTTTTTTATCCGTGGGTTATATGGTTCTGCCCTGGGATTTATCACGTATTTCCACAGACTGCTTATTACCCCCATTTTTCTCTGCCCACAGCTTAGATTTACCTTTGGAGTTGTAAGTGTCTTTGTATGCAGTCATTTTACAGACTACTTTTCTCGTAGTGGGTGTGGGACTATAATATTTAGCCGTCTTGATAAATATCTCTCTATATATAATCACTCAGTGATACAAACACTAGCAATTCCATATATACCTAATATGTCAGCTATAACATCTGCAACTAACTTTACATCACTTTAAGTGCACTTCCACGCACTAGTTATTATACCCCTGACCCTGATTAGTTACAGTGTATTCAAAAATATCCCTGAGAATTCATAGTTTAGAAACAAGGAGTGGACCCCTTGTGGCTCGCCAGGTGTTGTTTAACTGCAATTACCCATACTCAACAACAGTATCTGGACACTGGGGAGTTGTATCTCAACTACACATGGGAGCAGCCACAAGCTGCCCATCTCGTTACATATATAGTAGTCCCTGTTTAAGGCAGCAGTTGTGAAAGTTTATGTTGAAGGCACAGAGAGGCTGCAGATACAACACTACATTATGGGAGAGCATCTCTATTGCTAGATATAGGGTGCACTTATATTCTTAGATTGTAATACTCCTATATCTTCAGCTACAAGTGGAAGTGACAGCAAATACCCATTCACTGGGAAACTTGACTTGCATCAAATTACGGGGAGAGACAGATACAAAGGAAAGTCTATCTTACATTATGTGTCAGGCACAAATGGCAAAGGGAGTCATGGCATTCATAGCATATGTTGAAATAAATACATGTGTTCCACAAAATTATTCACAGAATCGTGTATCCTAAATGTATCTTCTCTCTACTCATTATCATCTTCCCAAACGTTGCCTACTGTTACTCTCTGTTTTCTGATAAAATCCAGATAGAAGTGTATTGCTTGGTTCTACAGCCATTTAAGAACCAAAATATTCTGATGGTTAATAAATGGGGAGAACATTCCAATGAGCTGAGCTGTTATAGTACAGAGGCTTTGAGCAGCCCCAAGCCTTAAGCAGGCAATTCAATAGGGCAATACTGTAATGTTAAAAAAACTTGCACCTATAACTGCAAGATTCATTTTATAATTAAGAATTTTTGTATACTATGAAGTTATAAAAATGTATTGGTGCTTTAGGCAATGCACTGTGGCATGTACCTATTAGACCGGGGTAACACTCTGGTTGTACCTCCATAACACACGCAGCTCTGTACACTCCCCATCTGACTCAGTTAGAGACATCTTGTCTTCTGTCATCTGGCTATACTCTTTTCCTTCTTTAAAACTATGTCTGCAACTGATAGGTCAACTATTGTCCATGTATCTTGTTAATGTTTCTCCTTTAAGGTCTGTTCTTCTCAAACTGTGGGACAAGTCCAACATCTTCTTGATAAATCATATTCTCTGTCTCATTCTTTCCTGAGCACCCTTCAGCCAGTCTGGACAAGTAATTCTGCAAGTTAAAATAATAATAATAATATTTGAGAAGACCTCTTATTTGTGTTTTAGAGCTTCCTAGAACTATTTGTATCCATTACTTTTGCATTGCTATTATTTAGAATAATATGTTGTACAGTTATGGGATCCGTTATCTGGAAACCTGTTATCGAGAAAGCTCAGAATTACTGAAAGGCTGTCTCCCATAGACTCCATTATAATCAAATAATCCAAATTTTTCCAAATCAAACATTACCTTGTACATGAATAACACTAAGATATAATTAATCCTATTGGAAGCAAAACCAGCTTTTTTGGTTTCTTTAATGTTTGCATGATTTTCTAGTAGACTTAAGGTATGAAGGTCCAAATTATGGATCCAGAAAGCCTCAGGTCACGAGCATTCTGGTCTGGATAATAGATCCCATACCTGTACATTCTTGTTTCTATTAAATTACTACAGAGAAAGTTAATGGCCCTTTAAAGTAACACTGACCTATACATATATTTCTATCTCACAGCTACAACCCCCTGACGCCAAGTGAATTTAGCAATGAGGCTCAATTGAAAAGAGGCACTGTCATCTATATTTGACTGTTGCACTGAAGCTCTTCACTTATCCAACCTTCTTCATAACAGCGTGGAGTAAAGAGCCATTAAATAATGACAAGTGCAACAGCTGGCATCTCACATCTCTTCATGGTATGAAGCCTTGATAATGTCAAGCACTTAAACTTTCACAGTGAAAGCATCTGTCCTCGGCCTTCAGTCTCACTAGTAGTCGGCTTATGGATTTAATGAGAAACAACATTTTATAAGGTGGGATATTAGCACTCTCCGAGTGGTGCAGCAGACGAGGGGCCTCAGGGACAAGAGAAAGCTTTTTCATTGATATCTTATATCATCTAGCCTTGCAGAGCCAGTACCCCATCTACTTTAATCTTAACCACAAGTAAGAAGGTTTAAAGACAACCCTTCAATGTAGCTCTTGGGAACACTTTACAGTAAGATTTCATGGAAGTTTCATCCCATCTGCAGGAAGTTGGGGGTTTAACAAGGCCTCAATAGATATAACACATATAGGGGCAGATTTATCAAGGGTCGAATTTCGAAGTAGAAAATACTCCGAAACTCGCCCATTGAATTGAAATACTTCGAATATCGAAGTATTTTTCAGCAAAATTGGCCATCCTGCGATCAAAGGAAAATAGTTTGATTGAACGATTAAATCCTTCGAATCAAACGACTCGAAGGATTTCAAGGCAGCATTTTACAAACGGTTCATACCATTTTAACTGAAAATTTGTTTGTTTTTTTCAATAATTCCTAGAAACGGTTTCTTTTATTACTAGGCAGCATTTTACAAACGGTTCATACCATTTTAACTGAATTTTTTTTTTTTTTTTAGATTAATCCTAAAAACGGTTTATTTTATTACTTGCTCAGGAATCTACTCTTTATCTATGCAATCTGCTTTCTCTCCTAAGCGTTCTGGGAATTGTGGTTTTGCAGGATAGCTAGCTCTTACTGAAGTTAGACTGAAGTTTATTTAACAATGAAGAACTATATAATTAGAATGGTGATTGAGTTTAATGGGTAAATATATCTGTCCAACAGGGCAAAGTGCAAGCACAGTGCACAAGGAACCTCCTGATTCCAGCACTGACACACATTACACAAGAACCCTGATTTAAGGGATGACTGAATAAATAGCGAGATATACCTGTAGGTTTCTGTAGTGCACACGACTGCGACAATGTGATATCTTTGCAGTTTCCTCGCTGGTGTAGAAGATGCCGCAGAGTTTGCAGAAAAAGCCAGTTCTCGGCACCACAAATTCCATTCCTATAAGATGTAACAGGGGCAGTTTTAAGAAATAGAAATAATCAAAGGCAACAAAGTCAAGAGCATTTACCTGAGCCTAAAAGCAATATGTAACATTGTCTTATGTAATGGGGATTTTGGGGGGTAAAAAAATCAAAGTCAGTTTTGGTACTTGCATGAAGTAGTATATATCCTGGTTCTTACTGTATATGCCTGACTCTACTTTAAGTAAAAAACAGCATCACTGCCCTGCTTTATGGCATTATTCTACATATTTACCCCTGATTAGAGTAGTAGACCCACATGACACATAGCAGGGTCAGTCAACTGATAACAATATATAAACATTGGGCAGATAAGAAAGAAAACAAAACCAAGACATGTTAAGGCTAATCAGTCAAGTCAGTGGAAATTGTGTGGATATTGCTTGTGGAAATATAAGTTGTGTTGTTTTAAGCATGGGAAAATGTGGCAGTCAGAAGTTCAGGGGAAAGGCTTTGGCTTTCTGATATGGCAGAAAGCAACCACTATTTATATATGTGCAATTCTCTGACAACTGGATTCCCTAATGTACCAGAAGCTATTCAGGACATATTTCTTTATTTGCCATAATATTGTGCTTTGTGGAATTTTTTGGTCTTCCTTGAAGGGAAGAGCGACCATCAAGCAATATTATTCTGACTTATCTCTAGTAGATAGCACTGTTTGTTTCAGCCTTGGAAAGCTACCAACAGCAATTTAAGTGCTTAGAGCACAGAGAGATAAAGTGACTTGTCTAAGCTCACAGGCATTTGGCATCTATACAGCATCTGTCTCTCATACTTCAGACATGAGTGCCTTGGCCCAGGAAAGAGGACATATATACGTAATCGCTTGCCCAGGTAAACAGTAAGATGGCTTGTGAATGGGTCATTTATGAAGGGCGGCTGGATCTAGTGTATGTACAGGTGACAGTTTTGCAACAACATAGATATACAAAAATGCATAGAAATATACATATATCATTTGCAAAATATCTAAAGGTTTGATTTTCATTTTTTGTTGGTTTAGCATCATTAGCTTTTCTGTTCTGTTGTTTGGTTGATAAGGTAAATCACCATGGCAACTATAAAGCACATTTTTAATACATATGGTTTGTTACTTATCTATTCAGGCCCTCCCTATTCATCTTCCAATATGTTATTGTCACAAGCACTGGACGTGCTCAGCGCATCTACTCCTTCGGCAGCGAAATCCAAGGTGGAGACGCCCATAGCTGCCACGTGGGTAGCGGAGGCACCGGCGAGATGACGCCATGAGTCGGCGCCGGTACGATGACATCACGAACCAGCGCCAAATTCAAATATAACGACGCTCAAGACGCCAGTTTAGGACTTGTTTGTTTACGCGTTCCTGGGTGCTATTATTCCGGATTTATTGATTATTGGACTTTGACCTTTGCCTGGACCTGGATTCTGCATTCATTCTGCCTGCCTTTGAACTTTTGCCTGAATTTGGATTTCGTCTTTGCCAGAACCCTCCTGTACTGCGATCTTGGACTTTTTACCCTAAAGCTTCCTCCTTGGTCCAGCTGGGAGCCAATAGGTCCCCTGACAGTTATTCAAGCCACTGCCTGTGTTTTGGGTCACTGGGACCCTAGCAATCAAATAGCAAGTTAAACTATGAATACTAAGACCTTAATATTTCAAGTTAGTAAGGCGGAACCCCAATATGACTGACACAGATTGCAATCACATATAATAATGATCAGACCACAACTCTGAACTGACAGGTTACATGTCATTCTAAGATTACAATCCAAGTCAGTTTGGCCCAAGTTGCATTACACTCACTTGCATTCAAAACTCACCAAATAAAAATTACAAGGTATACATCTCCTTTAAGTAGATTTTAAGCTTTCTGTATGGCAGAGCAATAACAACGTGTCAGTAGTTACCAATGGCACAAACCAGATCATATGCCTGTATCCGTATCAGCCCATCTCAACTCACCTAGAGGGATACTGAGTTCGCTGAACACATCTTCTTGTTCCCATGAAGGCGACGACTGTCTCTCCTTCGATTCACTTTCTTGGATTTTAGCAGATTTTACTTCAGATGATACAGAATGACCTAAATAATAACAAAGAAAAATGAGCATTTCATTTTTTCTGATCGCGTGCACAAATCTAAATTCCAACGTTTCAAAACAGAATGAAAAGATGCTATTTCTGATCCATTTTAACCATGGCCCATATTCCTGATACATCTTAGCCACAGCCTAGTTAAGCCAGATTTAGGGCCTGACCCTTGAACCAAAACACTGGCCCCTTTGTTGGCAATCTCCCAGAAAATTCACTGCTGTTGCTAATACATTTATAAACCATGAAATACTTTTATTAGGATGCCCAGTCTTTTTACATTGTGTGTCCTACTGCAGCCATGTTAAACACATGTCTATAAATATATATAGGCAGCTATTTTCTCCCCCTTAAGAATTACACAACAGTGACACTGCCTTGCCTGTATAGCAGAACCTATAAATACCACAAACTGTACTGTCATATGCTGCTGCTTTCTCTGATAAACGCCTGTCAGCAGCTATGGAAGCAGCTAGGAAACCACAGCACCAGGCACATGTGACCTTTCAAGGACTGGTAAAAACAAAAAAACAACTCTTTGGAGTTGCAACGAGTTATCATTTTAATCTACAGTTAAAAATGTTTTCTTTGAAACAGAAATCCTGTCTTTTATTGAGCCAAGATAAAATCTCATGGCTGATGATATCTTTTATCTGTGGCCTAAGCATCCCATTCTGTGTATTGTGTTCACTGGAACCTTAGACCTATGGTTCCAATGCTACATTTTGCTCAGTGATATGGATGGGACTATGTAGACTGCTGTAAGAAATACATAAGCTTCTTACTTCTGCAAACAGCACCTTTATTAGAGACTGCATCCTACTCATCATACGACATCCATTGTTACATTAAAGCAGTGGTCCCCAACCAGTAATTCGCGAGCAACATGTTGCTCCCCAACCCTTTGGTTGTTGCTTCCAGTGGCCTCAAAGAAGGAGCTTATTTTTGAATTCCTGGCTTGAAGGCAAGTTTTGGTTGCATACAAGCCAGGTACTGCCAAACATAGACTCTTGTAGGCTACCAGTCCATATAGGGGCTACCAAACAGCCAATCACAGCCCTTATTTGACAGCTCCATTGATTTTCTCATTCTTGTGTTGCTCTCTAACTCTTCCTACACAATGTCAAAGTCTACCACACTTTGCCTGGTGATTCATGGCTTTACTGTTTGGCAAAAGTGCTGTCTTTGCATATATTTCAGCTGAAAGCTTATAAACATGATGGGGTATATTTATCAAAGAGTGAAGTTAATAGTGAAGTTCCGCCACTAGAGTGAAATTCCGCCACTCTCCATTAATTTCTATGGGATTTTTATAGGCGTATTTATCAAAGGGTGAACTTTCACTTCACCCATTGATAAATACGCCTTTCAAAATCCCATAGAAATGAATTGAGAGCTGTGGAATTTCACTCTAGTGGCGGAACTTCACTCTTTGATAAATTTACCCCCATGAGTCTAACTGTATTATGGCTGAAATATGCAGGTTATTTATTAATAATGATACGTAGCTGTGTAAAGCATCAGCCTATGTGCCCATAAACATACAAAGTCTCTGCTAACACCTACAACTACTCATAATACTTTTCCTTTCCAGAAATATAGTCTGGCCATCAGTGCATGCAAGGCAATATATTATAAACAGGCTGAAATAGGAACACTGGCTATTTCTTGTCAATTCTGTTTCACCATCGAAACACCAGTTTTATCAACCAACCAACCTTTCCATGAAATTCACTCCCCTTTATTTCTTATTAGAGACTGATTTAACTTCATCCCATTTAAATTTTCAACAATATTAACAGAACAGTTTTCAATATTGTCTAAAACAACTCTACTAAAATAAACTTAAAACACCTCATTTTAAATTATTCTTAATGCAGAAAGACATGTCATCTTATTAAAAGAAAACCACCATCTCATTCATTGTTATTGTGTTAGCCAACTTTCTGGGAGGATAAATGTGTAACAATTTATAAAAGATATATTTCTATTACCAGAAACTCTCTCTCTCTTTTCACAGCTTTGTTCTTGGGTGTGAATATCCCTCATTTTCTCACCCGCATCTGCTCTAACGTCCTTCCTCTTACACACGTCCATGCAATTAACTAGATTGTTGTCTTCCTTATAGGTAGAGCTTTGGACGTTTGTTGAATTATTTGGACTACTAGAGCTCTCTGCTAGGCTTTCCTTCTCATGAAGACTTGTTGCTGCTTCATGTTGCTCCAGTTCCTCAGATTTCTGTTCAGAATGAAGGCTTACGTCTGGAATATTTGGCCCATAGCAGCTACTTTCAGGACTGGCAGTTTCTCTTATGGAGGTACAGCTCATGGCTATAGAGGCTTCATGAGGAGATGAACAAGCACTGTTAGTTAACCGGCTACTGCATTCCAAATCTATAGAGCAGATCCCATGAGAGCACATCTGAATGCAGCTGCCATTGTCCTTAGGGAGCACAGGAACAATTTCTTCCAGTTCTGTGATATCTGGTTCTATGATTAAATCTTCTTCTCCAACTTCGTCTACAGTCACAAGCTCCTCCATGTTCGTTGGGTACCAAGGTTCACCTTCCACCTCACTCCCGCTTTCCCACTCATCCTCCTGTTAAAATGATACAAAAACAGAATATTACAGTGAGCCTAGGTTTATAATTTCCACCCACAAATGCCTATTAATTTGTTAAGTCTTTAAACAAGCTAGATCTCCATTGTAATGCTACCAGTATACTATTATCGTGAGAAGCAAAAATGTAACTACAACATTTTTCTCATTATCGTCATGTCTTGCTATCTAATGTTACTAAATGCAGCACCCTAAAAACATCACTAATGCCATGTTAGCTTCTGTCCGTGCTTACCAGACCGTTTGCCTGCCCATGATATTAATACCGTCTGCATCTGACCATTAGCTCATAATTAGAAGGATAAAAACCTGGAGATATTCCCAGAACATTTTCTTCAACATGAATATTCATTAAACACAACTGTGTCTCTTGAGCTTTATTGCCATAGAACTGAAATGTATCATAAAATCATCTTGAACCATCCCCACAATATCATGTACATCCAAAATATTTATGTCTAGCTAAAGATTTTCCGTGCACACACACACACACACACTCTCGCATATATAACACACTTGTAAATCCTGCCAGCTAAGTGAAAAATATGCAAAGTGATGTTCATGGGCAATCAGTCAGACAAAAAGTGCCCTAAAGTAAAGTTACAAGGGAAGGTCAGAGGAGGGCAATTCCCTTAGACAACAGCTATGCAAGCCAGTGTCATCTATACACTGTATCACATTCGACTGCTGCAGATGAAATAACATAGGGTGGGACATAAGTCAGCCGGATCATTTTCATCAATGGATACAGATCTTTTTTTAGGTCCCAAATGTTAATACCTACCTTAATTACTAGCAGATCAACACTGCAAATTGTTGATTTATTATTAGATTAAAGGGCATGCCAGTGGCTCAGCTAAAGCAGCACAGCATTAAATGGTAAGTTTAGATGGACACTAATGCTGGATTTGCAGTGTTTACTTTTTTTTATCCTTGTTCCCCAGTCAAGAGAACTCTGCAGGGGCCACAGCCTTAAAGGGATACTGTCATAGGAAATTTTTTTTTCCAAAATGAATCAGTTAATAGTTCTGCTCCAGTAGAATTCTGCACTGAAATCCATTTCTCAAAAGAGCAAACAGATTTTTTTTATATTCAATTTTGAAATCTGACATGGGGCTAGACATATTGTCAATTTCCCAGCTGCCCCAAATCATGTGACTTGTGCTCTGATAAACTTCAATCACTCTTTACTGCTGTACTGCAAGTTAGAGTGATATCACCCCCTCCCTTTTCCCCCCCAGCAGCCAAACAAAAGAACAATGGGAAGGTAACCAGATAGCAGCTCCCTAACACAAGATAACAGCTGCCTGGTAGATCTAAGAACAACACTCAATAGTAAAAACCCATGTCTCACTGAGACACATTCAGTTACATTGAAAAGGAGAAACAGCAGCCTGCCAGAAAGCATTTCTCTTCTAAAGTGCAGGCACAAGTCACATGATCAGGGGCAGCTGGGAAATTGACAAAATGTCTAGCCCCATGTCAGATTTCAAAATTGAATATAAAAAAATCAGTTTGCTCTTTTGAGAAATGGATTTCAGTGCAGAATTCTGCTGGAGTAGCACTATTAACTGATGTGTTTTGAAAAAAACATGTTTTCCGATGACAGGATCCCTTTAAGGGTAGGGTCACACAGCATTTTTACATTGCGTTTTAAAAATGCATGGTTGAGCATAAATACACCAATGAAACCACATGCACATGATAAATATGCATTTTTCATTCTCAGCCTGCATTTCTGTTTTTTCTCGTTACCCTCAATTCCACTCTGAACTTTTCTGGAAAAAAAGCCAAGCGGAATAGCAATTTACATGCAAAATGTAGCCGGACTGATTGTCAATAGGCAACGTAATT
Source organism: Xenopus petersii (assembly GCA_038501925.1). NCBI lineage: Eukaryota > Metazoa > Chordata > Amphibia > Anura > Pipidae > Xenopus > Xenopus petersii. The sequence continues at coordinate 141,357,455 of CM076684.1, read as the reverse complement.
ATGTCACCAGCATACACCACCGCAAATATGTACAGTATATGCTTAGTCCATCTTGCGAGAGTTTGGCCGCCATATTGAAAATACACTGTGTATTAGAGCAAAGTGTATTTCCAAAACTGCAGATCCCATACAGTTCAATAATAATATGGCGTTTCCTTGATGTATTGGAATTTCTGCTGAAAAGTTTTTTCTTATTTTTAGTAGGGCTTCATTTTGTGTGTATTTACATTCAAATACGTGATTTTAAAAACGCAACATAACACCCTGTGTGACCTCGCCCTTACAACTCACAAGAGTTTGTTATATGCCCCAAAAGCTTTCAGGGCAAACATGTTTCTGCCTTGAGTTGCCAATCAGAAGTGCCTTTCAAAAATACTATATTCATGTTGTTCGATGTCCATATGATAAGATGGTCCACTAATATTCATTTCGACTACTCCCTAACTTTTAGGGGCAGATTTATGAAGGGTCAAATGTTGGATTTTTTTCATGGTCAAAACTCTCAAATTGGAATTGTGAATTATGCAAACTCGATTCGAATTTTAATTCAAATTTCGAGATTTTTCATACTCTGGCCCTTAAAAAATTCTAATTGGACTATTCGCCCACCTAAAATCTGCCGAGTTCATGTATAAGTCAATGGGAGAGGTCCATGAACCAATTTGGAAATGTTACCAGCCTTCCTGACATTTGAGTTTTTTTCAGAGAAAAAACTTGAATCTAGTTTAGTCAAATTCGATTTGAATTTGATTCAAGTTATCGAGTCAGTAAAATTTGTGTGAGTTTTAGATATTCTATTTTTTTTTAATTCAATAACCCCCCAATCGAATTTCGAGTATATTCGAAATTAAAGGAGTTTAAAAAAACTCACATGAATTCGAAATTCAACCTTTTATAAATGTGCCTCCCCGTATAAATGTTTTTTTTTCTTAAAGTAAGCTACTTTCTATGCAAAGAAATATGTGAGTGATGCAAAATAAACCAAAGTGCAGACCTTAGTTTTTTTACACCTACAATTTGTGATAGTTTTATCCCATGCCCCGACTACACAACATCCATAATGGTAATGATATGGTTGCAACTTGAGCTGGGGGCAAACAAGTGCCAGGCTTATGTAATATTTCAGCATAGCTTGACCAGGGAAATCAGTAACATTTTGCCCCTGGTTCAGGCAACTGATCCTTCATTCTGAGCTTGACTGAACTGCTTGCAGTGGGAAGAAATGAATAATAGCAGAGGGCTTTCAGCTTGTTTGGTTTGATGGTCACCTGGAGGTATCTGACAGCTGTCCATAGCTGTCTTTTGTTTTGCATTTTATTTTGCAAATAAAGACCTGTTGTTCAAATACTGGTCTTTACGGTTTCCAAAATGCAGAAAAAGTAACCTGTTAGCTAGCTATTTGCTTCCGGGAAAACCACAGTTTCACCACAACTTCCAGTCTCCAGTTACTGATTATCCCCTGAATCCTTTTCCCAGGGTGAAGTCAAGAAGATTAACGCATGGTGCAGAAGAAATGTCATTCACCATTCTGTGTTCTGCACCCTTCCATCTCTTGTTTGGTTGGGAGTCCAGCTCCATCCTACTGCTAGCTGAGATATGAACACAACACTAGCAGCTGGGATTTTTATTGCAGCTTTTATTGCAAGACCTTTGGACAAGCTCCAGGAAACATCTCTGTTACACGACAAGACAGATGTCCAATCCTTTTACAGATTCTATGCCAGGCAATTCATTGGGAAATAATCTCTTTGCATCTCTCTGCTCTTGCCAAGAGTCCTTGATGCCCCATAAAGGCAGTGGCTAAATCTTCAGCTGCATGCTCAACCTGCTGTGGCTTGTGCAGGAGCAGTCAAAGCAGTGTCGGACTGGGACACCAGGGGCCCACCCAAATACCTGAGACCAGGGGCCAACTCTCAGTGCTATTATTCTTCCTCATATTATAATCTAGTAATCCATCTATTTATCCTCTTTGTTCTCATAGAAATTGGTAATGACCATGAAATAGGCCAAATGGTTAGAAGCAGTAGGGCCCATTGACATTTTGGCCCACCGGGAGTTTTCCGGGTATCCCTGTTTTCCGCCCTGACCACTGCTCTAGAAAAACATCTTCTTCCATAGATAGTCTTACAATACAGCTTCCATAGCTGCAGTCTGAATTCCGCCCATTTAGGAGACAAGAGTTCATATTCCAGAAAAACTGTTCAACAGCACAGCTCCATTCCATAGCAGCTCTTACAACAGTGAAACCAAAAGACAGCTATTATATCCAAAGTAATATTTAATATTATGTACTGGTCCATTCCCCTTCCATTACTAGAGCTTAGCAAAGGTAACCTATTGGATGCAGTGCTCAAATAACTAGTAATTATCCACACAGCAAGAACATGGTATGTGTGCCCTAATATAAACAAGCCAGCTGAGAACTTAAATTAGGAGATGTCTGTTCTACATGACCACCAGCTGCTGTAGAGTAACTTCTATTAGAATGTTACTATTCTAGAAAATGTCATATATATACATCACCTAGTTTCTCATGTTTAGATATACTTTTGGGTTAAGCTGCACTTTATGCACAATACTCTTGTTAGTTATGTGATTTCACTCTTGTTAGTTATGTGACTCTCACTCTGTTCTCAGCATAATGAAAAATATGACTAAAGACAAAAAATGGAGTGTCTCAGTTTTACCTTTTGTTTAATAGGAGCTTGTGGTTCCTCTGACGTCTCCGCATGTTTGGGTGATACAGAATTATGGTCCATTGTTTCATCTTTTTGTTCATCCTGAATGAAAGACATATATATTGGCTGAATAAGAGCATGTGCATAGATGCCAAACCCAAGGCTGGACTGTAGACATAAGATTCATGTAATCTGACAGCACATGATGTGCCTCTAATCTGCCTGTACTATGACACAAATCAACATTTTAGGTGACAGAATGGCACCTTCTGCACATGCTGATAAATTGCATCTTAAATGTGGGGTGTGCCACAAGGTCAAAACCCATCATTTTACATTTATTGGCAAAAGCTGACTGCCTCCTTTAGCTGCCATAGCGGCCCTCATAACAGCATGGGATTTGTAGTGTTTCCATTACATCAATGCTAAATGGCATTTAAAATAATGCAGAAACATCATGAAGAGATGCCAGTCTTGCTTCCAGCACTACCTGCATGTTAGTTAAGGGTCACATTACATCATGGGATTTGTAGTGTTTCCATACAAACAAGTGCTGACAACTGGCCTATAACCAAGCAGCACAGGATCTGACATAATTCAGAGGCAGTACCAGGAACGGTCTAATTCAGCTGACACTTCTGCCCCTCACACTGCATTATGGGGTCTGCACAATCCACCGATGAAAGATTGTGACCTTGGAGCACACAATATGAGTTTTCATAATGACAGCTGCTCCTGGCTACTGATACTGCCCTCACGTTGTATTATTATTATGGGTTTTGTAGTCATTATGCCCCCCTCTAGTGCTGACATATTAAATCCAGGGATGACAGGGCCTTGAGTGATGCATTGGCAAGAGATCAGTGCCTCTAAGGATATGAGAGGCCAGTCAGGTATGCTTATGGAACTCCTTTGTATCATAGTGCCATTGAGTAGGCAGGCAGTCATCCTTAATACAATACTATGCGAGTTATTTACTAAACTCCGGTCTGGCTTTTGGGGCAAAACTCGAATCTTCTGGGTTTTTTTTTAAAACTCAAATTTTTTCGAGATTTATTAAAGCCTGATGCAGCAAAAAGCCTGAATCCAAAAATCCACCATCTCAGACCTACAAAGATTGTGTATAAGTTAATGACAGAGGACCCTATGATGACAGAGGACCCTATGATTACAGGGGACATGATTAGACTTTACAAGTACATTAGAGGACATTATAGACAAATAGCAGAGGACCTTTTTACCCATAAAGTGGATCACGTACCAGAGGCCTCCCCTTTAGACTAGAAGAAAAGAAGTTTCATTTGAAGCAACGTAGGGGGTTCTTCACAGTCAGGACAGTGAGGTTGTGGAATGCACTGCCGGGTGATGTTGTGATGCTGATTCAGTTAATGCCTTTAAAAATGACTTGGATGATTTTTTGGACAGACATAATATCAAAGGCTATTGTGATACTAAGCTCTATAGTTAGTATAGGTATGGGTATATAGAATTTAATTAAAAGTAGAGAGGGGTGTATGTATGGATGCTGGGTTTTCATTTGGAGGGGTTGAACTTGATGGACTTTGTCTTTTTTCAACCCAATTTAACTATGTAACTACTATGTAACTTTTTTGAGGTTTCTGTGGTCGGCACTGGAATTAGCCAGAAAATCCAACCTTTTCAGGGTATTCAGGCAAAAATCCCAAAAAACGATTGATTAGGAAAATACTCCAAAAAAATCATACATTTCAGGTTTTTTCTCGATATTATCAAACTTTTTTAATAATAAATAAGGTCGGACTTTTTATATTTAAAAAAAAACAGAAAAATTCGGATTTTGATAAATAACCCCCTATGTGTACTTGTTGGCAGGGTTTGCTGCTGTAAATGCATGCTTACCTTTTCTTTCAATGCATTTTCTTTGGCACTTTCCTCCTCTGGCTGTTTGTTAGGGCTGTCTGTTTGTTTTTTATTTGCCTCTTTCTCTTTGCTGCCTTCAGCCTCTCGACTTGGTGATGTTTCACGTGTCTCTTTCTTGCTTGTGTCGTCACTGCTCACCCTGGCCTCTCGAGTTTTAGACTCGTCCTTTCTCTTGGATTTCTCTGCTGGATCTTGGAGCATTCCCTCTATCTTTGTCTTTGCCTCCTTTCTATAATATTCCCCATCTCTGCTTTTATATCTGGATGATGAGTGAGAGTTTCCATATTTCTCCCTGTGGCCTCTAGGTCCATCCATACGATCATCCAACTCTTGCTTGTCAAGCTGCCAGGAGTAATGTTTGCGATCGTGCACCCAGTGATCTGTCCTGTCTCTCTTCTCCTCGCCGCTGTCTCTCCATGTACCCTGCTCTCGCTCTTCTTCTCGTCTCCCATAAGCTGATTGGTCCCAAGCCTCCCTGCCATTTGCCCATTCTGCTCTTGATGCACTTAATGGGCTGTGGGTGGAACTGCATGAAGTGAAACTTGGGGTGTGGGACCTTGGGGACAAAGAGCGACTTACTGGGCTTCGAGATCTTTCCCTTTCATTTCGATACCTGTAAATAAAGGGAACAGTATTCTTAAATAAGTTGATAATAGACTAGACAAAGAAATCAGGTTTATTACATAATTTGAGATCCCTCTCCACCTATCAAAGTGGGAAATTAAGTCACTGCAACATTCATCACCCCTGATTTTAGCCAGATACTCATCATTCTGATCACTCTCATCCTTTTACATCAGTGTTACCTGTCCGTGTCTCGAAACATGTCTCTTTCCCTCTGTGAATGGATGTCGTAGATAACAGCATCAACATTTTTCCCTGGTTTCTGAAAATAAGAGGATGGTTATTTATTTAGAAAGGAATAGGTCAGGGAGGTGGGAGAGCTGAAGGGCTGGGTGATTAAATAACAAAAACACTCTCATACCTTGTGCAAAAGTGTCACACAAAAGCTAAATCCTGCCCTGTTTCCATAGGGCCTGACTTAATGTATAGCACAAGGAAACACTTCCAAATCAAGCTATCGAGTTCATTCTATTAATACCATGCAGCTCGTCTGTGATTTATTGCATTCCCTATTTGCCCTCACATATGATTTGCTGCTTATCGGATTTCTACATCTGAGCAAATACCCAAGGAAGATAACTTACCCCACATTAACCAAGCTGTTTATTTAACAATAAACCAGACGACACCGATATAACACATTTTATGTATTATTAGTTAAACCTAAATGTGAAATAACAGTAAGAAAAAAGTATTTGTTCTACAGGCATGAAGCTAAGAGGCGTGGTTACCTTTCCATATGCACACGGAAAATAAATATAGAAAAAACTTCCAATCACAAGGACATGTCATGAGCCGGGAGTGCGCCCAAGGAGCCACGTTGTTGACCACGCAACTGTATAGACCACAATTCACACTGCCAGCAATTTTAAATACTTATTGCGTTGACCGGTGTTCACGGGCTCCAGGCTATTTGTTGTGTATATAAAAAGTAAAACTTGGCTCTTTTTAAAGGGGAACCATTATACAGTTATAGGACCTGTTATCCAGAATGCTCAGGACCTGGAGTTTTCTGGATAACATATCACTCCGTAATTTGGATCTTCATACCTTAAGTCTACTAGAAACTCATATAAACATTAAATATGCCCAATAGGCTGGTTTTGCCTCCAACAATGATTAATTATATCTTAGTTGGGATCAAGTACAAGCGACTGTTTTATTATTACAGAGAAAAAGGAAATAATTTTTTTTAAAAAATCTGGATTATTTTGGTAAAACTGAGTCTATGGGAGACGGCCGTTCCATAATTCAGAGCTTTGTGGATAACGGGTTTCTGGATAATGGATCCCATCCCTGTACACTAATGAAATCTTTTTCCTATAGTTTTTAAAAATTATTTGCAAATATAGTTGCACTTGAGAGCAGTATTTATACCCTTTCTCTGGTTTCGAATAAAACAATGTAACGAGAAGTTAATTCTCCTCCAGTTTGCAGGAGTCAGAGCCAGCAGTGCAGATATTGTAAACAGACAGTTACTGCTTTCAGAAACAATTGCAAATGACTTTCCACCAAAGCATCAAATTAAAGGACAAGGTAAGCCTACGCATTGTGCATGTTATATTACCTTGTATTTCCCATCCCACAATGCATTTCTTAGGTGGAAAAAAGTTTCTGTGCCCCTGCATAAAATCAACAATGTTCTTTGTGGCTGCCATCTTGGCTGTGCCAATGGGGGTGAACTGTCAAGGGCAGATTCACCTATTACTTTGTGAAATGATGTGGTTTTAGGGGTCAAGGTAATAGAGAAATTAAGTTATTTAGAATCTTATGTTCTAAGTCAAAAGAGAAATAATTTAAAAGGAAAAGCAGAAAACATCTACTCTGCTATGGCTCTGAGTGGGGGGAAACTGCGGCCACACATGAAGTAGAATGGGCTCATAAAATACAATGAATTTGTGTCCTATATTGGCAGATCTATAGAGCGTGTGACAGTTCAGTGACTGAACCCCAAACAGCTGCACTGCTTTTCTTGGTAAGAAAGTGGTTTTCCCTTTCTCCCGGGTCTGGAAATCGCCTGCAGTCTGGGTGGCCTTGGATTCCTTTCCCAACCTGAGCTTTGCCATTCACTATAATAAATCCCTATTGCCGTATGAATAATAGAAATAATAAATCAGTGAAAAGACATCTTGTGACCAACTAACAGTGACAATCTCATACTCTTGGAGTGCAGCTGCCTACAGCCCCATGGGACGGAATAGGCTTTCCTAATTTCCTACTAAACTTTCTATTGTGCACAAAAGTGCTGTAAATGTGTTCTCACATTATCTGGACTTGCAGGTGTTCAGGACATTCTTAATATTTAATTTGCAGGATTATTTCCCTAACACACCCTAACATATATGATGTTGTTTTAGCCACCGTTCAGTGTGCAGGGGGTTGCTATAGGCAGCTGACACACCAGAAAAGTGCAGTAAATACAGGGCCTATTTACAGAATTAGAGAGTGTTCTGGCTTAACTGCATACCCAAAGCATTATCTATAATGTAACGGTATTACTAGCAATATTCTGTAGAGTTCATACATAATTGGGTGCAAACTACAGGTCCAAAACACCATGTTTTTTATCATATTGCACCCTGTCACATTGGTAAGCTTTCACAGGTGCAGGTCTTTGCAGTCCAAAATGAGGAGCAAGGACCTTCCCCAATAATTTGGCAACACTGTATGCAGGAGACACACCAGCGTCCCCCATAATGACACCTAACTTGTATTCAGTGTATGCTATAGTCTGCTGTGTTGCATACATGGGGAGGCCCATTTATCAAAGGCTGGATTTCAAATTCATGTGAATTTTTTTTAATTAGAATATACTCACAATTCGACTGGGAGGTTATTTAAGAAAAAAAAATGGATGGCTAATAATTGATCGAATGGTTCCGACCCGAAAATTCAAAACATATTCAGTTTGTATGAATCTAATAATTTTTCTTCCGAAAAAGAAACCTTGAATGTCAGGAAGGCTATTAACATCTTTAAATGGCTCAAAGGACCTCTGCCATTGACTTGTACGTGAACTCAGCAGGTGGAAAATATTCAAATTTGGACCGTTTCCATGGTCGAGGTGTGATAAATCTCACATTCGAATTTACATTCGAATATGGGGATTAAAATGAAAATGTGTGAATTTTTAAACTTGAAAATTCTAATTGACTATTAGACCCTTGATAAATCTGACCTGTCATAATGGGGGGCGCCGGTGTGTCTACTGCATACAGTACAACACAGAACAATGACTGGGCACCACAAAAATGTAATTTAGGACCCAGTAAATATTGGGGACAACGTGCTTTATGCTTTGTGAGCCCCCTGAGCTTCCTCCATGGTTATGCCACCGGTGCAATCACTCACCTTGAGCTGCAGTTCCTTGTATCGCTTTGACATGCGGATAAGAAGTTTCTCATCATTTATCATTGCAGGTTTCTCCTGGTAGAACTGTACCATGGCTTCTGCTGCCTCTGTATATGCCATTTCCAGAAATGCCTTGTATAAAAGGAAACAAATCTTTCTTACTCTTCTTAAATGATCAGTTGGTACTGAGAGCTGAAATAACCACCACCTAAATAAATATCACAGGACGCCATAGGTGGATCTTTTTCCCACTATCCCATATTTAGCTAAAGCCAGAATACTGAGGATAGAAGACTTTTCCAGTATATGAACATAAAACAGTGAGGGCTAAATATTCATTATTTTCAGCATGAGAGCATCCAGTTATAATACAGCCCTGCCCTATATGAATGGTCAGTTTGAGCAATGTACTCAATATGTATGCAGTGGTGTGTTCTCAATATCAAGTTGTTTAGTTACCTGATTGGTTGACTTCATAAGGATATAGTTGGTGACTTTTCCAAAAGGCAGTCCCAGGTTGATAACATCATTCTCATTGCAGCTTCCTTCAGGGATGTTACATATATGCACAACACGGCCAATGGCGGATTTGTTCTGTCAAAAGAAAAAAAGGATTATAGTTGGTGCAGGACTGGTCAGTACAGAGTCATACTATACAGTTTATTGTATCGGATCAAGGCAACTCTAAACCTCCCAGTCAGCCTGCATTGTTCTGTCAAGTCAAGTAGTATATGTGGCGCAGGCTGATACTTTGGTTTCTCCCAGGTGACTCCTGGGCTTCTGAGTAGCAGCTCTTTGTACCCCTATGTATCTTGTTGGGCTGTGCTCAGAAACATTTTATTATAAAATACAGGAAAAAGCAAGTTTATTGGGCCCAGTTTATTATGTGTCCCTCTCTGTGATGGCAATGGGTGCCAGTGATGTGAGTGCAGCTCAGAATGAATTATACAGCCCTGCCTCTGCCCGCTGCAGACATAAATATCTATTTTCAGAATGCATGGCTAGACTTTTATAGAAACCCGACCTCTCTGTTTGTGGTCCTGCCTTCAGCCAAGTGTATCAGTTTCACCATTTCATCTAATGGCCCTTGCTTTATTTGGAAGTGAAGATTACCAACGTGTTCCGGTAGAGCAGAATCTAACTGGATGTCCCCTGTTACAGCCATCATTTTATATGCTTTTCTGTATGGACTGGAAGGTAGAAGTCTTCCATTTGTATGTATGTATGTATGGAAGGAAAGCAAATGGAGAGGGATGGAGAGAAGAATAGGGCTAGGCTGGTAAGGGAACATGGCAAAAGAACTAAATGGAAAGGTGCCGTTCTGCTGAACAAGCACCAGGCACCGTCTGGCAATCCGTTGAGTCTGGCAAATCCAAATTCTTGGGCCTGTGGGAATTGTTTGGACCTCTGTGTACTTTAAATGCCTATTTTGAATCTCAGTCTGAAAACGAGAAGTAGATTAAAAGCACATAAATTGAGACTCGGGTATTAAAGGGCTACTTCACCTTTAGGCTTTAGAGGAAATGTTCAGTATAAAAATAAAACCTGGGTAAATAGATAGGCTGTGCAAAATAAAAATGTTTCTAATATAGTTAGTTAGGCAAAAATGTAATGTATAAAGTGACTGGATGTGTAACATAATAGCCAGAACTCTACTTCCTGCTTTGTAGCTCTCTTGCTTTCCACTGATTGGTTACCAGTCAGTGACTTGAGGGGGGTCATTTTGAATCTGAGCTAAATGCTGAGGATCAATTACAAACTCACTGAACAGTTATGTCCCATGTGGCCCCCCTTATAGTCACTGACTAACTCAGAGTTAGAGAGCTGAAAAGCAGGAAGTAGTGTTCTGGCTATTATGTTACACATCCACTCACTCCAGTCTTTATACGTCTGATTTCTAGCTAACTAACTATATTAGATACATTTTTTATTTTGTACAGGCTATCTATTTACCCAGTTTTTATTTTTACATTGAACTGATCCATTCATGTTTTATAAAATGACATATTCTTTGCAACTTTTCAGTTGGTCTTTTAATTTTTTTATAGTTTTTTTTTTAGTTATTTGCCTTCCCTCTTCTGCCTTTTTCCAACTATCAGATGGGGGGGGGGCATCCAAAAGTGATTGCTCTGTGAGGGTAAAGTTTTATTTTTACTTTGCATACTTAACTATCTCCTATTTATAGTAGGTTATGTATGAAGGGCCGCGCTAGTGAAGTACAAGGGGTAAGAGCTGCACCGAGAAGGTTGGTGGATCCACGTATCCACCTGTGTAGATTTAAGTAATATATAGGAGACGGTGCGCTGCTGGATGTCGAGGCCTAATTGCCTAGAGAAAAAGAAGAAATTTCCCAATAGTGTATTAACCTTATAAAAAAGGGTAATTAGTGATCACGGAACTACTTGCAGAGTGATTGTCGGGTTGTTCGCTTTTACTAGCCAGATGGAAGATGTTCAGCGATGCAATGTCCCTTTGGCAAGGAACCGGTCAGACAGGGCATCGCTGAACATCTTCCATCTGGCTAGTAAAAGCGAACAACCCGACAATCACTCTGCAAGTAGTTCCGTGATCACTAATTACCCTTTTTTATAAGGTTAATACACTATCGGGAAATTTCTTCTTTTTCTCTAGGCAATCGACATCCAGCAGCGCACCGTCTCCTATATATTATTTAGCTTTTAGTCTTTCACTCAAACCATGCAATTGGACCCTAGCAACCACATACACTGTTTACATTTAGAACAACTGCAACTACCGCTTTAAAGGACCAGTAATATCAAAAAATTTAATTGTTTTAAAGTAATAAAAATATAATGCAGTGTTGCCCTGCACTGGTAAAACTGCAGTGTTTGCTGCAGAAACATTACTATTGTGTATATAAATAAGCTGCTGTGTAGTAATGGGGGCAGCCATTCAAAGGAGCAAAAGCTCAAGTTACACAGCAGATAGCAGATAAGCTCTGTAGAACATAATGTTATCTGTTGTCCATTACTTATCCTGTGCCATTTAGCCTTTTTTCAATTTCCGCCATTGCTACAAAGCAGCTTGTTTATATGAACTATAGTAGTGTTTCTGAAGCAAACAGATCAGTTTTACCAGTGCAGGGCACCAGTACATGATATTTTCTTTACTTTAAAACACTTTCATTTTTTGGTGCTACTGGTCCTTTAAGGCAGGTAGTTATTTAGCTCTTAATTATAATTAGGGATGCACCGAATCCAGGATTCGGTTCGGGATTCGGCCAGGATTCGGCCTTTTTCAGCAGGATTGGGATTCGGCCGAATCCTTCTGCCTGGCCGAACCGAATCCTAATTTGCATATTTAAATTAGGGACGGAGAGGGAAATCTCGTGACTTTTTTTCACAAAACAAGGAAGTAAAAAATGTTTCCCCCTTCCCACCCCTAATTTACATATGCAAATTAGGGTTCGGATTCGGTTCGGTATTCGGCCGAATCTTTCGCAAGGGGTTCGGTGGTTCGGCTGAATCCAAAAAAGTGGATTCGGTGCATCCCTAATTATAATACATTCTGAAAAGCATTACATGGGTATAAAGTGCATTATGCTGCATGACTGCAGAGGAAATACTAGCATATCCGTAGATTTACTGATTTACAGGGAAAACTTTAGCTGTGGGTGCCCTGGACTGTGTAAGGAAACTCTCACGGCAGGATTAACCGGTCACCGCATGGCTGCCTTTGTACTGCGTATCATATTATAGCAGCAGCAATGCACACACAAACTGTGCCACCCACAGGATTTACTGCCTTGGGACTAAACTGCAAAATCTAAGAATAATAATATGGCTCTAGGCTGCTGGTGCTGCCCAACCTCCCTTTACTGCAGGGAAGGGAACTCGGCACAAGCTTTCATTCCCAGAACATAAATATATGCTATTTCTCTTGTAAGTGACCAGCCAGTGTGCTCAGAGGTTGGGGAGATGGCAGTCACCTCATTGCACTCCCTCGTGCTGACAGGTACTTATTCTGACATCTGGCAGAGCATTTGGGGAGCCCCCCCCAAGAGTGAGCTTCGTATGGTCTTAGCACCAGGCTTAGAGTGAAGTTCAAGCTTTGCCACTGTCTGGCAGGGCAAGGAAGGAATGCCCAGGCATTTTATTAGCCTCATCCCCCTTCTTACAGTAAGTGATTCACATCTAGTTCCTATTCAGAGTCAGGGAGTAGGCAGAGTAGCGCAGCAGCTAATAAAAACCCAACCTTCCTCCTATTAAATTTCCAACACTTAATCCGTGTTTACAAGAGCCTACAATCCCAGTACCTACAGTGTTCCCCACAATACATCGATCATCATGTAGCGAGGTTTTGTTTGCTTCTACTGCTGCAAAGTCCCAGGGAATTGCACTATTCTGCAATTTCATGTAATATACTTCCCAGAAAACCTTGTATAATAATTGTATAGTATATTCATGTCAGAAAAATTCAAAACCAACTTCATGTGTTATACCCCAGAACACAAGATGCATAGCATGATAAATGCCGTGGCAATTTCATGTAAAACAACTTCAGCAGGCATGGCAGGTTAAATATGGCAGCAATTTAATGTATAACACCTTCCTCCTGTAAAAAATCAAAGGTGTTGGTTTGGGAGGATTTAGACTAACATTTGTTAAAATCTGCCCATGTTTCCCATAGTATATGTATATGTATTCCCCTGTACTAAATTTCAGCAGGAACAGTCCATTTTGCTCATAGTCTGTACAGAGAGATCCCATAAAACTATGGCACATAGGTATTCCCTGTACTAAGCACAATTCAGCAGGAACAGTCCTCTAAGTTTGCTCATAGTCTGTACAGAGATTTCCTATAAAACTATGGCAGCATAGGTATTCCCTGTACTAAGCACAATTCAGCAGGAACAGTCCCCTAAGTTTGTACATAGTCTGTACAGAGAGATCCCATAAAACTATGGTACATAGGTATTCCCTGTACTAAGCACAATTCAGCAGGAACAGTCCCTAAGTTTGCTCATAGTCTGTACAGAGAGATCCCATAAAACTATGGCAGCATAGGTATTCCCTGTACTAAGCACAATTCAGCAGGAACAGTCCCTAAGTTTGCTCATAGTTTCTACAGAGAGATCCCATAAAACTATGGCAGCATAGGTATTCCCTGTAATAAGCACAATTCAGCAGGAACAGTCCCCTAAATTTGCTCATAGTCTGTACAGAGAGATAGAATAAAACTATGGCAGCATAGGTATTCCCTGTACTAAGCACAATTCAGCAGGAACAGTCCCTAAGTTTGCTCATAGTCTGTACAGAGAGATCCCATAAAACTATGGCAGCATAGGTATTCCCTGTACTAAGCACAATTCAGCAGGAACAGTCCCTAAGTTTGCTCATAGTCTTTACAGAGAGATCCCATAAAACTATGGCAGCATAGGTATTCCCTGTACTAAGCACAATTCAGCAGGAACAGTCCCTAAGTTTGCTCATAGTCTGTACAGAGAGATCCCATAAAACTATGGCAGCATAGGTATTCCCTGTACTAAGCACAATTCAGCAGGAACAATCCCTAAGTTTGCTCATAGTTTGTACAGAGATATACCATAAAACTATGACAGGTATTGCATTTTAAAGGGTATGTAAGGCCAAAGTTAAAATATAATTTGAAGCAACCTTCCAATATGCATGAATACAAAATTGTCAGGGGTCTTAGTTATGTGTATATGTATTAACTATTGAACACAGTGTTTGTCTCTTTCTGCACTCTGGAGTGCTTCTTACCTTGGCCCCCACTGTAGATGCCGAAAAAGCAAGTCCAGGCTGAAGATAAGAAACAGCTGGAGGAGAAGGAAAACAGAAGCGGGTTAATATATGCAACAATATGTTCATGAGCTCAGTACAACATACTTTAGGAAAAGTTCCGAAACTTTTTAACCAATCCCTTTTCTTGTTAGTGCAACTGAAAGCTAAATAAGCAGATTCTTACTTATAGCGCTATTTTGCACTCTTCATGTAGCTTGCTCTATGCAACACAATGAAACCTATGTTTAACATGCAATAAGTAGCCAGCTGAGGACTGTGGGTTGTGTCTTACTATATGTAACTATTCAGCCTTTTTCAAGTAGAGGGTTTCTTTACATTTCTGGGATCTAAAGCTTTTCTTCCACCTCTTAATTAATATGTATAAAAATATGGACAGCGAAGAAGCTTTCAGCTCAATGAAATGACAGTATATTCTCTGCCGTTCATTATTTTCTATGAGTCTCTCACCTTCATTACTAACAGGATCAAACTCACTGCTCACAGGCCCATCAGCTGACACAGGGTGCAGACCCATTCTGAAAATAAATAAACAAATAAATAAATAATGTTTTATTTAGAAAAAATGTATTTAAAATATAACTAGAAATGCAGTAATTTATATACTAAACTTACTATATCAACTGGGGATGTTCACACGGGAGAAGATGCGCTTAAGGGGTGATATGATAACTATGTATAAATTAGGGATGCACCGAATCCACTATTTTGGATTCGGCTGAACCTCCGAATCCTTTGTGAAAGATTTGGCCAAATACCGAATCCGAATTTGCATATGCAAATTAGGGGTGGGAAGGGGAAAACATCTTTTACTTCCTTGTTTTGTGACAAAAAGTCACTCAATTCCCCTCCCCACCCTCTAATTTACATATACAAATTCGGATTTGGTTCGGCCGGGTGGAAGGATTCAGCCGAATCCGAATCCTGGTGAAAAAAGCCGAATCCTGGCCGAACCCCGAACCGAATCCTGGATTCGGTGCATCCCTAGTATAAATATATAAGGGGATCATATATTAATCTCTCTAATGATTTATTTACCAGTAGGACTTTCCAGCTGACACGAGGTCAGCCATTCCGATTAGAAGAAAAGAGGTTCCAGCTAAATATTGGGAAGGGGTTTGTTACAGTGAGAGCTGTGAAGATGTGGAATTGTCTCCCTGAATCAGTGGTACAGGCTGTAACATTAGATAGGTATAAGGAAGGGTCGGATGCTTTATTCACCAGTAGCTCCTCCCAGCAGAAAAGAGGGAGCCAATGAGATTAGAGGAGGGAAAGGGGTGTTACAGGGAGAGCTGGGAAGTGAATCAGTGGTACAGGCTGATACATTAGATAGGTACAAGGAAGGGTCGGATGCTTTATTCACCAGTAGCTCCTCCCAGCAGACAAGAGGGAGCCAATGAGATTAGAGGAGGGAAAGGGGTGTTACAGGGAGAGCTGGGAAGTGAATCAGTGGTACAGGCTGATACATTAGATAGGTACAAGGAAGGGTCGGATGCTTTATTCACCAGTAGCTCCTCCCAGCAGACAGGAGGGAGCCAATGAGATTAGAGGAGGGAAAGGGGTGTTACAGGGAGAGCTGGGAAGTGAATCAGTGGTACAGGCTGATACATTAGATAGGTACAAGGAAGGGTCGGATGCTTTATTCACCAGTAGCTCCTCCCAGCAGACAGGAGGGAGCCAATGAGATTAGAGGAGGGAAAGGGGTGTTACAGGGAGAGCTGGGAAGTGAATCAGGGGTACAGGCTGATACATTAGATAGGTATAAGAAGGGGTTGGATGGTGTTTAGCAAGTGAGGGAATACAGGGATATGGGAGATCGCTCATAGTCAGTGGCGGAACTACCGGGGGAGCAGGGGGTGCGAGCGGGCCAGGGCCCGCACCCCCTCAGGGCCCCCCGGCAGCTCACGATCCACTGACAAATGCGGCCGAACAGAGGGGGCAGGGCCGGCTGTGCATCACGCACCAGGGCCCGTCCCCCTCAAGTAACGCTACTGCTCATAGTACAAGTTGATCCAGGGACTGGTCCCATTGCCATTTTGGAGTCAGGAAGGAATTTTTCCCCCCTCTGAGTCAAATTGGAGAGGGTTGAATGGAGGTTTTCACCTTCCTCTGGATCAACTGGCAGTTAGGCAGGTTATATATAGACTTAAAAGGTTGAACTTGATGGATGTGTGTCTTCCAAACTCACTATGTAACCCAGAGGTACATCAGACCAATAACAGAAATGATCGAGCCTTTTCAAAGTGCCCCAGCAGTTCCGCATCTTCTTATACTTTTTAGAACATCTTTTGTGTGCCAGTGGCACTGCACATGCTCAGTCGGCTCTGGGCTGCTGTTGAAAAGCTAAATTTAGAGACTGTTGAAAATTAGCAGAAGTTTTGGTGCAATCTGCCATAGAAGCACTTTGGTAAAAACAGCACCGGTTCTGTGAATCAGGAGAAAAGAATATGCAGTGCTACCAAGGGCATCTTTGGCACAGATCATCACTGCACAAGGGTTGTGGTGATCCTGGGTTAGTATGTCTATTACAATTCTTTTTTGAGATTCAGTCCTTCTACAGTTAATGGGTTCTTACCTGAAATACAGTGTTTGCATAATACAATTAAATGTCATTATAAGAACCTTCCCGATATCCATTCATTCCTTATAGTCAATGGGTTTATAGCTATGTGTAAATGTCATTAAAATCAATGTCTACCTGGCAGTTTATACTCTCTGCACAGTTGTTTCTGACTCCTGAAACATTGTAGCAAAAGCCAGCAAGAAAGTGACAGACAGTGACCAACAATAGCAAGGACAGTTACATATAATGGATATTGGGAAGTTGTAGAATTAGATTTTCTTTCAATGGGCTTGAATACTCGTGGAGAGAACAATTAGTTCTGTAACAGAAAACTTACGTTTCAGAGAAGCTCATCATATTCTGAATGTGCATCCTGCCTTTTATATGTAGCTCCCAGTCCTGCAAAAAATAACAAATACACAATATAAGACAAAGATACTTTGGCACTACCAATGCCATAACCTAATATATATCTAATGGACCCTGAAAACAATAATCTTACAATTCTGCAATGACTTTACAAAGGTAAGCAACTCCTCACGTCTGTTATAGTCACTTTCTGTTCTTTATAAATACACTAAAATTGCTATATGTGGGACACGTTAAAGTGTAAGGGCTCACTTTGAATTAATTACAATGAATACTTATGGGCGGGTGCTGCAATATTCTCTGTATATTTGTATTTATACATATGGGAGGAGGAGGTGCCATATTGATTCCCTTAGACAGTACAGTATGAGGGTATAACTTATTGTGTGCCCAGAACATTCCTTCTCTGTATATTTGTATTTATACATATGGGAGGAGGAGGTGCCATATTGATTCCCTTAGACAGTACAGTATGAGGGTATAGCTTATTGTGTGCCCAGAACATTCCTTCTCTGTATATTTGTATTTATACATATGGGAGGAGGGAGGTGCCATATTGATTCCCTTAGACAGTACAGTATGAGGGTATAGCTTATTGTGTGCCCAGAACATTCCTTCTCTGTATATTTGTATTTATACATATGGGAGGAGGAGGTGCCATATTGATTCCCTTAGACAGTACAGTATGAGGGTATAGCTTATTGTGTGCCCAGAACATTCCTTCTCTGTATATTTGTATTTATACATATGGGAGGAGGAGGTGCCATATTGATTCCCTTAGACAGTACAGTATGAGGGTATAGCTTATTGTGTGCCCAGAACATTCCTTCTCTGTATATTTGTATTTATACATATGGGAGGAGGGAGGTGCCATATTGATTCCCTTAGACAGTACAGTATGAGGGTATAGCTTATTGTGTGCCCAGAACATTCTTTGCCTTTAATTTTAAATAAATACATATTTATTTTTCTATACAATTTAGATAACATTTCTAATATAAAATAGCATAATTAACAAGTATTGATAAAGTACCAGCATATTCTGGAGTGCTGCACAATAAGAGGTTGTATAAATCAAACATGGAAGTTAACAGGCAAATACTGGAAGATACAGGAGGTAGAAAGTGTTTAAAGGGTTACAAAGTTACAAATGTGTTTACCATATTGTATGGACCCATTTTCCAACAGAAACTTATTAAAAATTCTGTACTACTAGTGAAATTTGGACCCTAGCAACCAGATGGCAGCAACTGCAAACTGGAATGGTGCTAAATAAAAAGCTAAATGACTCAAAAAACACAAATAATAAAAAATTAAAACAACTGCAAATTGTCTCAGAATATTCCTCTCTACATCATAGTTAATTTAAAGGTGAACGACCCCTTTAATAATTTGTCACAGTTCTGCTGAGAAGACAAGAGAACACTTAATAAATAGTTTTGGGGGTCATTTGTCAACGTTAGAGTCAGGGTTATGGTGAATGGGGAAATATTTAATACGTCAATTTTGATATAAATTAGAATATGTTGGTGATTGCAACAATATATATTGAGAAGTGTGTTAGTGTGACGTAAGTTTGCGTATATATATATATATATATATATATATTATTCATAGTGTGCAGAAGAGCCTTCCCTCACATGTGCATGTCCCGGCTATTTGTTACTCTATGGGATAGAATTTAAACTGATAACGTGACATGTTCCCTTCTGATCCTAGAGAGGCATCCTGATTACAGGAGATCTAATGAGACATGCCACTGCTGTGCCAAGCAAGGGTTAGGCCAGGGTCACTCTGACATTGACTGTTTCACAAAGCAGTTGCTCCCAAATTTCAACGTCCCTGGATTATTTCAGTGATGTTTCAGTGTGACATATGTAAGTGGGAGAGTACTGGGTATTGTGTGTGAGTAGAGTAAAAGACACAGCACTGGCACAGAATGAAGGGACACACACACTGGAATCCTACATTATTTTATCCCTTTTCCACCAGCAGATCTAAGGCATATTGTATTTTAGGGTTAGCATTGCTGCCAGGCAGTTCTAGGTTTAATTCCAGCCAATATCTGCAAGAGGCTAGTATGTTCCCCCATATCTACATGGGGTTTCTCCCATGCTCCAAATATAAAGAGGCAGGTTAAAAAGTTCCCCATAAACCTGACCCCAGTGTGTGTGTGTGTGAATGTGATAGGGACCTTAGATTGTCATAGGCAAGATAATTGTTACATGAAAATGCTGCATCTCAAGCAATAATGTGCTTGTGGTAGGGACAGTTCTGTGGTCATCTTGTGCCAGTGGGCAAGGTGCAGAGTACATTGGTGGTGGGCACATGGCAGACCTGTCCTTGGATCCTCTCATATGGTACTGTCCAGGGCCACCATCAGGGGGGCACAGGGGTACATTTGTACCAGGCTTAAAGGGGGGCCAGGCTGTGCTGCACTTTTCAAATTAGCTGGGCCCCCCTTAACAGCACCTAACTCATGTAGAGCCAAATATCCAAAGTGCCAAAGACCCGAAGCCACGAAAAGACCTGAAGCACCGAAGACTAGAAGCAAGTTAATGGTTGGGGAGTGGAGAGCCAAACACAGTCAGCACTGTATTCATGGGGATGACACAGCACTCTTGCTCCATTTAGGAACTATTCTGCAACATATACAAAAAAACATGGCAGTCTTTGCACTTGCATGTTTTGCACCCAGCCCTGCGTAAATGAGCCTGGGTACAATTATGTACTAACCTTCTCATTTTTGCAACTACTACTACTACTACTACTGATAAGATATTACAAATGCTACTATTTAGTAGGATTCGGGGGAACTTGCAAATGCACATATTTGTCTTATTTAGTATGCAGATTTCCTTAGACAAATACCAGCCCATAACCATACTGCTCCTAATCCTTTCAAGCAGAACCATTTCAAAGCATTTCCTTGAATAACCATCCCAAATCGTTGCCCTAGAGAACCACTCTATTCCAAATGGTTTCAAATGATTCACAGGAGAACTAACCTGCAGCCATTCCCCAGGAGAACCTTGATCATGCAGGACTAGGGCAAACATTAAACACTGAACAAGAAACTGAGATGAAGAGGTTATTTCCTTTCCTACTTGTAAATACCAACTTAAGTGATCCATAACTACTACAAAGATCTCAACCATATACAGTGATTCCTATATGTTACAACAGCAGTGCACACAAATACATTATACACATCCATACTTCACTATTAGCTTGGCACACCGCTGCTCAGCACAGGGCCAGTCTTATCAACTGTTGGGAACAATTTGGACCATTTTGATGCCCTCTAGACTGGGTGTTGCTGGCTGGCAGACCAGGCTAATGGGGTTGTGCCACTGTACAGAGTTCTACCTATTCTACTATTGGTTATCCATAGATCTCAAATAAAGTAAAGTATTCTGTGTCAGGTGTATATGGTATGGTTCAAGAAAATGTATGGATTTTCCAGCTGAGCACAAGACTAGTAAAGAGTATATACATGCACTGATGGAGACAGTTGTGAAGGTTCTAGGTACCTACCTTCAGATTGAAGACCTTTTTATCACACATAGTGCAGATATGTGGAAGGTGCTGAGGTGTAATGCCATGAAAGTCATTGAGTTCATGAGGCTGAAGGTTTTTCATAGCAGAGTTTGGGATCTTTCCATTGTTGTGTCTGACAAACGTTGGAGAACTGGAAGGACTGAATTTGGTGTCTGGAGTTGGTTCCTCTGGATTGTACAGCTCATTTCTGCCCTCATAATGTGAGCTGGGAGACTGCCACATGCGAGGTGATTCCCACTGGTTGTTTGGGCCTTTCTGGGGGCGATACTGACCATGGGAATCATAAAAGTCTTTTTTAAACCCAGGTAGATGATCATGCTTGGGACCATAGTGACCATCAGAAGCTGCTCCGGTAACTGAGCTTCCCAGCATTAAGCCATGGTAACCAGAAGGGTCTGTATCTGAAGCAAAGGCCTGGGACCCTGGGAAAAAACCCACAGGCTTATTACCACCCTTTCCAAAAGCTTGCATGGAGTTTACATTGTGAGCATGATTTGGGGCCAGAGGAGAATTGTGGGTAGAAAATGGTAATCCACTTGGAGGAAGCCTAGCGTTAGACAAGGCAGACCCTAGAGGGTTCATCCCAGCATGACTATGTGCTCCAATCATTGCTGCATTTCTTAAAGGGTTAAACAGAGGCTGGGACATGGCCACTTTAGAAAGGACCTGGTTGAGGACCGTAGCGGCAGCAGCCGTGTTACTTGTCACCGCAGTGTGTGCCAATTTTATCCTCTGCAGAGTGAGCTGAGCCTGGAGCTGGGCAAGCTGAAGACTGGCAGGAGAAGGCAGCAGTGGGTTTGCCGTTCCACCTCCTAATTGGGTGCTGACAGATAAGGCATTGTTATCCAAAAACGGGGCAGAACTGCAACAAAACACAGACAGGCTTTAATCAGACGTATTCTCACTTCTGAGTGTTTCAATATTAACATTGTATGAATGCATACCTGCACTTTATATATTCCTTTATAAACATAACATGTGCATTATGTATATTACAAATGCTCCTTACAGTTAAAAGGAACATGTTGTAGTATATCACATTGATTACGGAATATGGGCAGGTATCACTTGAACGTTGAACTTGATGGATGTATCTTTTTTCAACCCCATGTACTAGAAAGTGGGCAATAAAAGGTGCAACGTTTGCTGCAAGTTTAATTGCAGCAGGAAGCATTTACTGGTCAACTGTTAAAAAACAAGCATCTTATTGGTTGCTGTGGATTACTGCACCTTGGCAAATGTAGTTCCTATTATACAGTATACAGTATATATGCACAGGTCCACCACTGGGGGTACAGGGTGTACAGCCCTCACGGTCCACGTGGCAGAAGGGCCAGAGATGGAGAGGCGCTCCATCCGGCTTCTTCTTTCTTCAAATTTCCAGGAGCTGATGCATGCACAGTTGAATGAAATAGGCGACTTTTTAGTCAAAGTTCGGCTTTTCGTTCTACTGCGCATGTGCAGCCACCGCGAAGAATGAGGAAGACGGAAGAGGATCGCTCCATGGTGCTCACTGAAAGAACCCCGGGCACTTTTCTGCTGGTAGGAGCACCAGCCCGGGATTCAGGTAAGTAAATACAATCACTTGGGGTGCCTAACATTTGGCAAACCCAAGTGCACAAAGAATTTCCTTTTAAAGCTGAGATCTCAAATTGGATACCAGTCAGGGCATGGGGTGGGGGGCAAGCCTGACATTTGCAATTAATGCTTATACGTTCTTAGATGTTCTTCTTAATATTCCTGGAATAGAGGGCAATTTTCCCAGAATAAAGGGCAATTTGAGTAGGAATTGGGTGAAGAGTTATTTGATGTGCTGAATATTCAGATTTGTTTTTTTTTTGCTACATATAGATTTATTATTTAGTTAAGGCAGCTCTGATCCAGTGTTACAGGCCATCCCAACTTAAACAACCCCTATTAAAGTTTACAAATGAGATGGAAATGTAAATATAAATCATTTGACTAGACTGTTATGTATTTTTTTTAACTTGAATGAGCACTTGGAGTAGGTCCCTGGTGCTAAACCATAAAGACTCGGAGATTAAGTGAGCAATGTGCTGATGGAGGTGATGAAATGTTTAAATTAGAAAAACAAGCTGCACCTGCGTTTAACGTTATCAGAGAGCATCAGACAAGCAATTACATGGCCCTGCAGCAGCTTTATGAAACATTATCAGTGCACTTAATGTTAACTGAGAGCTGTCTTCCTTTCCCTTCAATATTCAGCAATGACTCCCCTCCCCCTCCCCTTCTACACGAGCAAAGTAGTGCCAGTTATAAGTGTCAGAATTTCTCTACTACTGTCCTTACACTGAGCCTGTTAACTACATTCAAGAGATACACATTTAATGTCCAACTTTCTTTAAATGGGGCATTGTTAACAATCCCAGCATATAATTGTAGGGAGAGATGGTGTCTATAGTAACAGTGGATAATAGTCTCTGGGAAGGGAGTGTGACTGTGGGATAGCAGGTATAGTAGGGAGAGATGTGTCTATAGTAACAGTGGATAATAGTCTCTGGGAAGGGAGTGTGACTGTGGGATAGCAGGTATAGTAGGGAGAGATGTGTCTATAGTAACAGTGGATAATAGTCTCTGGGAAGGGAGTGTGACTGTGGGATAGCAGGTATAGTAGGGAGAGATGGTGCCTATAGTAACAGTGGATAATAGTCTCTGGGAAGGGAGTGTGACTGTGGGATAGCAGGTATAGTAGGGAGAGATGGTGTCTGTAGTAACAGTGGATAATAGTCTCTGGGAAGGGAGTGTGACTGTGGGATAGCAGGTATAGTAGGGAGAGATGTGTCTATAGTAACAGTGGATAATAGTCTCTGGGAAGGGAGTGTGACTGTGGGATAGCAGGTATAGTAGGGAGAGATGGTGTCTATAGTAACAGTGGATAATAGTCTCTGGGAAGGGAGTGTGACTGTGGGATAGCAGGTATAGTAGGGAGAGATGTGTCTATAGTAACAGTGGATAATAGTCTCTGGGAAGGGAGTGTGACTGTGGGATAGCAGGTATAGTAGGGAGAGATGGTGTCTATATTAACAGTGGGATAATAATCTCTGGGAAGGGAGTGTGACTGTGGGATAGCAGGTATAGTAGGGAGAGATGGTGCCTATAGTAACAGTGGATAATAGTCTCTGGGAAGGGAGTGTGACTGTGGGATAGCAGGTATAGTAGGGAGAGATGGTGTCTATAGTAACAGTGGATAATAGTCTCTGGGAAGGGAGTGTGACTGTGGGATAGCAGGTATAGTAGGGAGAGATGGTGCCTATAGTAACCGTGGGATAATAGTCTCTGGGAAGGGAGTGTGACTGTGGGATAGCAGGTATAGTAGGGAGAGATGGTGTCTATAGTAACAGTGGATAATAGTCTCTGGGAAGGGAGTGTGACTGTGGGATAGCAGGTATAGTAGGGAGAGATGGTGTCTATAGTAACAGTGGATAATAGTCTCTGGGAAGGGAGTGTGACTGTGGGATAGCAGGTATAGTAGGGAGAGATGGTGTCTATAGTAACAGTGGATAATAGTCTCTGGGAAGGGAGTGTGACTGTGGGATAGCAGGTATAGTAGGGAGAGATGGTGCCTATAGTAACAGTGGATAATAGTCTCTGGGAAGGGAGTGTGACTGTGGGATAGCAGGTATAGTAGGGAGAGATGGTGTCTATAGTAACAGTGGATAATAGTCTCTGGGAAGGGAGTGTGACTGTGGGATAGCAGGTATAGTAGGGAGAGATGTGTCTATAGTAACAGTGGATAATAGTCTCTGGGAAGGGAGTGTGACTGTGGGATAGCAGGTATAGTAGGGAGAGATGGTGCCTATAGTAACAGTGGATAATAGTCTCTGGGAAGCGAGTGTGACTGTGGGATAGCAGGTATAGTAGGGAGAGATGTGTCTATAGTAACAGTGGATAATAGTCTCTGGGAAGGGAGTGTGACTGTGGGATAGCAGGTATAGTAGGGAGAGATGGTGCCTATAGTAACAGTGGGGATAATAGTCTCTGGGAAGGGAGTGTGACTGTGGGATAGCAGGTATAGTAGGGAGAGATGTGTCTATAGTAACAGTGGATAATAGTCTCTGGGAAGGGAGTGTGACTGTGGGATAGCAGGTATAGTAGGGAGAGATGGTGCCTATAGTAACAGTGGGGATAATAGTCTCTGGGAAGGGAGTGTGACTGTGGGATAGCAGGTATAGTAGGGAGAGATGGTGCCTATAGTAACAGTGGGATAATAATCTCTGGGAAGGGAGTGTGACTGTGGGATAGCAGGTATAGTAGGGAGAGATGGTGCCTATAGTAACAGTGGATAATAGTCTCTGGGAAGGGAGTGTGACTGTGGGATAGCAGGTATAGTAGGGAGAGATGGTGTCTATAGTAACAGTGGATAATAGTCTCTGGGAAGGGAGTGTGACTGTGGGATAGCAGGTATAGTAGGGAGAGATGGTGCCTATAGTAACAGTGGATAATAGTCTCTGGGAAGGGAGTGTGACTGTGGGATAGCAGGTATAGTAGGGAGAGATGGTGCCTATAGTAACAGTGGGATAATAGTCTCTGGGAAGGGAGTGTGACTGTGAGATAGCAGGTATAGTAGGGAGAGATGGTGTCTATAGTAACAGTGGGATAATAGTCTCTGGGAAGGGAGTGTGACTGTGGGATAGCAGGTATAGTAGGGAGAGATAGTGCCTATAGTAACAGTGGATAATAGTCTCTGGGAAGGGAGTGTAACTGTGGGATAGCAGGTATAGTAGGGAGAGATGGTGCCTATAGTAACAGTGGATAATAGTCTCTGGGAAGGGAGTGTGACTGTGGGATAGCAGGTATAGTAGGGAGAGATGTGTCTATAGTAACAGTGGATAATAGTCTCTGGGAAGGGAGTGTGACTGTGGGATAGCAGGTATAGTAGGGAGAGATGGTGCCTATAGTAACAGTGGATAATAGTCTCTGGGAAGGGAGTGTGACTGTGGGATAGCAGGTATAGTAGGGAGAGATGGTGCCTATAGTAACAGTGGATAATAGTCTCTGGGAAGGGAGTGTGACTGTGGGATAGCAGGTATAGTAGGGAGAGATGGTGCCTATAGTAACAGTGGATAATAGTCTCTGGGAAGGGAGTGTGACTGTGGGATAGCAGGTATAGTAGGGAGAGGTGGTGCCTATAGTAACAGTGGGATAATAGTCTCTGGGAAGGGAGTGTGACTGTGGGATAGCAGGTATAGTAGGGAGAGATGTGTCTATAGTAACAGTG
This sequence comes from Xenopus petersii, assembly GCA_038501925.1. Lineage (NCBI taxonomy): Eukaryota > Metazoa > Chordata > Amphibia > Anura > Pipidae > Xenopus > Xenopus petersii. Next base: position 141,331,388 of record CM076684.1, on the reverse strand, counting down.
GGTAATAGTCTCTGGGAAGGGAGTGTGACTGTGGGATAGCAGGTATAGTAGGGAGAGATGGTGCCTATAGTAACAGTGGATAATAGTCTCTGGGAAGGGAGTGTGACTGTGGGATAGCAGGTATAGTAGGGAGAGATGGTGTCTATAGTAACAGTGGGATAATAGTCTCTGGGAAGGGAGTGTGACTGTGGGATAGCAGGTATAGTAGGGAGAGATGGTGCCTATAGTAACAGTGGATAATAGTCTCTGGGAAGACAGTATAGCTGTGGGATAGCAGGTATAAAAGAGAGAAATGTAGACAGTAGGGTAGTTTGATGACAGATTATGTATCCTTGTTGTCTAGGCCGTATTTATTAAGTTGTAGCTGAAGTGGGAGTTGGAGTTCTGCAGCAGTTGATAGGCCATTGGTTCCATAGACCTTACACCCCAGCCTTCACTAAATGGGGCCCTGTGTTTGTTGAAAAGAGAATGTTTCTGTTCTGCCAAATAACTTAGAAGAAGGAATTATTTTTTTCAGTCCATGAATGGAAAGTGTAATCAGGTAAATAAAGCCGTTCGGTCTGGCAGGGCTGCGTTCCTTAATGTTGGAAACTTCTTAACTTATGCAATGGCAACAGGTGACACTACATAACAAACTGTCATGAGTAAAACAAATGGTGTGACAGTGAGGCAGAGATGAGGCACTGGGAAAAGAATCTGTACAGCAGGGTAACAAGAGAACAAGAGAAGAGGTGTGCTGGATTTGGCACATTTAATTAGGACAATTAAACAAAAGAGCTTGAAAATAACATTTCATTTTCAAATTATCTGTGTATCCAACTCAACTGCGGGTGAAATTTTCTGTTCTGCTTCTCACGATACATATAGAACCCAGCGCTTCATTAAATTAAAGATTTAATAGTTACTAATATTCAAAAGATACTGCTGAGAAATGTATCAACTAATGTAGCAACTAAATGTAGCAAATTGTAACAGTTCCGATTCTGCACCGGGATGAGCTGCCAAGACTGAAACACCAGACACAGGAACATTTCAATTTAAACTTCAATTTTTGAAAAGCCGTAAAATATAAGAGATGAAAAGCAATTGAAAAAAGTCTTTATTTTTTATCTGAAAATAACTGAACTGAAAAAAGTGTTTGGACGTTGATAACCCCTTTAAAAATGGATTTACTGACCCGGGGATTGAAAAAATGTCTCCATGCACGGCTACAATTTTAATGTTATTGTTTTATTACTTATAATTATATTCGGGTCTCTCCAGTCCGGTTCCAGTCTCTCATTCAAACCACTACCGGGTTATTAGGTTAAATTGTACTGAATTCCCAAACTGGAGAGATACTGAACAAAAAGCTACGTACATAAAAGCAAAAAAACACATATAAATAAATGATGAAGGCCAGTTGCAAATGTCTCAGGATATCTCTGTCTACTTCATATTCAAATGTATTTAAGCGACATGTTCCCTCTGCCAGTGCATTTCAGCCAGTAAAGAAAAATTCCAACCCCCCTTTCACTTCAACGACAAATATATATACACGTATGGGACCTGTTACCCAGAATGCTCGGGACTTGGGGTTTTCCAGATAATGAGTCTTTCCATAATTCTATTTTAATGGGTCTTTTTCCTAAAAGGAAATCAGTTTTAAAAAATCATATTATTTGGATAAAATTAAGCCTATGGGAGATGGCCTTTCAGTAATTCAGAGCTTTCTGGATAACGCTTTTCTGGATAACCGATCCCATACCGGTACTGTATATATTATGTATGTGTACATATATATATATATATTGTTTGTCCATATATTGCAATATATTTAAGCTGAACAACTACGTCACACTCATCCCATATCTGGCCAGTCCTACGCTCAATTTTATCTGATTCATTAAGAATTCTATTGCTTCATTATACATTTTACACAGGGACTAAGTTTTACCTGCAATATACGGACAAACAATCCCTGTGTTGTTTAAAGGGTAAGGCATTTTCAGTAGCAGTAGCACAAAATGTCACTGTCTTAAATATATTGATAATGGGTTGAGTGCAGAGGACTCTTGTATTTGTCTATATGTATTTTGTGGTCACAGCCTCATTGCACCCCCGCCTAACGGTTTTAAAAATTAGTGGTGAGCACAACTTTCCCTTGTTTGTTATAGTTATACAGGAGCAGTGACCAGCTCCATGTTGTAGCTCCCACCCTTCCCAGCTATAGTCAGGTGATCCCACTGGTGTCTAATAAAAGGGCAGCCAAGTTTGGGAGTTTTACTTTGAAAGCAGCAAGTAAGTTGCAGGTAAAACTTAGTCCCTTTGTAAAATGTATAATGAAGCAATAGAATTCTTAATGAATCAGATAAAATTAAGTGTAGGACTGGCCAGATATGGGATGAGTGTGACGTAGTTGTTCAGCTTAAATATATTGCAATATATGGACAAGCAATCCCTGTTTTGTTTAAAGGGTAAGTCATTTTTCAGTAGCAGTAGCACAAAATGTCTCTGTCTTAATATATTCATAATGGGTTGAGTGCAGAGGACTCTTGAATTTGTCTATATATATATATATATATATATATATATATATATATATATATATATATAGTAGGGATGCACCAAATCCACTTTTTTGGATTCGGCCGAATACCGAACCGAACCCTAATTTGCATATGCAAATTAGGGGTGGGAAGGGGAAAACATTTTTTACTTCCTTGTTTTCTGACAAAAAGTCACGCAATTTCCCTCCCTGCCCCTAATTTGCATATGCAAATTAGGATTCGGATTCGGTTCGGCCGGGCAGAAGGATTCGGCCGAATCCGAATCCTGCTGAAAAAGGCCGAATCCTGGCCGAATCCCGAACCGAATCCTGGATTCGGTGCATCCCTAATATATAGTCCACGAGGTAGCCAGCACTCTCGATAAATTGTTTAAATTGCCTGGGTGCAGTGTCAATAATTTCAATTTAAATCCCCTAAAACAGATTTGCACTCACAGGTCTTAAAAAATTATAAGAAGTTTTATTGTTTAAATGCGAGACTAACGTTTCAGCCTCCTCTGAGGCCTTTCTCCATATTTTTATATATATATATATATATATATATATATATATATATATATATATATATATATATATATATATATATATATGATCTGCTATCCAGAATACGAATACCATAAATACTAAAAAAAATATTTTAACATTAAACTCAAAAGGATTGCTCTGCCTCCAGTAACACTTAATTATACTTTTGTATGGATCAAGTAGTAGGTAATGTTTTATTACTACAGGGGGGAAAACAAAATCATTTTTAAAAATTTTAATTATTTGATTAAAATGGAGTCTATGGGAGGATTGCCTTCCTGTTATTAGGAGCTTTCTGGAAAATGGGTATATAGATAAATGTTTAGTGTTAGGAAGGTCACATTTAGTGACATTACATTAATCCAATACATTTCTGTATTTTTGTTGTGCAAATCCTAAAAGTGCAGGTTTTTTTTGTTTTTTTTTTTCATCTACTTTTATATTTTGAAACTTACACTCCAGCACGTGATTTTGTAAAATCTGGGAAAGTTGCACATGGAACCTGGCGCCAGTACTGCTAGTTTTCAGCATGAAAATGCTGTACAGTTGTTTATAAATAAATGATAACATATGAATAACATCATCAATATAATAATGTTTTAAATCTTTTTTTTTTTTTTTTATAAAATACTGTTTAATACTCAGTAAGTTTAATTCCAGTTTTAATGAAGCGACTCTAAATAGATAAAGTAAATGAAAGCCCTCAGCCATAGAAGTGCTACCACCCCCCGCACTGAATCCTGGCTGCCAGTTTGAGATAATTGCCAGCAGATACGTGAACCCAACATTAAATCCAAATCAATAAAAGATTTATTCTGACTTGTTTCTAAATAAATGTAAATGTTTTTTATTACCCCTCAGGGAAGAGAGGGATTCAAAAAACAAACAAGTTCAGCTTTATTTTCCCCATAACTCCTAGACGACTGAAATCACGGCAAGTGACCTTGGAGTGTTAGCAGCTTACAGATAAGTGTTTCTAATGTTTTATTTGATTCTATTAGTTACTCTTTTCAAGGGTAAAAATACCATCTACATTTTTATAACCACGGGGAGGCCCATGAATCAAAGGTCAAATTTCAAATTAATTTTATTTTTTTGATTATACTCACAATTTGACTAGGAGGTTATTTAAGAAAAAAAACTGAATGATTAATATTCAATCGAATGGTTCCGACTCAAAAATTCTATTCGTATTTGAATTGTATTCAATTTGTACGAATAGAGGTTTTTCTCCACAAAAAAACTAGAGTGTCAGGAAGGCTATTAACACTCCAAATATTAACGAACCTCTACCGTTGAACTCTGCAGGTTTTAGGTGGCGAATGTTCGAATAGGAACTGTTTCCATGGGTCGAGGTGTCGTAAATCTCACATTCGAATAGGGGGATTACAATTGAAATGTGTGCACAAGAAAAATTCAAAATTTCGAATTTGAATTTACCATTTAAAATCTGCCCCTTAATATTAGTGCCAATTCTTACCAAAACTATAAGGAAAAGAATATTGCAGGGAACGCAATGGGCTATGCAGTACAGTCTTTCTAAAATATTATTTATATTGCTAAATACAGACACAACCCATCACGCTCCATGTCAGATATTACATATCACAAACTGCAGTTGCACTCAGTATATTTAATATACATGAGAATAAGTCACACAGGTTAGAATGCTGCTGGAAGATTCTGATCCTAAACTCAATGGGACAAAGGATTATTTTCAGACAAATTAGGATCTAGTGACGGTAGAAACGATTTGTACCACTGGGGCCCGAGGGGCCAGAACAGCAAGACGTGACCACTTTCCTTGATCCGTGTACTGACATTTCATACAAAACCCACTGATTAACAGCAATGTAAATTAGGGATGCACCGAATCCAGCAATGCAAATTAGGGGCGGGAGGGAAATTGCGTGACTTTTTGTCAGAAAACAAGGAAGTAAAAAATGTTTTCCCCTTCCCAACCCTAATTTGCATATGCAAATTAGGGTTCGGATTCAGTTCGGTATTCGGCCGAATCTTTCGTGAAGGATTCGGGGGTTCGTCCGAATCCAAAAGAGTGGATTCCGTGCATCCCTAATGTAAATACTTTCATTTAATTACCATAAAAGCCTGTTGCATTATCATGTATTGTGCGACTTTCTTTAGACCAGAGATAATTACCCAATGGGTCAGATACAGGGAAATGTTTTCCTTTATTAAAGGGCAAGTCAACCCCAAAGTAAAAGTTTGTCTAATAAAAGAAAACATAATTCTTTACAATTCTCATTTATTAAACATTTGCAGTTTGTTTAAAGTTATTTGTAAAAACAATTCCTATTGAAAGCATGTTACTTTTTAAACAATATTACAAAAGTCTTAGTTCCCCAGCAGCAAAGGCAGGTCTGTTAAGTAGCTGCCTTATCTTACATTGTATCAATAGTCTGAACCGCCAGTGCAGAGAATAGAAAGGGACGGACACTGCTTTTTGTAGCAATACACAAATAATTTAAAAACCATAGAAAATTTGTAATGAATGTATATTGCAAACAATTGCTCAGAACTATTTTTATTTTTTGTGTCGACATTCCCTTTAAAGGGGTTGTTCACCTTTAAATTAACTTTTAGTGTGATGTAGAGAGGGATATTCTGATACAATTTGCAATTGGTTTTCATTTTTTATTATTTGTGGTTTTTGAGTTATTTCGCTTTTTATTCAGCAGCTCTCCAGTTTGTAATTTCAGCTGGTTGCCAGGGTCCAAATGAACGTAGCAACCATGAATTGATTTAAATAAGAGACTAGAATATGAACAGGAGAGGCCTGAATAGAAAAATAAGCAATGAAACATAACGATAACACTATTTTTTTTGCTGCTGGGGTCAGAAGAATCAGAAGAAGAAGGCAAATAATTAAAAAATGATAAAAATAAATAAATAGTGAAAACCAATTGAAAAGTTGCTTAGAATTGCCCAATCTGTAACTTACTAAAAGTTAACTTAAAGGTGAACAACCCCTTTAATGATCTTCAGCATTAAATCCGACTGAGCCCAGATTTTTGGGTTGTGAAGTTGACAGATAAGGGTTAAGAAACTCCGGTTTAGGCACAATTCTAGGATAAATATGGTTACTCTCCACTGAATGCTGATATACAGAATAATAAGCAAGAGTAAATACGTGTTCAATATTGCATAACTACACAACTGGCCAGTAAGATCTAGTTATGCCACTGATAAAATTCACACTTTTTTAATTCTCTGTTCCATTGTATTTACACATATATGAGGAACAGTAAAATATTATGAAACTCACAGACTGCACATAGTTACTCTCCACTCCCCGAAGCCACAACCCTGCAATAAAACAGAACTCCCGGACGCTTCAGTTACACAGCAAGTTATTGTAGATTCACATTTCACAGCTTAGGGAAGGATTGTTGGACCCCCAGAGAGCAGGCATGTTACTATCAGCCCCATGATACAAGCAAAGTTCACTCTGGAGAGCCAAATTAGATTCAGTGTACTTTATTCAAACACAACGGGGCTGATTCACTATGGGTCGAATATCGAGGGTTAATTAACCCTCGATATTCGACTAGGAACTAAAATAGTTCGACTTCGAATATCGAAGTCGAACGATTTAGCGCAAATCCTGCGATCGAACGATCGAATGATTATTCCTTCGATCGAACGATTCGAAGGATTTTAATCCAACGATCGAAGGAATATCCTTCGATCAAAAAATCTCAGGCAAGCCTATGGGGACCTTCCCCATAGGCTAACATTGACTTCGGTAGCTTTTAGCTGCCGAACTAGGGGGTCGAAGTTTTTCTTAAAGAGACAGTACTTCGACTATCGAATGGTCGAATAGTCGAACGATTTTTAGTTCGAAACGTTCGATTCGAAGTCGAAGTAGTAGTCGAAGGTCGAAGTAGCCCAAAAAACACTTCGAAATTCGAAGTTTTTTTAATTCGAATCCTTCACTCGAGCTTCATGAATCGGCCCCAACATGTTTCGGACAGACATGTCCTTTATCTGGCACCTGATGGACATGTCTGTCCGAAACATGTTGCGTTTGAATAAAGTACACTGAATGTAATTTGGCTCTCCAGAGTGAACTTTGCTTGTACCTTGGATGTTGTGTGGCTTGGACGGGGCCACTGACTCTGTTTGATAGAGCCTTGATGTCTTTGGAGTGAGGGACCACCCCACAAACAATTGAATTACTTATCAGCCCCCATGACAATACTCCTTCACTTCCCCAGTCCTTTGTTGTATTCACAAGCCACTAGAGGTCACATACTGATCAACTGACCCGATCCCAAATATTTAGTACATGAGGCAAAACCATGACAATATTTGGCAAACAACAACAAGAAGGTAAAACAGCAGAGTCCTACCTCAGTCCAAAGTAAGGGGCAAGCCCAGCTGTGTGTGTCTGGCCTCCCTGGCAAACTCATTGGTAGTGAATTCATGGCAAGTGTCTCCACTCAGGCCCGTTGCCATTGTCCAGGCTATTTACAATCATCTCTCCAGCGGAGCCGCAGAACTTTTAATGAACAGGCATGGAGGCACTGGAGGGAAGGTCACATGCTCTTCTCCATCGTTAACGTTCCACACAATATGACTTGATGTTTGTGCCATATGCTCCCTGTCTCCTGTCCCTTCAGCTACTGACAGTCCCACTCCCCAGCCTTCCACCCAAGGGGGGGTCTCAATGGCATGCATAGCTCTCTCTCTCGTTATAATTGGATGTGTTAAATTCACAGCCAGCAGAGAAGCTGCAGCAGCATTCACCCCTTTCCATGTTGTCTTTTTCTATTTTTAAATCCTTCCCAATGCAGAACCATTTGCTAAATACAAACACAGGCTCGGACTTTCACACAAATGTTCTTTAAGGCAACGGCTGCACGTTAAAGGGATTGTCCACCTTTAAATGAACTGTTAGTATGATGTAGAGAGTGACAATTTGCAATTGGTTTTCATTTTTTATTATTGGTGGTTTATTAGTTATGTAGCTTTTTATTCAGCAGCTCTCCAGTTTCAGCAATCTGGCTGCTAGGGTCCAAATTCCCCTAGCAACCATGCACTGGTTTGAATAAGAGACTGGAATATGAACAGGAGAGGCCTGAATAGAAAGATGAGGAATAAAAAGTAGCAATAACAATACATTTGTAGCTTTATGATATAGAGAGGGATATTCTGAGACAATTTGCAATTGGTTTTCATTTTTTATTATTCGTGGTTTTTGACTTATTTAGCTTTTTATTCAGCAGCTCTCCAGTTTGTAATTTCAGCCATCTGGTTGCTAGGGTCCAAATTCCCCTAGCAACCAAGCATTGATTTGAATAATCGAGACTGGAATATAAAATAGGAGAGGCCTGAATAGAAAGATGAGTAATAAAAAGTAGCAATAACAATACATTTGTAGCTTTATGATGTAGAGAGGGACATTCTGAGACAATTTGCAATTGGTTTTCATTTTTTATTATTTGTGGTTTTTGACTAATTTATCTTTTTATTTAGCGGCTCTCCAGTTTGCAATTTCAGCGATCTGGTTGCTATGGTCCAAATTTCCCTAGCAACCATGCACTGATTTGAATAAGAGACTGGAATATGAAAAGGAGAGGCCTGAATAGAAAGAGGAGGAATAAAAAGTAGCAATAACAATACATTTGTAGCTTTATGATGTAGAGAGGGATATTCTGATTCTTCTTATTTTTCATTAGTTGTGGTTTCTGAGTCATTTAGCTTTTTATTCAGCTCTCCAGTTTGTAATTTCAGTCATCTGGTTGCTATGGTCCAAATTCCCCTAGTAACCATGCATTGGATTCAAATAAGATCTGGATAACGAGTTTCCGGATAATGGATCCCATACCTGTACGAGAAGGTTTTCCACCCTTTAAATAAACCCAATAGGCTGGTTTTGCTTCTAATTAGGATTAATGAAATTTTAGTTGGAATCAAGTACAAGGGACTGTTTTATTGTTACGGAGAAAAAGGGAACAATTGGATTATTTGGATGAAATGGGAGACAGCTTTCAGCTTTCTGGATAACAGGCTTTCGGATAATGGATCCCATACTTGAATTAACATATTCCCTATAGAATCATAGCCAATTATAAGCGTTATCAACACTCGAGTTAAAATGCAAATGCTACTGCCCAAGTAATATTAATGCCAAAAAGGCTCAGTGGCTTGTGGGAATATTACATGAGATATAATAACTCCAAGCAGCGAAGCTTTCTGTTGTGACATGAACCCCATGTGTAGTAATAGCATCAGAAATGAGCATTATTATAATATTCATTAACTATTATTATTATTATTATTAGTATTAACATGTATTTATATAGCGTAGCGCTGTAAAGTAAATGTGATTATACAACATATGGAGTTACATACATCACAATCAATACCGGTACAAAAGGTGATGAAGGCCCTATGCCAAAGAGCTTACACTCTAAAGGGAAGGGAGTAATACACAAGGGCGCAAATTCACTAAGCGCCGAAGCGCTGAACGCTAGCGTTAATTTGCTAGCGTTTGGCATTTTCGCTACTGCGCAAATTCACTAACGAACGCTGGCGTATTTTCGCTTGTGTAACTTCGCATCCTTACGCCAGGCGAATTTTCGCTAGCGATGTAACTACGCAAATTCACTAACTTGCGCAGTGTACTGAACGCTACCTTTTACGCTAGACTTCCTTCACCACCTCAGACCAGGCGAAGCGCAATAGAGTAGATAGGGATTGTTTCCAAAAAAAGTCAATTTTTTTTCTAAGTCCCAAAAAACGCTGGCGTGTTTTCTACATGATGGGTGATAGGCTGAAAAAGATCAAAAACCTCTTTGGGGCTCCCCTCCTTCCCCCCTACATTTCCTGACTCATGGCAACTTACCTAGACAGTGGGCACATGTGTAGGGCAAAATAACATTTTTATTTGCTGATTTGAAGGTTTTCTAGGCATTTGTAGTGCAGATACGTGTTCCTCCATTGAAATTTGAATTTCGCGCTGTATGCAAATGAACCATCGCTAGCGAAACTTCGCTTCGCTTGGCGAATTAACGCTAGCGCAACTTCGCAAACTAACGCTACCCCTGTGCGCAACTTCGTATTTTAGTGAATTTGCGGAGCGCTGGCGAAAATACGCCTGGCGAAATGCGGCGAAGTTGTGCCTGGCGCAACTTCGCATCTTAGTGAATTTGCCCCAAGGTGTGGGAGTGGGTAAGATTGAATTAAGTGGGTGAGAAATGTGGTACTGTATGTGGTGTTGCGTTTGGTAGTTAAGCAGAGTGAGGGGAGGCTTCTCGAAAGAAGTGCGTTTTAAGAGATTTCTTGAAAGCAGAAAGGTTGGGAGAAAGTGGGACAGACCTATGTAATAATGATGGTTTCATTAATCAATAGCTAAATTCCACAGGTTTGAGAGCCCCTGGAAACCCTTCAGGGAACATTTAAAAAACATGCCACCCACATTAACCCCATTGGCCTTGAGGAGCTTTACTACACACATGTAAACCTATGTTTCACTACAAGCTGGGTGAGTGACAGCCTGTACATCTGTCCGTCTGGGGAACAGGTTTCTTCTCTGCAATGACACGACTACAATGTGTCCATTTTCACTGCCCGCAGGGTCCCGTGTGGCTTCTTAGCCATCACATTGGGCCACTTTATCAGGATAACTGAGTATGGCAGGCAGCTGCTATGTGATTGATGATGTCTTCTGAACCCAGGAATCCTCACCATATTTCATCCTCAGAATGGAGGCAACATAGAGGCTGTCACATGGAGCTGACACATTGGGCTGAAAATGCATCTGTATTCACATACACTCTATAGCCGACTAGATACCACCACCATCTAATCTTTAGTTTGTTATAGAATGGCCAATTCTAAGCATCTCTTTAATTGTCTTCATTGTTTATTTTTCATCGTTTTTGAATTATTTGCCTTCTTCTTCTGAATCTTTCCAGCTTTCAAATAGGGGTCGCTGACCCCATCTAAAAAGCAAACGCTCTGTAAGGCTACAAATGTATTGTAATTGCTACTTTTTATTACTCATCTTTCTATTCAGGCCTCTCCTATTCATATTTTAATCTCTTATTCATATCAGTGCATGGTTGCTAGGGGAATTTGGACACTAGCAACCAGACGGCTGAAATTGCAAACTGGAGAGCTGCTAAATAAGTCAAAAACAACAAATAATAAAAAATGAAAACCTAATACAAATTGTCTGGGAAAATCACTCTCTACATCATATTAACGGTTAATTTAAAGCTGATCAACCCCATTAACAGAAAGGTACCATGAAGTGGGGTCTGGCACAACATATTGGCCCAGGGCGGCACATGCAGCGGTATCTACTTAAATGATATACATTTCATGGCAAGGAAGGGAAGGAAATAATAATTGTGTTACTAGTAGTCACTGGGGATGAGACAAGCCTATAGTAAATACAATATTTCAATACAAATATGTACTTGTGAGACCCTACAGTATGGGATATTCCCTGCACACAGTGGATATACAGTATAACTGCAGCTCACAGTGGATTGTATTCACTCTACAGATCACCATCTGCCCATGCCTGCCATATGCAACTGGCCATGGCCACAATTTATGGATTAGCATGTGCCTATTTTGGGTCAGGAGGTGCAGCCTTGTAACTTGATACCAACCAAAGGGTGCAGGTCTCAGTAAGGATTGGATATTGGGTCACACTCCTAATCATACAGGACGGGTGCAACTCCACCACAGATCTGGCTTCACACACTGTGGGGCTCATTTATCAACACTGGGCAAATTTGCCCATGGGCAGTAACCTATAGCAACCAGTGAGTGGTAGAACAATGAATGAAACAATTTCATTGGTTGCCACAGGCAAATTTGCCCAGTGTTGATAAATGACCCCCTGTAGGTCATATCTGTCTCCAACTTTATCCAACTGCGTATCTTGACAGCGCTATATAAATAAATGATGATGAACTTTATAGATTTCTCTCCTAATCAAGAGAAATTTAAAGGGGATGTTCACCTTTACATTAAGGGGCCCATTTACTTAGTTCGAGTGAAGGAACAGAATAAAAAAAACTTCGAATTTCGTATGGTTTTTTTTGGCTACTTCAACCTTCGACTACGACTTCGAATCAAACGATTCAAACTAAAAATCGGTCGACTATTCGACCATTCAATAGTCGAAGTACTGTCTCTTTAAAAAAAACTTTGCCCCCCTAGTTCGCCACCTAAAACCTACCGAAGTCAATGATAGCCTATGGGGAAGGTCCCCATAGGCTTTGGAACAATTTTTAGGTCGAAGAAAAATCGTTCGATCGATGGATTAAAATCCTTCGAATCGAACGATTGGAAGGATTTTTCGTTTGATCGAACTCTTTGCGGTAAATCCTATCGACTTCGATATTCGAAGTCAAAGGATTTCAATTCGTCAGTCGAATATCGAGGGTTAATTAACCCTCGATAGTCAACCAAAAGTAAATTTGCCCCTAACTGTTAGTATGATGTAGAGAGGGATATTCTGAGACAATTTGCAATTGGTTTTCATTTTTTATTATTTGTGGTTTTTGACTTATTTAGCTTTTTATTCAGCAGCTCTCCAGGTTGTAATTTCAGCTGTCTGGTTGCTAGGGTCCACATTATCAACTGTGCACTGATTTGAATAAGAGACTGGAAAAGGACTAGGAAACGCCTGAACAGAGATATGAGGAATAAAAAGTAGTAATAACAATAAGGGTCTGGCCACACAGGCAGATACAGGGAGATTAGTCACCAGGCGTCAAATCTCCTCTTCTTCGCGGCGACTAATTTCCCCGATCTGCCTTTCGCTGGCTAAAATGAAAATTGCCTGGGGGCAGGCACTTGGAGCACTTGGCAACGTCGGAAAATGAAGCGCGAGTACCGAGTACCTGCCCCCAGGCGATTTTCATTTTAGCCAGCGAAAGGCAGATCGGGGAAATTAGTCGCCGCGAAGAAGAGGAGATTTGTCGCCTGCCGACTAATATCCCCGAATCTGCCTGTGTGGCCAGACCCTAAGGCGCAAATTCACTAAGCGCCGAACGCTAGCGTTAATTCGATAGCGTTTGGCATTTATCATTACTGCGCAAATTCACTAACGAACGCTGGCGTAGTTTCGCTAGTGTTTCTTTGCACCCTTACGCCTGGCGAAGTTTCGCTAGCGACGTAACTACGCAAATTCACTAACGCGCGCAGTGTACTGAACGCTACCTTTTACGCTAGACTTCCTTCGCCACCTCAGACCAGGCGAAGCGCAATAGAGTAGATAGGGATTACTTCAAAAAAAGTCAAAAATATTTTTGGGGCTCCCCTCCTTCCCCCCTACATTTCCTGACTCATGGCAACTTACCTAGACAGTGGGCACATGTGTAGGGCAAAATAACATTTATATTTGTTGATTTGAAGGTTTTCTAGGGATTTGTAGTGCTGATACGCGTTCCTCCATTGAAATTTGAATTTGGCGCCGTATGCAAATTAGCCTTTGCTAGCGTAACTTCGCTTCACTTAGCAAATTAACACTAGCGCAACTTACGCTACCCCTGTGCGCAACTTCGGATTTTATTGAATTTGCGGAGCGCTGGCGAAACTACGCCTGGCGAAGTGCGGCAAAGTTGCGCCTGGCGAAGTGCGGCGAAGTTGCGCCTGGCGAAACTACGAATGTTAGTGAATTTGCCCCAAAGGGTGAAGACACACAGAGCTACTAGTAGCAGCTACTTGTCACAGCTACAAAACAGACAATAGTGATAACTGCCTTTGATAATGTGTTTGGTAGAGGCAGTTCTCTGTACTCTGTACAGGGCATTTTTGGCATTTTGTAGCCACAAAAAGTAGCAGCTGCTAGTAGCCCTAGAGAGAGGCTGTAAAATGCCACAAATACCCTGCCATAGACAAAACTGAGAACTGCCTCTGCTAAAACACATGTAGGGATTTATTTATCAAAATACAAATTTATCTCATTATTATTTTAAATAAACTCTGACCAAATCTGCACGGGATATTTCCAGTTATTTACCAATTTATCAGTTCCGGGAAAAACTAGAAAAAATAGTGAAAATCATCCGAAAATTTGAATCGTACGAATTTTTCAGATTTTCTACCCGATTTTTTTGATTTTTGCCCGAAAACCTCGAAATTTTTAGATTTTAGCACGAAAACCAGCGCAGAGCAGGATCTCTTTGGGACTTCTCCCATTGATTTACCTATATACAACCTCAGCAGGTCTGAGATGCCAGATTTTCGGATTCTGACTTTTTCCATCCTGTACCGAATCCACTTTTTTGGATTCGGCCGAACCCCCGAATCCTTCGCGAAAGATTCGGCTGAATACCAAACAGAATCCGAAAGGGAAAACATTTTTACTTCCTTGTTTTCTGACGAAAAGTCATGCAATTTCCTTCCCTGCCCCTAATTTGCATATGCAAATTAGCGTTCGGCTCGGCAAAAGGATTCAGCCGAATCCTGCTGAAAAGGCCGAATCCTGAACCAAATCAAGAAAAATTCAAGTTTTTTTTTTTTAATAAAACTTCGCATTTTATAGTAAAAGTAGTTTGGTTTTAGATGGGGTCAGTGACCCCCATTTGAAAGCTACAAAGAGCCAGAAGAAAAAGGCAAATAATTCAAAAACTATAAAAAATAATAATGAAGACAAATTGAAAAGTTGTTTAGAATTAGACATAACACAACTTAAAAAGTGAACCATCCCTTTAAAACAGTACAGAGTTCCGTATAGGATTTTTATTTTAGGGTATAGGCCTTCTGTATATAAAAAGGAAAGAATAGAACAAACTGTATCCAGGATATTTGGCACGACAGACTTAACAAAGGATAACATTATATGGTGCTTTATTTAGTGGATTTGATTCTGCATGTAGAAGATTCACAGTTAATAATAATAATAATGGATTTTTGTGAGTAATAAGCATGACTTCTCCAAAGCATTTCTTACTATAACCAGCGAGAGGGTGAGGCAAAGTTGGGCCCATTTGTGTATCTGAAATTCCCACTGGGAAACAACACGTTGCAGAGTAACCCTGGTACAAGTCTACTTCTCATCATCATCATCATCATCATCATCAGTATCCTCTGGTTTCTTGTGCCAGTCACATTATATCTTAAGAAAGGGATGTTGTTGTTCATAGGACAATGGCAATAGTATTTCTATGACACACAGTGAGGGATTGACGAGTGCAGGTCCCCCTCTAGGAGTCAAGTAAAACACACAAGTCAAGTTCAGGGATTAGACATAAAATTCAGAGAGAAGGGAAAAGGGTTTATTATCACAAAAAGGACTTTCACTTTCACGGCTTGTGTCCATGTGATACAGTTGAAATCACTGCAGAGAAGCCAAGATCCCCTAACAGCACAGACTTCTCCTTGGAATGTTATGAGGAGCCCATAAAATCATCAGCTACAGCAAGAGAAGCCAACCTGCTGTTTTCCAGATGTGACCGTGCAAGAACTCTCAGCCTGTCTCCCCAAATCAACACCACTTGTGCCCCCAGTTCACATACTCACACTACCCACACCTTCTGCCTTTGATCAGCAAATGGTATTCCTACCAAGAAAACTGTTTTCAAAGGGTCACTAAACCTTCCTTTCTGTATGTTTCCCTTTGTATTTCATTAATTCTATTATTACATATGTAATTTCATTTCATTCCACATTTTCCTGCTGAATTGTGCTTAGTACAGGGAATACCTATGTGCCATAGTTTTATGGGATCTCTCTGTACAGACTATGAGCAAACTTAGGGACTGTTCCTGCTGAATTGTGCTTAGTACAGGGAATACCTATGTACCATAGTTTTATGGGATCTCTCTGTACAGACTATGAGCAAACTTAGGGACTGTTCCTGCTGAATTGTGCTTAGTACAGGGAATACCTATGTACCATAGTTTTATGGGATCTCTATTTCAAGCCCATTCCCTGATGCTCTCAGTACTTCCTTATATCTTTTTGTTAGGTAATTGTAACAATACAGCTGGGTTATGTCGCATGAAGCAATACACAGTTTAGTGCAATACCTTTACTGCTATAATAACTCATTTATTACAAGTGGGATAAAAAATTAAGATTTTATAGTTACCTTATCATAATTGATTATCTGGTCCCAGATTTGAAATCTAAGTTGACATTTACTCTACTGATCAGGCTCCCTGAGCTTTAATAAAGTCGCTTGTTACAGTTGATACATTGGCTTGTGGAATTCTTCTGTGAAATGTATCGGCAAATTGGAACGATCGGAAGAGTTTGTAGCGGCTATTAGGTCACATCACAGAGAAGACAATTAAAAGCCTCTAAATATTTGTATTTACTGACGTTACAAAATAGACGTGGGACGGCTCAGACTCCTCTTGAACATTTTGTCAACAACAAAAGTGTATTTCTTCCCACTAAATACTATCAACAAAATAACAGAATTCTTTAACATCATTACTGGACACACAATAAGCCTGACTATTGCCCCCAGTACTACCAGCCTGGACACTAAATATGATGCCTGAAGCCGGGGGTTATTAATAGGAAAGGAAGCTGAAGGGTGTTATTTTTTACAAAAAAAGGTGACGAGCCTAAGTGTAAGGTTTCTCATACATCATGGCTTTACAGTAAGAGAATGTAACGTATGTTCCACTCACGAATCAGCTCCCTAAAACAGCAAAAATGACAGATGGGAGCGGCTCCTGAACGTGCCATCAGTGAAATCTAATATGGAATCAGCCAGCTTTTCTTACTGCTGCTTTATACAAATAACCTGACGTCTGCCTACAAGAGGGATGTGTTTCCTAAAGGGGGGCAAACACCCAAAAACTTTATATCATACCTCCCAACATTTTGGAAGTAAAAAGAGGGACAAAAAAAATTTTTCCGCATGTAGTGCAGCAATTTTTTGACCACACCCCTTTCTGTGGCCACACCCCCTAATTACCATGTTTGTTTTACAAAATTTGGCAGGTTATGAAAGTTTGAAAATATTTCTCCTTATCTAAACTGTGTTTTTGTGTCTCAAAATTGTTACAAAGTATCTTATTTGCACCTGTTAGCTGTTCTGGGCTCTCTGCTAAAAGCCAATTAAGTGACAAACTTTGTTTCTTTTTCTGGCTGTTCAGTGCAGGGAAAAGAGGGACTTTCCAGTACAAATGAGGGACTGTGGGTTGAGCTGTCAAAAGAGGGACTGTCCCTCCTAAAAAGGGACATTTGGGAGGTATGGTTATATCACTTGAGGCGTTTGACTTGTTTGAATTTTGTTCTGCCCTTTAAAATCTCCAGCACATTTTTGGACAAACAGAAAGATGAACAGGCGAAGGGCTGAATCAATAACAAGGACTGCTTAATTGTCCGATGAATATTCAGTGACTCTGGCTACAAACTAGCGTTTTAGATATCAGGCCGGAGACAGGCCGATCATCCGAAAGCCACACAGACTAACTGCAAAGCTACAAGCTGGTTATAAGGAGAACGTCCTCTTTAGGGGGACCAGACTAAGGGGGTTATTGACCAATACTCGCATTTATCTTTTTTATTAAAACAAAGTCGACCTAACTCCCATCCACCAAATTCATGTATTTATCAAAAATCTGTTTGAAAAAGTTGGTGCGAAAAATAGTTGCAAAAAGTCATGCGTCAATTTGCGCTCTGAAAACTCAACTTTATCGAATTGTCGCCGCGACAACTGGTATTTATCAGATCACGATGTCAAGAAACATCTCCAGGGACATCTGCCATTGACTTCTATGTGACCTCTATCAATTGAGGGATCGGGAGTCTATATAACTATTTAACCAGGCCGAAGGGACCCGTCCCAGTTCCAAAGGCAATCAAACTACAAAAAGGTTTATATCAAAAACGATATATGTCCCAAGGCCTCTTAGAGTAAAAACAGAAATAATTTATTGATATTCACATTTAAAAAAGTATCCAGTAAATACTACCCCACATATCCCACCTTACGCGTTTCGCACCCTCCGGCGCTTAGTCATAGGCCCGTCTGTCCAGGTGACCTCAACAGGCTTTTTCAGATTCAGATTTTCAGCAGCGTTGGGGTATTATAAATCTGTAAAAGTTCAAGGTTTTTTTTCTCTTAAAATGTATTTTCCCCTTTAAAAACATGACCAGAAAAATTTGAGTTTTAATAAATAGGCCCCTAAGTTGGCCGCTATCCAAATCAAATGCGCCAGTTAGCATTGACCTGATCCAATGGCTAAAATAAAAATACTGAGAGGGGTTGGGGAGGGGGAAATTTAATTTGTCTAAAGTTCTGAGGCATGAATCACCTGCACATAGGCCTTCCAGCAATCCTCATTGTGGCTAATGGTGTTTAAACAGGAGGCAGAACACCAAAACACTGGCCTTAAAAATTATTTAATTTAATTTATAGGAGCTGCTGCAAATGCAGGTGATTACAGTATATCTTAGACGTGAAATAACAAAGCCTTGTATAAACACCTTCCATTCACAGGCTAATCAGATACATTTCTCACCCCCAATGTAATAACAGGAACACGTCTTATTGAAATGCAAATGATAAATAAGTGCCAATTGCTCACAGTGGTGCAAATGAAAGAGCCCACAATGCTCACACCTTGCCCCACTTCCTCCCCAAACAGACGATCTTCACACTTACAATAAAACAGAGGAAGTACAGTTCAACATCAATTGCCTGTCTGTAAATAAACAAGCTCACTACAGACTGGGCATTGCTCAATATTAAAATATTTTCCAGCTATTACAAAAGCAGCTATAGGTTCCACATTGCTCCCTGTCACTGCTCCATCATCCCTGTCTTATTCTCATTAGGAATTGCACATCTGCCCCCTATATATGACCCTGTGGCTCCAACACTAACAGTGAGGGCTCTATTAGTCTGTCAACGGCACCACTTAGTGGATATATTGTGTACACACACGTTGTAGTGCAAGTCCCTGGCTTAATAACCTTCATGGGCAAATATTTCATATTTTAGTCATTTGTCTTTGTAAATAAGGCTCTTGTTTTTTAGTTCAGGCCTTTGCATTTAACATTATTTTGATATTCCTCACTATGTAACTAGGAGGGCCCCATGAGGGTGCGGGCCCCCTATGCCTCTGGTAATTACGACCCTGATCTAATCTTCCCCTTATACAAACATGAAATGTCCCCCAAATACACCCTTGCCCCATGTAAGATATAAAACCGCAATGAACATTGCTGGTAAAAATTTGTAGTACAGGTATGGGACCTGTTATCCAGAATGCTCGGGACCTGGGGTTTTCCGGATAATGGATCTGTCTGTAATTTGGGTCTTCCTGCCTTAAGTCTACTAGAAATTAATTTAAACATCAAATAAAGCCAATAGACTGGTTTTGCTTCCAATAAGGATTAATTATATCTTAGTTGGGATCAAGTACAAGCGACTGTTTTATTATTAAAGGATAAAATGGAGTCTATTCAGAGCTTTCTGGATATCGGGTTTCCGGATAAGGGATCCTATACCTGTAATTCAATAATCCCCCTTAAATAATGTTTAAGGGTAAATAAGGTAATTAATGGTCTGTATAAGGGCCCGTACACACACTGCCATTTCTTTATTTGTCTGCAAATACATGCTGAGCGCATACTAATGCATATATAGGTAAGGGACCTGTTATCCAGAATAATTGGGACCTGGGGTTCTCCGAATAATGGATCTTTCCGTAGTTTGGATCTTCCTACATTAAGTCTACTAGAAAACCAAATAGGCTGGTTTTGTCTCCAATAAGGATTAATTATATCTTAGTTGGGATCAAGTACAAGCGACTGTTTTATTATTACACAGAAAAAGGAAATCATTTTTAAAAAAAATATGGATTATTTTCATAAAATGGAGTCTATGGGAAAAGGCCTTTCCATATTTCGGAGCTTTCTGGATAATGGATCTTTTTGTAGTTTACATCTTCATCCCTTAAGTCTACTAGAAAATCATATAAACATGAAATAAACCCAATAGGCTGGTTTTGCTTCCAATAAAGATTAATTATATCTTAGTTGGGATCAAGTACAAGCGACTGTTTTATTATTACACAGAAAAAGGAAAACGTTTGTAGAAATTTGGATTATTTGAATAAAATGGAGTCTATGGGAGATGACCTTTCTGTAATTCAGAACTTTCTGGATAACAGGTTTCCAGATAAGGGGTCCCATACCTGTACAGTGAAACCTCAAATTTACATACCCTGCTTTTATGTTTTCCCTATTATTATACCATATGGTGTTCAATACATAATACATTTTCCCGGATTTGAAATCATTTTTTCCTAGTCCCTGGAAAGAGTAAAACTTCTACTGCATTGTGTTTCTATGTGTTTTTTTCAAACAAACATAAGAGTTCCAAATGTAACTCTCTCTTCAACTGTCTTTCCAGCACACGTGAACGCAAGTAAATTCAGCAGGTTACATCTAACAAAACACAAGTAAACGTAAATGCCATAAAGTGCAACCCTAAATGCTTATCAGTACAAGGCACAGAATATAATGGAACCAATTGGCTGTTTAGCTCAAACTTGCGTCTCAAACATATAATAATAATAATAATAATAATAATAATAATAATAATAATAAATACCCATGTGTTAGAGCCCCTAACAAGGTAAATCAGAAAAGGCTTGACTTTATCTGAGCAAGCAAAAGAGACAATCAAATATATCAAGGGAATTAACTGCTTTGAGGAGGGAAGAATTGTCCTTGTCCAGCAGCAGAACATGGTATAACACTTTCAGTAAAACAGTTTGAATACCAGGGGGCGCTCTTTCATTGAAGCCAGTGGATGGTTATGTTGATAGAACAGTCACGGCTCGTGCCCACTATAGGAATAAGGACAAATACACAGATACACAAGTCTCTCTGGCAAACTAAGTAATCCCAGTGTATTATACTGAGCATTTCTATGGTAAAGAAGGGAACCTTTAGCCAACATCTTCCTTATTTTCCCTTTATATATCTGTCTCCTGAATACCACAGCTCAGGATATATTAGTGACATTAACTGATTATAAACACAAAGGGGAATTTGCAAAAAGTGGAATATATGAATTTCACAAAATTCACAAAAATCTTTAGTCTCCTTTGTGACTATAGCGGTTTTGTAAAATAAATTGTTGTTCCGGAACACCACTTCAGTGAATTTGCAGTATCAATCTGTAGTGCAAGTTGGTGTAAGTTATGTGTGTGTGTCTATAGATATATACATGATCAATATACAGACAGATAGATAGAAAGATAGATGATAAATATACAGATAGATAGATAGATAATAGATAGATAGATAGATAATAGATAGATAGATAGATAGATAGATAGATAGATAGATAGATAGATAGATAGATAGATAGATAGATAATAAAAATACAGATAGATAGATAGATAGATAGATAGATAGATAGATAGATAGATAATAGATAGATAGATAGATAGATAATAAATAGATGATAAATAGATGATAAATAAATAAATAGATAGATAGATAGATGATAGATAGATAGATAGATAGATAGATAGATAGATAGATAATAAATAGATAGATGATAAATAGATAGATAGATGATAAATAAATAGATAGATAGATAGATAGATAGATAGATAGATAGATAGATAGATAGATAGATAGATAGATGATAAAAATACAGATAGATAGATAGATAGATAATAAATAGATAGATAGATGATAAATAAATAGATAGATAGATAGATAGATAGATAGATAGATAGATAGATGATAGATATATAGATAGATAGATAGATAGATAGATAGATAGATAGATAGATAGATAGATAGATAGATAATAAATAGATAGATAGATAGATGATAAAAATACAGATAGATAGATAGATAGATGATAGATAGATAGATAGATAGATAGATAGATAGATAGATATAGATAGATGATAAAAATACAGGCAGACAGCTAGAGAGAGAGAGAGCGATAAATAGACAGATATATAGATGATAAATATACAGACAAGCAGACTGCCAGATAGATAGATATATAGATGTGTGTGTGACTATATTTGTGTATATTGATCATTTTAAGTCTAATGAAATGTGTTGGGTGAATGAGCCATGGACAGAACCAACAATATTAAAACAAGTCCCAAGAGGACAAAAGAAATGACCCGGTCCCATGGACTTTACCTGTAGGAAGCAGTTTCGGGGATCACACGTGACACCATAGCCTCGCTGGTTAGACCGTGGGCAGGTAGAACCCGGGGATCATTCTCACATGTGTGACTGTGTCTCTAGCCCAGGAAGCAATGAATCTCATCTCCCTCCCAAACACTTCAACCACCTCCCAAAAACACTCCTTTATCTCACACCACTTTCAGGGACAGCAGCTGTTTGGTCTCCTGCTCTTCCCTTTGTTTTCATTTCCTTCTCTCTAAAATCTTCACTGTACAAATCCCATTGACACCTCCTCTATTTCTCTTGGGTTAAAGTTGAAATGTGCAGTACAGTTAAAATCCAACATGTGGATTATATGCCGCTAGTGTTTATGGCACAGTCCCAGTGCAAAAGAGTTGGTTGTTGTACAGTAATGTGCAGTTTAGTGTTTGTGCTGCATTGGGTAAAGTTACAAAATATACACGCTATAAATAGGGGGGCTCCCTGCATATTATGTCTCATAGGTTGAGTTACTGGGGCTTATTTGCTTAAAGCTGCACATGCCCATTTATATCCACTCCTTTGGCAACACTGTCAAACAAGCAGATCTCTGTCCAATTTGGAAGCCCATGTGCTGGGCCATGTCGAGAATATGGGACCATGTTTTGCCTCTTCAGGCAAATCCACTAAACCCGCAGAGCTTACGACTATCTGCGGAGATTTTGATTTAAGTATTTGCAGGATATTGATAAACTTTAAGAACTTCTTAAAGGAAAACTATACCCCTCAAACAATGTGGGTCTCTATAAAAAGATATTGCATAAAACAGCTCATATGTAAAACTCTGCTTCATGTAAATAAACCATTATCATAATAATATACTTTTCTAGTAGTATGTGCCATTGGGTAATCATAAATAGAAAATTGCCATTTTAAAAAATAAGGCCCGCCCCCTGAGATCGTAGGATTCACTGTACTCACAAACATACCAACAAACCATACATGTTAGGTCACATGAGCCAATTAACAGACAGAGTTGTGTCTTTTGCTTCAACACTTCTTCCTGTTACAGTTAGTGTTGTAGTATTTCTGGTCAGGTGATCTCTTTCTGTTACAGTTAGAGCTGCAGTATTTCTGGTCAGGGGATCTGTTCCTGTTACAGTTAGAGCTGCAGTATTTCTGGTCAGGTGATCTCTTCCTGTTACAGTTAGAGCTGCAGTATTTCTGGTCAGGTGATCTCTTCCTGTTACAGTTAGAGCTGCAGTATTTCTGGTCATGTGATCTATTCCTGTTACAGTTAGAGCTGCAGTATTTCTGGTCAGGTGATCTCTGAGACAGCACACAGACCATCACAAAATGGTGGCTCAAGGCAAGAGATGTAAAAGGGCAACATTTACTTAAATATATATTCCAGTTTGGTAAGATTCTTTAATATGCCACTTAATATGATATGAACTATCTGTTGCTTAAGTATTCATTTTGGGGGTATAGTTTTCCTTTAACTTCTTCTGCATTTGCAGATTTTGTTTGGGATTCAGTCAAATTCAATGAAAAAAGATTGATGTGGACCGCATCAGAGCTCACCCGGTTGCTGCGTCCAGCCAGACGCTGCCTTAGCGAGATTCTGGCAACTCTGAGTAAGTGCCGAGATTTGGGGCAAGAAATGAGTAAGTCCAGGACACCCACCGCACTTTATCTGTACCACTGTGTGTGTATTAATAAAGCCGATTTTCAAAGGTATAGTCTGTGCCCTTTAATGGATTTCCAGGACAGAATCTACACAAGCGCGATTCTCTAGTGCTAAGGATTCAGTCACATTCAACCCTTTTTCAGCAGGATTCACTATTTACAATACCCTTATTCC
Source organism: Xenopus petersii (assembly GCA_038501925.1). Taxonomy (NCBI): domain Eukaryota; kingdom Metazoa; phylum Chordata; class Amphibia; order Anura; family Pipidae; genus Xenopus; species Xenopus petersii. The sequence continues at coordinate 141,307,344 of CM076684.1, read as the reverse complement.
CATATGCTACTGAGGGATCGGATTCATTTGGGATTGAGAAAGATTTAAGATCTGGGGGAATCCAAAAGAAAGTGGATTGCTGTATCCCTACTTATAGATCAGATTTGGGCAACAAACAGATCTGCATCGTCAAGGTTTTAGATACAAATAATGCACTACATACATATTATTGGGGTTGGATGGTGTTTAGCAAGTGAGGGAATAGAGGGATATGGGAGATAGCTCATAGTACAAGTTGATCCAGGGACCAGGAATTTTGGGAGTCAGGAAGGAATCTTTCCCCCTCAAAATTCAAATTGGAGAGACTTCAGATGGGTTTTTTACCTTCCTCTGGATCAACTGGCAGTTAGGCAGGTTATATGTTGACCAGGGGTGTCCAAACTTTTGGCTCGCCGGGCCACATTGGAAAAAGAAAAATTGTCTGGGGCCACACATGAAATACACAAACACGTTTGATTTGTAAAAGTAAAGGAAATACACAGAAAATAACTACAATGCCAGTTGGATAACCAGATGGAGCTATACACTGGAATATGGGACGCCTGGATATTAAATAGACTTATTATTGTTATAATATTATTACTAACTAGGCAATGGGCAGAGTCCTCCCTCCTCCTATTTCCTCAGGAACCAAGCGTTTCAAACTGCGCCGCATTCATATGAATCCTGGGCCGCATGTGGACCTCGGGCCTCAGTTTGGACACCCCTGATGTAGACTTAAGGTTGAACTTGATGGACGTGAGTCTTTTTTCATCCAATTTACCAATTTACTATGTTAATGCGTATAAATACCTTCCTTACACTTTAGCCCGTAGTTTATAAAATAGTGGCCACAATCCCTCATGTCCAACTTCCCTGAATTTTAGCATAGGTGGTGCCCATAGGTGCTAACCCTTCAGAATGGAGTGCAAGGACATATGCAAGGAATTTTTGGGTGTGACATTTTGCCGTGTGTATCACTTAAAAGCTACATAGTATCAGCGGTCTCAAGAAGCAAATAAAGTATAGCGCTGACTCTGCACCTTGTGCTGTATCTCTGTGCTCCTGCGTGTAAAGTGCAGCTCTAGGTACAAGTGCTCAGTGCCCATGGATCTGTAAATGGGGCCTAAAATCTCTTGCAAAAATATGTCCCTTTTTGTCTAGAGTCATCAACGGATCCATTAGCACGTGGCACAGGGGAAGAGGCAAATGTGCCATTGTACTTATAGCAAGGAAAAGGGGAATTTGCTAAAAACTCTGATGTCTCTGCTCTGAGATTGTTGTTTCCCCTTTAACAGGTGCTCCGATCGGCCACAACACTGGCCACTAATATACTCAACTCGACGCCCATTGATCTGTCATAACAAATCTGCACAAAGGCTCTGAACTAATTCCACATTTCAACACACATTTTTCCCCAAGCGTCGGCTGTGACCGATGGTATCATGTTCATCTCGTGTGATCTGGACCAGCCCGTGAGATGCCGCAGGGATGAGAGGGGCAGCGAGCCGGGGAGGATTCAGGGGTGCTCAAAGGATCACCACTAAAACTCATATAAAATATATGGATGTATAGTAGGAGGAAGGGAAATTCTAATCAACTTCCCAATATACAGCGGTAACACATTATCACTGCAGTCATATTGATGTGTAACTGTAACACAAAATGTGTCTGCCTGTCCCGTTCCGACTCTCTATACAATGTAGCAGCTCTGCTTCAGCCAAGACTCCACTTCCCACAATGCCCTGCGTGCTACACCTGACTTTGTTTCAATAGTCAGAACCAGCAGTGGAGAAAGTAGACAGGCTTAGCAAAATGACAAAAGAAAGTGGAAGGTTGTGTGTGTTCCTACTTCTTTATTTCCAAGCCAATTATCTCCAACCTGTGTCATAAATTAGGGCATTGTGCCGTGGGGGGTTGTCCTGGTTTTAGGGGGCCCCAGCTTATCAGTCAAACAGCTGCTGAACAGCGCGAGCACACTAGTATCAATAATAGGTGGACGATTCTTCCCAAAACTGGATTTAAATTAGGGATGCACCGAAACCAGGATTCGGTTCAGGATTCAGCCAGGATTCGGCCTTTTTCAGCAGGATTCGGATTCGGCCAAATCCTTCTGCCCAGCCGAACCGAATCCGAATCCTAATTTGCATATGCAAATTAGGGTCAGGGAGGGAAATTGTGTGACATTTTGTCAGAAAACAAGGAAGTAAAAAAAGTTTTCCCCTTCCCACCCCTAATTTGCATATGCAAATTAGGGTTCGGATTCGGTTCGGTATTCGGCCAAATCCTTCGTGAAGGATTCGGGGGTTCGGCCGAATCCAAAAAGTGGATTCGGTGCATCCCTAATTTAAATGGGTGGGTCATCTTTGAGCTGTTGGTCAATTCGAAGCAACTTTTTAGTTGGTCTTCATTTTTTCTTTTTTTATAGTTTTTTAATTATTTGCCTACTTCTTCTGACTCTTTCCAGCTTGCAAATGGGGGTCACTGACCCCATCTAAAAACAAATGCACCGTAAGGCTACAAATGAGTTGTTATTGCTACTTTTTATTCCTCATCTTTTTATTCAGGCCTCTCCTATTTTATATTCCAGTCTTGATTATTCAAATCAGTGCTTGGTTGCTCAGTGAATGTGCACCCTAGCAACCAGATTGATGAAATTGCAAACTGGAGAGCTGCTGAATAAAAAGTTAACTAACTCAAAAACCCCAAATAATAAAAAATTGCAAATTGTCTCAGACTACCCCTCTCTACATCATACTAACAGTTAATTTAAAGGTGAACAACCCCTTTAAGCTCTCACCATTCCCAACATTCTTTAGATATCAAAGTGTTAAACACTGACATTACCAAATTCCTCACCTCTGCCAACACAATATGGCGGCGGGGGGGGGAGGGGATTATAAAACAAGCATATTTTTGTATAGTGAAATTCAAGCTTTTGGCATGAGTAAGAAGTAAGCACCCAGATTTGTACATTTCGCACGTCTTCAGTTGGAGCGAGGAGTAAAAGCCAGTGTTTGCTATGAAAGGAAAACCGCAGCGCTTACACCAAATATCTCTGCCTTTCCTTCCAAGTCACACACAAGTGTAAGCTGCCCCCCACATGTCGGGACAATATTGGCCACTGGCACAGGGAAACAGCCCCTGGATTAATATTCTGCGTGACAACATGGGCACAGCTGGGAGCCAAATCCACTGCTCCTAATCTACTGGAATTCCAGTCGGGCAGCGGGAGAGGGTTGTGGAAATTTGTGCAGCGTATACACCATAATGGAGCATTTACCTGCCATACAGATACAACTAACACTAGGACACTAGGGACAATTATCAGATATACAGCCGTTGCCTAAATAATATCTATTTGATTATGTGACTGTCAGATCCGATCTTGCACCCCTTCCTATCTGTTGGCTGATACCCACTCAATAAATTCTGATGGCTCAGTATTTATAGTCCAGTAATACCAGATAATAAATTATGGCATATTTATAGCCTGAAAAAAACTCAACAGTCATTATGGCAACTATATTTTGCTTATTGTCTCTCTATCTGTCTGTCTGTCTGTCTGTCTATCATCTATCTATCTATCATCTATCTGCCTGTCATCTATCTATCTATCCATGATTCATCCATTTATCTATCTATCTATCTATCTATCTAATTATGTATCTATGTATCTATTAATCTGTCATCTATCTGTCTATCATCTATCTATCTATATATCATATATCTGTCATCCATATATCTGTCTATTTATTATCTATCTATCTATCTATCTATGATCTATCTATCTAATTATGTATCTATCTATCTATCTAATTATCTATCTATCCATCTATCTATCCATCTATCTATCTATCTATCTATCTATCTATCTATCTATCTATCTATCTATCTATCTATCTATCTATCTATCTATCTATCTAATTATCTATCTATCTATCCATCCATCTATCTATGTATCTATCTATGTATCTATGTATCTATCTATCTATCTATCTATCTATCTATCTATCTATCTATCTATCTATCTATCTATCTATCTATCTATCTGTCTGTCTATCTGTCTATCTACCATCTATTAATCTGTCATCTATCTGTCTATCATCTATCTATCTATATATCATCTATCTGTCATCCATATATCTGTCTATTTATTATCTATCTATCTATCTATCTATCTATCTATCTATCTATGATCTATCTATCTAATTATGTATCTATCTATCTAATTATCTATCTATCCATCTATCTATCCATGATCTATCTATCTAATTATCTATCTATCTATCTATCTATCTATCTATCTATCTATCTATCTAATTATCTATCTATCTATCTATCTATCTATCTATCTATCTATCTATCTATCTAATTATCTATCTATCTATCTATCTATCCATGATCTATCTATCTATCCATGATCTATCTATCTATCCATGATCTATCTATCTAATTATGTATCTATGTATCTATGTATCTATCTATCTATCTATCTATCTATCTATCTATCTATCTATCTATCTATCTATCTATCTATCTATCTATCTATGTATCTATCTATCTATCTATCTATCTATCTATCTGTCTGTCTATCTGTCTATCTACCATCTATTAATCTGTCATCTATCTGTCTATCATCTATCTATCTATATATCATCTATCTGTCATCCATATATCTGTCTATTTATTATCTATCTATCTATCTATCTATCTATCTATCTATCTATGATCTATCTATCTAATTATGTATCTATCTATCTATCTATCTAATTATCTATCTATCCATCTATCTATCCATGATCTATCTATCTAATTATCTATCTATCTATCTATCTATCTATCTATCTATCTAATTATCTATCTATCTATCTATCTATCTAATTATCTATCTATCTATCTATCTATCTATCTATCTATCTATCTATCTATCTATCTATCCATGATCTATCTATCTATCCATGATCTATCTATCTAATTATGTATCTATGTATCTATGTATCTATCTATCTGTCTGTCTATCTGTCTATCTACCATCTATTAATCTGTCATCTATCTGTCTATCATCTATCTATCTATATATCATCTATCTGTCATCCATATATCTGTCTATTTATTATCTATCTATCTATCTATCTATCTATCTATCTATGATCTATCTATCTAATTATCTATCTATCTATCTATCTATCTATCTATCTAATTATCTATCTATCTATCCATCCATCGATCTATCCATGATCTATCTATCTAATTATCTATCTATCTATCTATCTATCTATCTATCTATCTATCTATCTATCTATCTATCCATCTATCTATCTATCTATCTATCTATCTATCTATCCATGATCTATCTATCTATCTAGTTCTTCGGTTTAGCATTTTATCTATCTATCTATCTATCTAATTATCTATCTATCTATCCATCCATCGATCTATCCATGATCTATCTATCTATCTATCTATCTATCTATCTATCTATCTATCTATCTATCTATCTATCTATCTATCTATCTATCCATCTATCTATCTATCTATCTATCTATCCATGATCTATCTATCTATCTAGTTCTTCGGTTTAGCATTTTAGCTGCTGGCTGCTACTTAGGGTCACTGACCTTGGCAACCAGGCATTTCTCTTTCTGAATGACAGACAGAAACATAATCTAATAATCTTAATAATAAAACTATACACATAATCAGCATTCTGGTTGCTGGGGACACTGATCCTACCAACCAGGTTGCATTTATATAGTGTCACAATGGAGAGAAGCACATTATAAAATACAAATCTAAGAAATTCTAAAAGTTTATTTGAAGGGGACTTTCTATCAGTAGATTTAATTATATTAATATTATTTTTATTCATGCCAGGGGCCATAAAAGATACGTGCATCTATATGTGTTATTAGTAGTGCCACACAGGAGCCATGGGGCTCTATAAATGGGACAAGGTATCCGAGGAGAAAAGGAATGAATGATGGCAACATTCTGGATGCGCTGGGGACAGTGAAAAGTCTTAGAAAAGCGAATTGAGCCTGTGAATTCCCCTTCATCTGTGACCTTTCCCATCCACTGAATGACAAGGTGCTGCCCGGGGCACGGATTCTCCTATTAATAGCAACAAGAAACCAAAGCAGATTGTGTTCAGTCTCTCACATTGCTTGTCAGAAATCCCCACAACTATGGAACTCGCCTTGCCAGTAATTGTGGCGCCTTTGTGTGTTGTATGGGTACAGTCATAGAGTAATGGGGTGGCGAGTGTTAGTGGTCCCCCTCTGGTACAGAACCAGCAGTACACTTTGTACAATAGTCCAACATGCTGCGTCCGTACAGCAAAATTTAGTATAGACCAGGGGTGTCCAACCTTTCCCTGGGCCACATTGGAAAAAGAAAAATTCTCTGGGGCCTCACACGAAATCCACAAACACTTTTGATTTGTAAAAGTAAAGAAAATACACAGAAAAGAACTACAATACCAGTTGGATAACCAGATCAACCAGATTCACTAACATATTTGTACATGACATTGAGGAATCCATATTCATGAAAGGGGAATATAGTAGCCATATTATAAAGTATTGGAAATTTGGTAATATGGGAACGAACAGAAACTGACTTCCATAAAATGGTAAAGATGGCTAACAAAAATCCATTAAATTCACTAGTGAAATCTCAAACACGTCAATTCATTTTCTAGATGTAAATATCAGCGTTCATAATAAGCAAATAACAACAGATTCCAAGCCTACGCTTAATGCAGATAGCTTTCATAATCCCAATATCATAAGAGCCAAAGGATCAATATATAAGGGCACGACGCATATTATCAAACACAGATTTGTTTCATTCCTCTACAAATACCCTCACGAAGAAATCTGTAAACAGGGGCTACGAGAAAGAGAAATTAATACCAATTATGAAAGAGGTTACGGAGCTAGACAAAAGCTGTTAAAACCCTAAATAAAAGCAAAAGAAAATGGAACCAGGATCCCGTTTGTATCTATATTTGGGAAAAAAAGTTAAATTATACAAAAAATGATCAAGCAGTACTGGCCGATGCTACATCAGAATACAAAATACGGGCACCGCTTCAAAACCCCTCCCATGTTCTGCTACACGCGGGGTCATACTTGAGGGATATCCTATGCCCCCCAGACAGTCAAATAAAAAAGTATGGCATGTTTTAGGCAAGCTCAAGAAGGGCACCTTTGCATGCTTAAAGAGAAAGGAAAGTGCAAAATAGAATAAGGCTAGAAATGCTGTATTTTATATACTAAACATAAACATGAACTTACTGCACCACAAGCCTAATCAAACAAATGATTTATGCTTTCAAAGGGCGTCACCATCTTGTAACTTTGTTATACATCTTTGCAAGACCAAGACTGTGCACATGCTCAGTATGATCTGGGCTGCTTAGGGATCGTCATAAATGATCAAAACAGCACAAGTCAAATAATATCTGCCAGAAGCCGATACAACAAGACTGATTAATAATCAGAATATACAGACTGCAATTGGGTCCTGTGTTGTCATGTAATCTAATGTGGATTTTATAGTTTTTGTATTGTTTAATATAAACTTTCTCCAACTCTGCAGAACCAGTGGCTGCAGCAAAATAACCCTCCAAATAGAATCCCAGTTTATCTGTTTAAATCTGGCTCCATGATCTTTGTCCCTGCAGCTGGAGTTGGAAACAGTAAAGGTAATGTAAAGGCAAAAATTAAATCCAATATACAAATCTCTACACAGTCGCCGACTGCTCTACAGGGAAACAAACAAAGCTGCTTGAGTTCTGCATGGCTGGGAAGTAAGGCGGGGGCTCCCCCTGCTGTTCATAAGTATGATTGTTTCCCTGCAGAGCAGTTAGGGACCGTCTGACAATTCCTATCCACAGCAGTAAATGAAGGGAGAATTTCACTGCATACAGTCAGGTTTCTTATAAAAACGGTACACATTTTTTAATTAAAGTATATTGGAGATAGGTTTCTTTCATTAAAGAAATGGGATTTTACATGCCCAAGTAGGGGGACACAAATGAAACTGAAGGATAATGCTGCTTATGATTAATGTCCATGTGGACTGGCATATATTGGACAAACCATTAGAGCAGTTAAGGATCGTATAAAGGAACACAGGGGCAACATTAGGAACTTCAGAATAGGTACGACTATGGATACATCAGTTTCCAAACATTTCCGCACAGAGGGCCCCAATGTGAGCCAGTTAAGGTGGATGATATTAGAAAAAGTAAAAATGCCCAAAAGAGGAGGAGATATCTGGAAAATTGTTGCACAAAGGGAGGCATATTTGGCACACTATAGGTATTAATGACCACTGGAGCCTTATTCCCTTTCTATGATATTAATCCATATTGTTCTTTCCCTCCGCAGATATGGAAGACTACCCAGTCTATAGCATATAAAACCTGCACTATAGAAACTAGCAAATGGCAAGGAAAACTAATTAAATATTTTTTTATTTTTAAACGGGCAGTAAAAGTATACATAACAAGAGCATCATGGTTCATACATGAAGAAATTCAAAAGAGACTAGAACATGTTAAGATTAACAAAGGTCTGAGGGCCAGATTTAGAACTGGCTAAAAGATAGACTACAAAGAGTGGTGGTAAATGGAACATTTTCTAATTGGACCAGTGTTGTTAGTGGAGTACCGCAGGGCTCTGTACTAGGTCCCTTGCTTTTCAACTTGTTTATTAATGACCTGGAGGTGGCCATTGAAAGTACTGTTTCTATTTTTGCAGATGAGACTAAATTGTGCAGAACTATAGGTTCCATGCAGGATGCTGCCACTTTGCACAGTGATTTGTCTAAACTGGAAAACTGGGCAGAAAACTGGAAAATGAGGTTCAATGTTGATAAATGCAGGTTATGCACTTTGGCAAAAATAATATAAATGCAAGTTATACACTAAATGGCAGTGTATTGGGAGTTTCCTTAAATGAGAAGGATCTTGGGGTCTTTGTAGATAACAAGTTGTCTAATTCTGGGCAGTGTCATTCTGTGGCTACTAAAGCAAATAAAGTTCTTGTATAAAAAAGGGCATTAACTCAAGGGATGAAACATAATTGTGTCTCTTTATAGGTCCCTGGTGAGGCCTCATCTGGAGTATGGGGGCAGTTTTGGACTCCAGTCCTTAAGAAGGATATAAATGAGCTGGAGAGAGTGCAGAGACTAAGTGCAACTAAACTGGTTAGAGGGAGGGAAGAGTTAAATTATGAGGGGAGACTGACAAGGTTGGGGTTGTTTTCTCTGGGGGAAAAAAGGCGCTTGTGAGGGGACATGATTAGACTTTACAAGTACATTAGAGGACATTATAGACAAATAGCAGGGGACCTTTTTACCCATAAAGAGAATCACGTACCAGAGGCCTCCCCTTCAGACTAGAGGAAAAGAAGTTTCATTTAAAGGAACAGAGTAGGGGGTTCATCACAGTGAGGACAGTGAGGTTGGGGAATGCACTGCCGGGTGATGATTCAGTTAATGACTATAAGAGGGACTTGGATGAGTTCTTGGACAGACATAATACAAAGGCTATTGTGATACTAAACTCTATAGTTAGTATAGATATGGGTATATATCATTTATGTGACAGTAGGGAGGGGTGTGTGTATGGGGCTGGGTTTTCATTTGGAGGGGTTGGACTTGATGGACTTTGTCTTTTTTCAACCCAATTTAACTATGTAACTAACTATCAGGGTGTCCTATATTTAAGCTCAAGATTGGAGCAGTTCCTAGTTGAATACTGTGTATATGTATACGTGTATGTAAATATACTATGTTGGTTTTTATTTTGTAAAAACTTTTGATTGATAATGACACTACATGGACATGGATCCATATTCACGTTTGGTCTATACACATTGGCTGTGTGGCTCTATAAAGATATTTCTTTACAACTGTTTTTTTTACACACTTGAAAAAGGGCCCTCGGTGCCCGAAACAAACAATAAAAGCCTAATTGCAGTTATTCTGTTTCTGTGAGTGTTTCCCTGTCACCCATGTATCAATACTACAAATAGGGTGTCAGTGACTGAGCATCCCGGGAACCATCACTATTTCTCACTAAAACAGAAGCTATTGTGCGAAATCTCTAATTGGTGGATTCAATTGTAAAAATTGTTGGGGAGCAACACAAGCATGAAAAAAGTCCATGGGGGTGCCAAATAATGATTGGCTATTTGGTAGAACCTATATGGACTGGCAGCTACAGGAGCCTCTGTTTGGCACGACATCTGGTTTTTATGCACCAAAATTCACTTCCAAGCCTAGAATTTAAAAATTAGCACCTGCTTTGAGGCCACTGGGAGCAACATCCAAAGGGGTTGGTGAGGAGCAACATGTTGTTCCAGAGCCAGTGTTTGGGGACCACTGGAATGAGCGAGTGTATAACTAAATGCCCCCTGGGACAGGTAATGTGGTTTTGGTTCCTGTATAATAAGTGAATTTTTTACTTTTTGGAGAATATTCTTAGGCGCCGGCTACTAATCTAAGGCGCCGGTGAATATTCTTAGGCGCCGGCGACCGTTTTTGCTCTTGACCCGAGTATAAGCCGAGATAGAGTTTTTCAGCATATTTTGGGGGCTGAGTTGTACTGATTTTGCCATATTTAATCTAGTTTTTCACCCAGTTGTGACCAGGCACAATGAATAAAGTAAGTAACAGACACAATAAGAAGTATATACTAATCCTTATTGGCAGGTACCTCGGCAGTTAAGGTGTTGGATCAGTGCAGCCCTGCAGGTGGGGCCCTACCCTGGCTATTCTAAGGGTGATGCTCTTTCAGTTTGGACTTCAGCACCTCTTGTAGGGAGCGGCTGTCTGCGGACACAGCACTTTCACATCTGTCATTTGAAGCAAGCTGTGCCTGTCAATCATTCCTCCATCACAGGATCCCCCCCAGTGTTACCAGGACGCAGGGTCTACTGTGCACACGCCACTGAGCAATAAACTAAACATTTATTGGGGTTTATTTAAAGATCTCAGCACTGCCCATAGTAATGGGCAGCAGCTGCAAAGTGGGGCCCGCTCTCCCACAGCACCGCAATGCTAATAATGTCAACTCGGCTGCTTCACATCTTGCACGGGGCCTTATGTACGCAGGGGAAAATGGCGCTCTTACACCGAAACCCACCCGCTATTCCACCGCAAATTGCAAATGGCATTATCCCAAATGCACATGTGCTTGCTGCATTCTTTTCCTGCACATGCATTAGCATTTAAACCAAATAAAGATCAGTTGTGTCGCGCTGCTCCCCGACAAGGGCCGCGCCATTACTGGGGGAGATGATCAGTGTCAGACGGGGATGCCAGCGGCCCAGTCACGTAACTAGATATTACTAATATTATTATTATTATTTTTCAGGCGCCCACAATGTCTAGAGATTGACTTGAAATTGTATGTGAATACAATATATAAAGGGCCTATTAGGACCGCTGCAGGCGCCCACTAGATAATGTTCAACCATAGGCCCAATCTCTGAACTATTTATCGTGCTTTCCTCACTCAACCTCTTTATTCTCCCAGCTGCTTTTGTTTACCTACATTAATATATATTTCCAGCTATTATTCCCATTACTGTCTGTTTTAGGGTAACCATACTCTCAGTGCTGCTGGAAACTGCTCCCCCTAATCCCAGGCCAGTCCATTTGGGGGAGTAATAACACTGCAAGTGGGAGACGGGAAGTTAAAAAAAGAAACTTTCACCCATTGGGGAAATGAAGAACTACGCAAGCTTATTGATAACCCTAAGTAGAACAATTACTAATACATTTAACTAAATGATTGTATAGGAAATTCAAGTATCCCTCTTCGGCAAGCAGTAAAAAAATCGATTTATTTTGTAAACAAAACATAAGCAGATAAATGAAATTAATTTGGACATTTTTATAGATATGGCTAAGCCTGATGTGTCTAAGGACTTATTCAGTCCACTCTCAATCATCCATTCAAATGAGATTTAATGAAAACAACCATTTCTGTAGATCACGATAAGGGCATTTTAAATGCAGTTTCGTATTGGTTCAGGGACTGCTCCGCTTGCCATTTTGGGGTCAGGAAGACGTTTAATATTTTATGATCAATTACTATTTAATGGTGGCAGAGATGCAGGTGGAAGTTTCCATAGACGGACACTTGTGTATCCGAGTCTGAGTATGTCGCCCCTCCTGTGTGTGTACGGGTATGGGACCTGTTATCCAGAATGCTCGGGACCTGGGGTTTTCAGGATAACGGATCTTTCCGTTATTTGAGTCTTCCTGCCTTAAGTCTACTAGAAATTCATTTTAACATGAAATAAACCCAACAGGCTGGTTTTGCTTCCAATAAGGATTAATTATATCTTAGTTGGGATCAAGTACAAGCTACTGTTTTATTATTACACAGAAAAGGAAATAATTTTTAACATTTTGGGTTATTTGGATAACATGGAGTCTATGGGAGATGTCCTTTCTGTAATTTGGATCTTCATACCTTAAGTCCACTAGAAAATCATATAAACATGACATAAACCCAATAGGCTGGTTTTGCTTCCAATAAGGATTACCGTATATACTCGAGTATAAGCCGTCCCGAGTATAAGCCGAGGTACCTAATTTTACCTCCAAAAACTGGGAAGGCTTATTGACTTGAGTATAAGCCGAGGGTGAGAAATGCAGCAGCTTCTGTTAAGTTTCAATCTCGTTTTTGGATGACTATTCTTAGGCACCGGCTACTATTCTAAGCGCCGGCGAATATTCTTAGGCGCCGGCTACTATTCTAAGGCGCCGGCGAATAGTCTTAGGCGCCGGCTACTATTCTAAGGCACCGGCGAATATTCTTAGGCGCAGGCTACTAATCTAAGGCGCCGGTGAATATTCTTAGGCGCCGGCGACCGTTTTTGCTCTTGACCCGAGTATAAGCCGAGGTAGAGTTTTTCAGCATATTTTGGGGGCTGAAAAACTTGGCTTATACTCGAGTATATACGGTAATTATATCTTAGTTGGGATCAAGTACAAGATACTGTTTTATTATTACAGAGAAAAAGGAAATCATTTTTAAAAATTTGGATTATTTGGATAAAATGGAGTCTACGGGAGACAGTCATTCCATAATTCGGAGCTTTCTGGATATCGGGTTTCCGGATAAGGGATCCTATACCTGTACCACCAAAGACTTGCTCGTATTTTGCTCTTATTTGGTAATGTCCCTCTCCGTGCGCCTCTGTTAGCTGCGGCATTAGGCATCTCCCAATAAGAGAACAAAGATTTCCCAAGACCATGATGGGTTTTAGGGACTGAAAAAAAAGTCATGTGTTTGGTGGGGGGGAGCGCTGAAATCTAAAACCAGCGAGTGACTTAAATGTTTTCCCCTTTTTTTTTTTTTTTTTTTTAATGGCTTAGGACTTTGGGCCGCAGGGGCTCTGAGCAGTTGCTGTGAGAAGTGTCTGTGTGAGTGATTTACAATTAGTTTTAATTTTCTCCCAAAGTTTGTCTTTCGCTGAGTAAGGCCCGTCTGTCCCTTGTCCTTGTCACTGAAAAGTCACTCAAACACGGGAGTAACCTTACACATTTTTGGCAAGGTACTGATGCTGTGGCCCCGTCTGCTCAGAAATCTAACAGTCCCTTTAATGGAGGCTACAAAGTGACTTGATGCGAGATGCCCAGATAACAGCTGCCTGCCCTAACCCTCTCCTTCCCAGGGCAGCGCCAGGGCATCACACTCTCACTCATCTGCTCATACTCACTCATACGGCTCTTTCTACACAGCAAGAAATAATTCAGCTCTTTTTATATAGACCCATGCTCACTGGCACAGAATGCTCTGTTATACAGATAGCTAGAATCTCAGCTGCCATAAAGCAGGACAGGACTGCTGCTTACAATGGGGATCAGATAGGATCTGTGCAGCCACTGGGACAGAATGTTCTGTTATACAGATAGCTAGAATCTCAGCTGCCATAAAGCAGGGCAGGACTGCTGCTTACAATGGGGATCAGATAGGATCTGTGCAGCCACTGGGACAGAATGTTCTGTTATACAGATAGCTAGAATCTCAGCTGCCATAAAGCAGGACAGGACTGCTGCTTACAATGGGGATCAGATAGGATCTGTGCAGCCACTGGGACAGAATGTTCTGTTATACAGATAGCTAGAATCTCAGCTGCCATAAAGCAGGACAGGACTGCTGCTTACAATGGGAATCAGATAGGATCTGTGCAGCCACTGGGACACAATGCTGAACATTATTTGTTTTGCCTGTTTCCCCAGCAATAAATAGATGAAGACTTTTGAATGAATATGCGTAGCTTTCTCCACATTCCTATAGTTGTTTTGCTTTTAGCTTCCAAGTGAACCCCAGATATTTCCACTGGACACAGGCTGGATGAGTTAAGGCAGACTTGTCAGGAACAGATATCATCCTAATGCCGCAGCTAACAGAGCCCATATGTTTCACACTCACAGAATGTCAGTTATTCACAGAAATTATGTCAGCGACAAAATGCAAAAAAACCTCGTGCCGAGAAACACATTCCATAAGACTTAGGAGAGGAAGGCTGGGAATCCACATTACTGACTACTCCATCCATATAGCAGCCATACAACAAGGTAAAACCAAGCGCCACTTACCCTGGATAAAACCCTAAAGGTATAACTCAATTGTCAGTAAATGCTCCCAAATTTATTCTTGTTATATCCTATAAACATATTTTTAAAATAAATCAGCCACAGTATGAAAACTCTTTTACATTTGGGTAAAAGCTTTTAGACTATTGGGAATGCTTTTAGAATGTCACAATTTTTTAGAATGTTCAATATCTAGGAAAAGAGGAAAGTGTTCAGACTTTCATAAAAAGTTTACAAAATGTCAGGAAAAGTTTTCAGAATGACAGGATAAGAGGAAAATGTTCAAAGTTTCATACAAATTTCAGAATGTCAGGAAATGTTTCCAGAATATCAGGAACATTTTTCAGAATGTCAAGAAATGTTTCTAGAACATCAGGAAAGAAAATTCAGAATGGCAGGGTGAGGCCAGTGTTTGAAATTTCAGAAAACATTCCAAAACATCATGAAATGTTTTTGAAATGTCAGGAAAAGAGTAAAGTGTTCCAAGTTTCATATTTATTTTCCAAAATGTCAGGAAATGTTAAGAAATGTTTTTTAAATGTCTGGAAAAGTTTTCAGAATGTCAGGAAAAGAGGAAAGTGTTTCAAGTTTCATATAAATTTCCCAAAATGGCAGGAAACGTTTTTGAAATGTTCGGAAATGTTTGCAGAATGGCAGGAAAAGAGGAAAGTGTTCAAAATTTCAGAAAAAGTTTACAAAATGTTGTGAAATGTTTTTAAAGTGTCTGGAAAAGTTTGCAGAATCTCAGAAAAAGACTAAAGTGTTCCAAGTTTCATATACATTTCCCAAAATGGCAGGAAAAGTTTTTGAAATGTCCGGAAATGTTTTCAGAATGGCAGGAAAAGAGGAAAGTGTTCAACATTTCATATACATTTCCCAAAATGTCCTGAAATGTTTTCAGGATGTCCAGAAATGTTTCCAGAAAAAGTAAAGTTTTCAGAATGGCAGGATAAAAGGAAAGTTTTCCAAAAATCATATACATTTCCCAAAATGGCAGGAAATGTTTTTGAAATGTCTGGAAATGTTTTCAGAATGTCAAGAAAAGAGGAAAGTGTTCAAAATTTCAGAAAAAGTTTCCAAAACACTTTGAAATGTTTTTGAAGTGTCAAGAGTTTTTTTCAGAATGAAAGGAAAAGACTAAGGTGTTCCAAGTTTCATATACATTTTCCAAAATTTCAGGAAATGTTTTCAGAATATCAAGAAATGTTTTATAATATCAAGAAAATGGCAGGATAAGAGAAAAGGGTTCAAAATTTCATAAACATTTTCCAAAATGTTATGAAATGTTTTTTAAATGTCAGGAAAAGTTTTCACAATGTCAGGAAAAGAGTAAAGAGCTCCAAGTTTCATATAAATTTCCCAAAATGTCAGGAAATGTTTTCAGAATAGAGGAAAGTGTTTAAAGATTCAGAAAAAAATTCCAAAATGTTATGAAATGGTTCTGAAATGTCAGGAAAAGTTTTCAGAATTTCAGGAAAAGAGTAAAGTGTTCTAAGTTTCATATAAATTTCCCAAATGTCAGGAAATGTTTTCTGGATGTCAGGAAATGTTTCCAGAAAAATTTTCAGAATGGCATGATAAAAGGAAAGTGTTCAAAATTTTAGAAAAAGTTTCCAAAATGTCAGGAAATATTTTCAGAACGTCAGGAAAAGTTTTCAGAACGGCAGAGTTAGAGGAAAGTATTCACAATTTCAGAAAAAGTTTATGAAATGATTTTGAAATGTCAGGATTTTTTTCAGAATGAGTAAAGTGTTCCATATAAGTTTCATATAAATTTCCCAAAATGTCAGGAAATGTTTTCAGGATGTCAGCAAATGTTTCCGGAATATGAAGAAAAGTTTTCAGAATGGCAGGATAAGAGGAAAGTGTTCAGACGTTCATAAAAAAATGTAGAATACATCAGGAGAAGTTTTCAGAGTGGCGGGATAAGATAAAAATGTTCAAATTTTCAGAAAAAGTTTTCAAAATGCTATGAAGTGTTTTTGAAAAATTTCAGAATGTCAGGAAAGAGTAAAGTGTTCCAAGTTTCATATAATGTCAGGAGAGTATTCAGAATCTTAGGGAACAGCTTTAATAAAGGTGAAAAAATTTCACCAATATAAAAAACACGTACATATTATCAGTTAAAAAAAAACCTAGCATAAAAAATGATTTGCCCATAGCCTGACTTGGTCTGTCGGCATCTTAAATCGGCCCTTGTTTGCCCAGCTTTAATATAGGCTAAATCTCCTGAAAAAGGTACCACGGGCACATTTACTATTGGTCGAATATCGAGGGTTAATTAACCCTCGATATTCGACCCTTGAAGTTAAATCCTTCGACTACGAATATTGAAGTCGAAGGATTTAGCGCAATTCGTTCGATTGATTCGAAGGATTTTAATCCATCGATCAAACGATTTTCCTTCGATCCCAAATTGGCTAGAAAGCCTATGGGAACCTTCCCCATAGGCTAACATTGGTGCTCGATAGGTTTTAGGTGGCAAAGTAGGTGGTTGAAGTTTTTTTTAAAGAGACAGTACTTCGACTATCGAATGGTCGAATAGTCAAACGATTTTTAGTTCGAATCATTCGATTCGAAGTCGAAGGTCGAAGTAGCCAAATCGATGGTCGAAGTAGCCAAATAAATGCTTCGAAATTCAAAGTATTTTTTATTCTAATCCTTCACTTGAGCTAAGTAAATGTGCCCCTAAGTGAATATAATTATATGTTCCTCCATGGAAACCCCATGTATTAGCAGCCGGGCAAGATGGCAGAGGTATACGCCTAGGGCATGGGGAGCACTGAGCAATGATTGGGGGAGGGCAAGGGTGTCATGAGTGGGAGTCTCGGGGGGGCCTTTTGGACGATAACAAGAGTGGGGGTGCAGGGGGGGGTGGATGATTTCCTTGGGTGCCGGTATTGTTTGGCCCGGCACTGACTGGCAGCCCCCTCTGTCATTCGTAGAATTGGAGAACACAGAATTATGGAGGAAGTTGGCAATGTTGGGGGGTCAGTGTCGCTAATGATTAAAGTGCTTTGTGCAAAACACTATGAGCTGTTTGTAAAGTATTTAATAAGGCAGCGCTATGTCTGGGCATTTTGTACTCGTGCTGTTGGAATATGAATGTGTCACTATCCGGCCCCACCAGCAGTTACACGCGTGACCTTCACAGACGAGTTATGGCTCCAGTAACTGCACTTTATGGCACAGACAAGTCAGTGCAAGGCCACAAGCCGATATCCGTCTGTATGTACAAGCACATAATAGCCGCGACATCTTAAAGGAATTCAGTTGATGGAACCTTTCAGCCGGACCCTTGATGAAGACAGAACTTCTCAGTGCCCAGAGCATGACAAATGCAGAGACAGCAGGGAAATCTATAGCAAGTACAGACTGATCAGTCCTCCCTGTACCATTACATCCCATCTGATCTCAAAGCTCCCAATGACTCCGTGTCTTCTGCTCCCCCAGACACATGTCCAGCCCAGGGGGCCAGTCTGCTGACGGCACTTTTCTACTTCTCCCAAACGCTGTTGAATAAAAATGATGAAGGAGCGATGCAGCGGATGGCAGTAAATGGGGAGCTGGAAGCAGCAGTTCAGCAACATCTCAGGAGCTACTGAGCAGTTATATTGACTTTTATTTCTTCCCAGGTAATGTACTCATCCAATTATAACTTCAGCATACACACATTGGCGCCAGGGCCCCCCATAAAAAGTTTTTTTATAAAAAACTAGGGATGCACCGAATCCACTTTTTTTGGATTCGGCCGAATCCCCGAATCCTTGGTGAAAGATAATGCCGAATACCGAACCGAATCCGAACCCTAATTTGCATATGCAAATTAGGGACGGAAGGGGAAAACATTTTTTTACTTCCTTGTTTTCTGATAAAAAGTCACGCAATTTCCCTCCCGCCCCTAATTTGCATATGAAAATTAGGATTCGGATTCGGTTCAGCCGGGTAGAAGGATTTGGCCGAATCCGAATCCTGCTGAAAAAGGCCGAATCCCGAACCGAATCCTGGATTCGGTGCATCCCTAAAAAAAACATTGGTGGCCATGCCCTACAAATAAAAAAGAAACATTGGTGGTCAGGGGTCTTTTCGTGGCATCAGGACTTCAGCTTTGGGTCTCTTTGTGGCTTTGGGTTTTTTTCGCAGCTTTGAGTCTTTGGCACTTTGGGTCTTTTCGCAGCTTCAGGTCTTCAGGACTACGGGACTTTGAGTCTTCGGGACTTTGGGTCTTTGAATCTTTCATTAGATATAGACTACACTCTGGTGCACTCAAATCCTACATCCATATTCAACAGTTTAAATGTAGGTAGATTAATTCCCTACAACGCTCACCCTTCGGGTCTTCGGCTCTCCAGCTCTACGGGGCTTTGGCAGTTCAGCGCTTTCAAGGGGGCCTGGATAAATTGAAAAATGCAGCATAGCCGGGCCCCCTTTAGGTGCAATGTACCCCCTTTGCCTCCCTGATGGCGGCCCTGAACATATGGCTACATGGACACAACTAGTGATGTTTGGGTCGACCCTAACCCGTCCGTTTAGCACCCGCATCATGTGAGTGTTGGTATTTATTATGAATGCACTAAATCCAGGTTTGGGATTTGGCCAGGAATCAGCCTTTTTCAGCAGGATCCAGATTTGGCCGAATCATTCTGCTAGGCCGAACCGAATCCTAATTTGCATATGCAAATTAGGAGCAGGAGGGAAAATGCGTGACTTTTTATCACAAAACATAGAAGTAAAAAATGTTTTCCCCTTCCCACCTCTAATTTGCATTTGCAAATTAGAATTCAGTTCGGTATTCGGCCGAATCTTTCACGAAGGATTCGGGGGTTTGGCCAAATCCAAAATAGCGGATTCGGTGCATCCCTAGTATTTATACACCCGCACCCTCAAAAACCTGCAAAACTATAAAAGGTCGTCAATGGAGATGAAAGTAGGGCATAGTTAGGTCAATTGGGAACGTTCAGCCCGAATCCGCCCAACCAATCAAAATGTTACCTCCAAAACGATAATGCGGCGTTCTTGTGTGACACGCTGATCAGAGGCGGAGCAAATGAACTTGAAACATGAAACACCCAGGGACTATGGACACACAGCAGGGTCGGGCTGTTGCGGCAGGAAAATCAAGTTAGGTTGAGAGGAGCCCGGTCAATATATACCAACATCTATTTTTGAAAAAAGAATAATTAAGGCTCCACTACAGCCTGGGCGGATGTTTATGTCATTGACAGTTCCCCTTTAACCTTGTCTTTATAACTCTCCCTACAGCAGCCGCACCTATAAATCCTGCGAGCGAAGACGGAACAGGTGTCCCTCAGGGAAGAGCAACTGCCGGGCACAATGTTACATTGTATCAGCGAGTACAAGCTCCTGCGCCCACTGGGGACTCATCAATTCTAAACACACATTTTGGAGATCGTAAATTCTGGGGCAATAAATATGTCTCTGCTCCAGATAATTTAGAAAAGAAGATTTTTAAGTTGCAAATCAATTTTCCCCAGTCCAATAATGGTTTTTACACTATATTTCTGCAGATTTCTCAACATGATTTGTATGTGTAAAGGGCAACTGACACTCTATTGTGCTTATAGAAATATCCAGTGTGATGTCTCAATCTCATTGGCGAATACCGTGGGGATTTGTCACACTTCATCTCAGCAATGGACAATTGATATGGCTGCTTTATGCTCTACAAAGTTTTATAATAAGAGATTATACCCAGAATGCAACGACTCCCAAAGCATTCGCTCTTATCGTAAATCATTACAACTGGTTGTATTTTTCATATCGTTTCAGTGGAACCCCCCCCCCCGCAGACAATCTCAGAACCCCGTCACCCATCATAGTGAGACCATCAGCAGCTCACTCAATGGCACGACTTGTGCAGCATAGGGAGCCATTATTCATTCTGATAACTCCTTTGTTTCACTTACATTAAGCAAAATTCAAATCTAGAGAAAAAATTCGAAGCACCGATATAAATAACCCTTTAAGCCTGCAGGTAACCAGGCTGCAATAGGCATTGCTACCTGCTAGTAACCAGGTTGAAATGGGAATTACTACCTACTAGTAACCAATTTGCAAAGGACACTGCTACCTGATAATAACAAGGTTGAAATGGGCATTACTACCTGCTAGTAACCAATTAGGAAAAAACACTGCTACCTACTAGTAACCAGGTTGAAATGGGCATTACTACCTGCTAGTAACCAATTTGGAAAAAACACAGCTACCTGCTAGTAACCAGGTTGAAATGGGCATTACTACCTGCTAGTAACCAATTTGGAAACGACACTGCTACTTGCTAGTAACCAGGTTGAAATGGGCATTACTACCTGCTAGTAACCAATTTGGAAAGGACACTGCTACCTGATAACAACAAGGTTGAAATGGGCATTACTACCTGCTAGTAACCACTTTGGAAAGGACACTGCTACCTGCTAGTAACCAGGTTGAAATGGGCATTACTACCTCCTAGTAACCACTTTGGAAAGGACACTGCTACCTGATAATAACAAGGTTGAAATGGGCATTACTACCTGCTAGTAACCAATTTGGAAAAAACACTGCTACCTGCTAGTAACCAGGTTGAAATGGGCATTACTACCTGCTAGTAACCTATTTGGAAAGGACACTGCTACCTGCTAGTAACCAGGTTGAAATGGGCATTACTACCTGCTAGTAACCAATTTGGAAAAAACACTGCTACCTGCTAGTAACCAGGTTGAAATGGGCATTACTACCTGCTAGTAACCAATTTGGAAAGGACACTGCTACCTGATAATAACAAGGTTGAAATGGGCATTACTACCTGCTAGTAACCAATTAGGAAAAAACACTGCTACCTGCTAGTAACCAGGTTGAAATGGGCATTACTACCTGCTAGTAACCAATTTGGAAAGGACACTGCTACCTGATAACAACAAGGTTGAAATGGGCATTACTACCTGCTAGTAACCACTTTGGAAAGGACACTGCTACCTGCTAGTAACCAGGTTGAAATGGGCATTACTACCTCCTAGTAACCACTTTGGAAAGGACACTGCTACCTGATAATAACAAGGTTGAAATGGGCATTACTACCTGCTAGTAACCAATTTGGAAAAAACACTGCTACCTGCTAGTAACCAGGTTGAAATGGGCATTACTACCTGCTAGTAACCTATTTGGAAAGGACACTGCTACCTGCTAGTAACCAGGTTGAAATGGGCATTACTACCTGCTAGTAACCAATTTGGAAAAAACACTGCTACCTGCTAGTAACCAGGTTGAAATGGGCATTACTACCTGCTAGTAACCAATTTGGAAAGGACACTGCTACCTGATAATAACAAGGTTGAAATGGGCATAACTACCTGCTAGTAACCAATTTGGAAAAAACACTGCTACCTGCTAGTAACCAGGTTGAAATGGGCATTACTACCTGCTAGTAACCACTTTGGAAAGGACACTGCTACCTGATAATAACAAGGTTGAAATGGGCATTACTACCTGCTAGTAACCAATTTGGAAAAAACACTGCTACCTGCTAGTAACCAGGTTGAAATGGGCATTACTACCTACTAGTAACCAATTTGTAAAGGACGTTGCTACCTGCTAGTAACCACTTTGGAAAAAACACAGCTACCTGCTAGTAACCAGGTTGAAATGGGCATTACTACCTGCTAGTAACCAATTTGGAAAGGGCACTGCTACCTGCTAGTAACCAGGTTGAAATGGGCATTACTACCTGCTAGTAACCACTTTGGAAAGGACACTGCTACCTGCTAGTAACCAGGTTGAAATGGGCATTACTACCTGCTAGTAACCACTTTGGAAAGGACACTGCTACCTGCTAGTAACCAGGTTGAAATGGGCATTACTACCTGCTAGTAACCACTTTGGAAAGGACACTGCTACCTGCTAGTAACCAGGTTGAAATGGGAATTACTACCTACTAGTAACCAATTTGCAAAGGACACTGCTACCTGATAATAACAAGGTTGAAATGGGCATTACTACCTGCTAGTAACCAATTAGGAAAAAACACTGCTACCTACTAGTAACCAGGTTGAAATGGGCATTACTACCTGCTAGTAACCACTTTGGAAAGGACACTGCTACCTGCTAGTAACCAGGTTGAAATGGGCATTACTACCTGCTAGTAACCACTTTGGAAAGGACACTGCTACCTGCTAGTAACCAGGTTGAAATGGGCATTACTACCTGCTAGTAACCACTTTGGAAAGGACACTGCTACCTGCTAGTAACCAGGTTGAAATGGGCATTACTACCTGCTAGTAACCACTTTGGAAAGGACACTGCTACCTGCTAGTAACCAGGTTGAAATGGGCATTACTACCTGCTAGTAACCAATTTGGAAAGGACACTGCTACCTGATAACAACAAGGTTGAAATGGGCATTACTACCTGCTAGTAACCACTTTGGAAAGGACACTGCTACCTGCTAGTAACCAGGTTGAAATGGGCATTACTACCTCCTAGTAACCACTTTGGAAAGGACACTGCTACCTGATAATAACAAGGTTGAAATGGGCATTACTACCTGCTAGTAACCAATTTGGAAAAAACACTGCTACCTGCTAGTAACCAGGTTGAAATGGGCATTACTACCTGCTAGTAACCTATTTGGAAAGGATACTGCTACCTGCTAGTAACCAGGTTGAAATGGGCATTACTACCTGCTAGTAACCAATTTGGAAAAAACACTGCTACCTGCTAGTAACCAGGTTGAAATGGGCATTACTACCTGCTAGTAACCAATTTGGAAAGGACACTGCTACCTGATAATAACAAGGTTGAAATGGGCATTACTACCTGCTAGTAACCAATTAGGAAAAAACACTGCTACCTGCTAGTAACCAGGTTGAAATGGGCATTACTACCTGCTAGTAACCAATTTGGAAAGGACACTGCTACCTGATAACAACAAGGTTGAAATGGGCATTACTACCTGCTAGTAACCACTTTGGAAAGGACACTGCTACCTGCTAGTAACCAGGTTGAAATGGGCATTACTACCTCCTAGTAACCACTTTGGAAAGGACACTGCTACCTGATAATAACAAGGTTGAAATGGGCATTACTACCTGCTAGTAACCAATTTGGAAAAAACACTGCTACCTGCTAGTAACCAGGTTGAAATGGGCATTACTACCTGCTAGTAACCTATTTGGAAAGGACACTGCTACCTGCTAGTAACCAGGTTGAAATGGGCATTACTACCTGCTAGTAACCAATTTGGAAAAAACACTGCTACCTGCTAGTAACCAGGTTGAAATGGGCATTACTACCTGCTAGTAACCAATTTGGAAAGGACACTGCTACCTGATAATAACAAGGTTGAAATGGGCATAACTACCTGCTAGTAACCAATTTGGAAAAAACACTGCTACCTGCTAGTAACCAGGTTGAAATGGGCATTACTACCTGCTAGTAACCACTTTGGAAAGGACACTGCTACCTGATAATAACAAGGTTGAAATGGGCATTACTACCTGCTAGTAACCAATTTGGAAAAAACACTGCTACCTGCTAGTAACCAGGTTGAAATGGGCATTACTACCTACTAGTAACCAATTTGTAAAGGACGTTGCTACCTGCTAGTAACCACTTTGGAAAAAACACAGCTACCTGCTAGTAACCAGGTTGAAATGGGCATTACTACCTGCTAGTAACCAATTTGGAAAGGGCACTGCTACCTGCTAGTAACCAGGTTGAAATGGGCATTACTACCTGCTAGTAACCACTTTGGAAAGGACACTGCTACCTGCTAGTAACCAGGTTGAAATGGGCATTACTACCTGCTAGTAACCACTTTGGAAAGGACACTGCTACCTGCTAGTAACCAGGTTGAAATGGGCATTACTACCTGCTAGTAACCACTTTGGAAAGGACACTGCTACCTGCTAGTAACCAGGTTGAAATGGGCATTACTACCTGCTAGTAACCACTTTGGAAAGGACACTGCTACCTGCTAGTAACCAGGATGGAATGGGCAGTGCTACCTGCTAGTAACCTGGTGACTGATATATATTTAATGCATTTCCCTATCTCCCATGTGCCTGATATTGAAGTTAGAGACTGACAGACAGACAGACATCATATTGAATTGGCCAAACCGCCATGATAACGAAAGCCCAGTTATAGTGATGTGCGGGTCGAGGTTTACCCCCGCCGATGATGTCACAAAAGGGGCGGGGCGAGCAGTCGCAGCATCTATATAAGAAGAACCTAGATCTGAAGCCTGCATTTGATCCGCCACCCGCAGAGAAGAGTGCGAGGTCGGCCCAAACCTGCCCGACCCGCGGGTAAACTGCTGGTATTGGGCCGGACGCACATCACTACCCAGTTACCCTGAGAGGCCCTTGAGCCTTGTTTTGTTGCTTCACCACTACAGATAAAGGGTCAGGCCTGGATTTGTGCTGAGGCCTAGGGCTGCAAAATATTAGGGGCGGCAGGTCAGTGCTCTGGTGCAGGCGCAGGGAGGGGGTATACGGGCACTAGGACCGGGTGGCCTCTGGGCCCATAAGAACAATGGAAAAGAAGACTCTGTGTAAAAGGGATACGTGTCTGGCAATGTTTCTCTATGTACAGCAGCTGCCTCTGTTACTCGGGTTTGTAGTCATTTTTAAACCAGTTTCTTTAGGAAGTGGAAATGTCCGTGTCTCATACATATACGTCTCACATGTGAGGGTCCAACCAGATATTAATCAGCATTATTAATAAGCAACGTCTCTAGGGGCCCATGGCTCACAGAACAGGACTCCATTATTTTGGCAGAGGTCGCCGCGTGTTCCTCATAAACAATCCCGGACATGTGATTGGCCAATGGTGCACGTGGGGCTGATTCTTGCGAATTCCATGATTGTGTAACTGGCGCTCAGGAGATGCAGGGGGGGAATGGGACAGAATTAACTGCCATTCCAGAGCCCCAGTCTGCTACGAGGCAGCCCTTGCTGGGAACACTTTCAGGTTATCAATAGAGAGAAGGAGGAATGTACGAGCCTCAGATATGCAGCAAAGACAACAGCTGCAAAGGGCAAAGCAATTCAGTCTCAACAACACGGTTCCCCTCTTGTATTTGCTGCTCACGCAACCTTTTCCGATACAAGCATTAAAGGGCCAGCACACCATCTTCTTTCTCTTAACTGTTGTGTATATATATATATATACTATTGTGAATAAGGCCTGATTGACAAAGGGCTAAAATGGACAGATAATAGTGTGTAATAGCACAAATGACAGGATTACCCATATCTCACAGCATTTTGGAAAGAAGGACAAAAAAGGTTTGCAGCGTAAAGCACAGTGAACATTCTGACCCCCTAACTACCATGTCAATTTTACAAAATTTGGCAGGTTATGGAATATTGAACACATTTCTGTGTTTTTTCAGTTATTACAGTTTTGCTAATGAAGGTGAATTGCCCTTTGAGATGTTAGTCACAGTTTCCCCTAGAGACCTGCTTACCTTAAATTGTTACAATTGCTTCTTTGATTATTTTAAATGGTAACAAAAGTACAAAAGTGCAGCTGCCATATACTCTCTGCCAAAAGTCAATCAAGTTTGAAACTTTGTATCTGGCTGTTTAGTGCAGGAGGTCAAAGAGAAAGTTGGGACATTTCAGTAACAATCTGGGACTGTGGGTTGAGCTGTCAATATCAGGACTGTCCCGTGAAAAACAGTATAGTTGGGCGATATGGATTACCTGCCTCCTTACATGCGCCATTGCAACTTGTGCTGAGCACCAGTGCAGCCTGCAGCCCTGCTGTGATCTGAACTGTGAGCAATAAAGCATGGACCCAAGAAACTACTGGAATAACCAATGGCCGGTGCCACTGATCTGTGCTGCAAATGAAACAACAGAGCTGGAGTCCTGGGTTCAATTCCAGCCAGAGCCCTATCTTATATATAAAGTATATACTGTATGTTCGTACTTTAGGTTCCTCCCACACCCCAAATACATGCAGGCAGTTATTTGTCTCCTAATAGAACTAATGTTATTATGTGCGACTGCAATAGAGACTTTAGATCAGGGATCCCCAACTTTTTTTTACCCGTGAGCCACACTAATATGTAAAAGAAGTTGGGGAGACATGCAAAAAGTTCATAGGGGTGCCATATATGGGCTGTGATTGGCTATTTGGTAGCCCCTCTGTGGACTGGTAGCCTATAGGAGGCTCTGTTTGGCAGTACACATGGTTTTAAGCAACTACAACTTGTCTCCAAGCCAGAAATTCAAAAATAATCACCTGCTTTGAGGCCACTGGGAGCAACATCAAATGGGTGGGAGAGTAACATGTTACTCACGAGCTACTGGTTGGGGATCACTGTCTTAGATTATAAACTCCAGTGGGACTGGGATTGATGGGAATGATGTGTCATAACAGAGCTTCAAACTGTCACACTAGATGACACTTGCAGATCATTGTATCTGTGTGTTTCTGTCCATACACTACATTCACGTGATACCCGAGTCTCCCGCTGTCGCACACACTAACACCAGTATGGCAGCTGCTCTAATTGGACAAGACTCTTCTGCTAATGAATCAAAAAGCTTTCTGGGACCATTAAAGGCCATTTGGCCACTGTTTAAAACAACAGTAATTAAAGGAAAATAATTGCTTCCAACCCAACTGCCCCCAACTCCGCCTCTGGCCATGTATTCTTTTTCATTAAAGGGGAAGTTGCCTTTCAATCACGTTTTCCTATTCTGTCAATGGAAGGAATTTTAGCTGTGTAGCCACTGATTTTATTTAATTTATCTTATTTAAATCATTTTCCTTTCTATTCTGCCTCTTAGCAAAGTCAGGGTGGCCCAGCATCCAGCAAAAAGAATGGCACCGATACTCGATTCTTTCTGATGTTCAGTCTAAAGCTCAGTTGTTTAGATACATGAGACTAGAAACCTGATATATGTTAAAGTGCCAGTAGGTGTAATTGAGTTGTATCTGTTCTGCACATTGCTGCAGTTTTTGCCCAGGGCATGTACAGCACTGTAACACATATACATTTATATATATCTATATGGAAGGAGCCGCATGTACTTTCCGTAAAGGGGTCTCTAGATTTGAAGTAGACATACGGTGATAATGTGAAACAAATGACTAGATGTTAGTCTGCACATATATATATATATATACACGGGGAATACGGAGCAGACAGTAAAGACTTCAGAAAGGTTACCCCAGGGTGTTTTGGTATGTTTTTTATTTATCTAATTTTATTCTCATTTGTAGAAAAGAAACAAACTCTGCACACGTCACAT